>STHB01000003.1:12231795-12351285 GCA_018908115.1 Anopheles rivulorum
CGAACCATTTTCCCGCGATGGGTTGTGAAGTGAAATATTCCAATTTTTATGGCCTTCAATTTTTCATATTTTTAATATATAGATATATTTCTTCGTCTAGCGATCAGGCCCGAGCCAAATGTGTGACGGGTTCGCTTTGAAATATATGGCACCGGGGAGATTAAATGACGACCATGGAGGGGGGGGGGGGGGGGGGGGGGGGGGGGGAGTATGGGGTATGGCCAGCAAACGCACACGCCCGGAAGCGGGACGAAAGTTTTCCCGTGCTGCTGTTCCCGGCGCATGCGAGCGTTTCCCGGAGGCGAATGCTTCTGGCTGGAAGGCCACTGTGACGCCACCATTGCTTGCGGGAAATACCGCTCAAAAGGATGTGTCACTGTTTTTCCGGCTTTTCCTTCCCTCGTCCGGGTGGCTTCAGTTTGCTTTCAGTCACAAACATGTGATGCCGGTGGGATGGCCGGCGGGAGTCGAACGTATAAACCATGTTTTCCGAATCGAAAGCTTCATCAGCCACACCGTAACAGGAGTGAAGAGAACTATAACATAAGAAAAGAAAACAAAATCACCAGTTCGTCCAACCGGTGGTGCAAAATCCATCCCTAACCACGGGCAGAAACCTGGGTGGATTGGGGAGTACAAAATGAGGGCGACTCACTGACGAGTTTCCCCTCCTTCACAGTACATCCCGGCGCTTTTCTGCCTCGCCCTGGTAAAGTTTCCAAACGCCTCAGGGTGTATCGTAACGGGAAGTCGCTTTGTCACATTCGTAAGCAATTTCTCCCATGGTTGTGGGGGAGATGTGCGTTCCATTTTTTTTTTTTTTTCTTCGATCCATCCCACTCGCATGAGCCAAGCGACGTCATGTAGATTTTTTGCCATTGTTGTGTATGAAAACCATACAAAATCCTTTAAATACTTAAAAAAAAAGTTATCAATTTAACGACAAATAGTCTGCGATGATGGCCAACTTTATTAGTTGATATTTTAGTAATTGTTACTATAGAGAGGGCATATTACCTATCAACATATATCGATTCAACCCAATTATGCACACAAGTTTCTAGTTGAGTGAGCTAGTTTTCTAAATTATTAAATATAAATTGTAATGCACATTGCATACTTTCAGGCGCACACATCAAAAGCATTAATATTATCCCTTTTTTTTGTTCTATTTTAATATATATTTTTAGCACAATTTATGGCTCAAAATAACTCCTTGCCTAAACGTTCAAACCAGCCAGATCAGCAGTGCCTAGGAGCAAAGTCTTAAAAGAACGACCGCTCCAGAACATTCCAGGGTGGAGAAAAAGCCAACGCACCATCACGCAACGTTGACAGATGATTCCCATTTTAATTAAAATTGATGAAAAATATTTATCCCATCTTCTTCGTCGGCGCTACGTCAGTAATCCCACCGAAAGACTGCCTGCCTAACCCGCCTAACAGACCACACTGAGCGACCGAAAATAAGAAAGAAAGTAGGAAAAAAACGACAAAAATCGGTGAACGAAAGAGCTAAGAAGGAAAAAAAAAGAACACAGCAACATAAATTAATTTATTTCCCAACCACCACCACCACTGCTCGCCCAAAACCCGAAAGGCTTAATCGCTCTCGAACCAACTCGGGTGCATGAAGAGCTGTTTCCGCATTGAGCCGATTACAGCGAATTCGCGAATAGATGGCCGTGGCCGCGTCTGCCATCGGATCAACCCGGTCGCACCGAGCTGGTGCGATGATGCTTTCGTCGCCTTTGCATATGAAGCGCGATGAGATGAGTGGAAAATTTTCATTTTCCCATTTGTCCGATGTGGAAGAAAAACAAACGCTGCGCTGGGTGCCAATGGGGGGAAAAAAGAATGAACAAAAAAAACAATGTTGCATTTTACATGCACCCCCAATCACCCTTTCTCCACTCTCCACCCCTCCCCCTTCCCAGCTATCCCGCACTAGGCCATGCTTGGGCGTAATCCTGTGAAACAGTGCGAAAGCGCTTGTTCGCTCCCAGATAAGTCGACACAATGGACGCCGCCATGGTGGCGAGCATTGTTGGCAAAGTAATTTATTCTCGCAGATGCATCCCTGTGCCGCCTCAACGCTTCCAGCGTAATGCAATTGCTCATCAGCAGAGGGTAGAGAGAGAGAGAGAGGTGAAATGGGCAGGAAATGGGTCGGTGCGGAGGGACGTGTGTTTTTCCCGAGCCGAGCCGAGTGGAAGTGGATTGCAATAGCGAGGCGCACCATTTGCATGGTTTGCGAATCACTGCTGACCGGGGAACGATTGAGTGGGTTCACCTCATTGAATATCAATTATCGGTTTTTAACGGAAATTGTTTGCGCAAAGTTTTGCGTGCATTGTCGAAAAGTCAGCAAACGGAAATCGTATTGCGATCGTTAATTCGTTTGTGTTTCTTTTTGTATTATTATTAAACGCATCATATTAATGTGTTGAGCGCTGTTTGTTTAACGCTTTTTTTGTGAAATTTTTCCACTTGAAGTACTTTTATACCACACGCAACTTATTTTATTTTATATCATAATAGCAGCTTTTTACACTACAAAAATTTTACAAAATGTGGCCATAACTATAACAATCACTAATAGTGTTTAACTGCAATAGAAACGCGAGAAAGGAACTAAATAAAATGTTGTTGCTCAGTTGTTTGTTTTATTTTACTTTATTTTCACTTTTATCGCGGAACCTCTAAAACACGTGTTATCTTGTCGGCTTCCCAAAATGGCTACTTTCTATTTATATTTGTTTCAATTTTGACAACTTTACCGTTTCTGACGTTAGACGTCCGCGTGACGTTTGAGTTATTTGAATCTTTCGTTACGTCGTCTGAGTAACGAACAAAAAAAAACAGTAACAACACTTTAAGTGGTTTCAGTTGTTTGTTTACCAGTTTCTATGGCTCCAGATCCAAATAGTGGTTCGTTTAAAGACCACTTTTGCTCTATGTGCCATCATCTTTTGCTACCATACGTGGTGCGCACTTGACATAAGATTTATTTTACCATTCCTCTTTACGCGTTCGCGAACCAAACAACCTCTCGAAAAGATGAACACCCGGTCCCTCTTTCGCTACATTCAACCGGCCAGCTAATCTTAGGTCACACTTGGATCAACATGATGAGCGTCAATGTGATGCCGGAGACATGCTGGCAAACCCCATACCGCCGGGCGCCCGTACCGTTCCCTGCACCAGAATAGATCTTTCCATTCGCATGTTTCCTACGATTAACACCACACTCCAAAGAAGCACCAGAGTGAAAAAAGCACCAAAAAAAAAACGCCAAAAGCGATACGACCACCGGGCGCGCTTGACGTGATTTGGGCGTGTACGAGCCTGCTCGTATCATGCTCCTGCGGGCATCATGATGTCAGCAGCGCGGCCAAACATTGGACCTTCCGCACCACGCGCACGGTATTTACCTTTGCCAAAAAGGGTAGGCACACAATGGCCGCCAAGATGATGATACTTCATCGCTGAATGGATCGTTGCTGCTCTTTCGAAGCTACACTCGCAGCGGCTGTACGTATGTATATGATGCTTGCGTGGTGATGTAGCAAGCTGAGCGGTTGGCATGATGTGTAATATAGATTACATCGGATGCGCAACATCGTATGCCACCAACCAGACACACACACACACCAAGAAGCAGTGACGTTGAGGGAAGTACTTCTCGGAAGAACACATCTCGACAGTGGCACGGGGCGCTTACAACTTCCAGCAAAGGTTCGTGCGCCTTTTTCGTCAATAGAATGTACCGGACGGGACGGGCAGCAAAAAGTGGCACGATGAATAGGTGAGTGTAATCATGGGGTCGGTATTGAAATATGATTCAATTGCTATTCAGCTCGCCCACAAAAGGGTACAAGATTAACACACGTAAGTCTCTGCTGCCACACGCTTTGCTCATCTTCAAGGCTAACCAAGCAAACCACGATGGATCTCTTTTAAACATCATAACATCATGCTTTAAAATAAATTTGTTCTCTACCATTGAAGCTGCGAGTAAAAATGCTTAAAAAGGGAATAAAAAATCAATCAAAAAAGAAGGTTACAATCGTTCGGATAAACAGCACGGGCGCATCAACATCGCCGGGCAATTAATTTATTATACGTTTATCTCTATTACTTCACTCGCGCTATTGATCGCTTAATCAATATCAATTAAAAGCCACATTACCAGCAAAATCCAAGCGCGAGCGAATCGAAAGATAATGAACTGCCGCAGCTTCACGGCCGGTGCCCACACTCATAATTAATTTCGGTCCGCCAAAAAAAAAAAGGGAAAAACGTTTTTCCTTCCTTTTTGTTTTACACAATTTGGCACACTTTTGCACGTCCCTTGGTTGGGTGCAAACAAACAAACAAAAGAAAAGGCCCAACTTAAAGCCGATCGATTTGAACTCACAATGCCGGTGAGCCAAGCGAACGAATTGACTGTTCGGGTTCCTTTCCGGCGTCCCGAATGCCCGCGGATCAGCGGAGGCCCCAAAAACCCAGTCCCATCGGACGGCCAGTTCATCACCTAATCCGTTTCGCTTCACTGCTTCAGCGGATTGTGCTTTAGTTCGCAAAGCAAAGAAACAGAACCAAAATGACGAACCGCTTTCTACCTCAGCATTCTCCTGCGTGCGCCATTGTTCCCAATCCCGATCAAAAGGACCGGCGCACTGGCAATCCCATAATTTTCACCCAATTTCACACCACCGTCTAATGACAATATTCAAATTTGCTTTTGATGTAACGCCGTGCTGCAAGCGAAATCTTACCGACCGGCCACGGCCCACCAAAAGGGACGATCACGAGACAAAGAAACAAGCCGAACAAGCCAAACAGCAAAAACAGGCAACAAAAAGTGTATTTTAGCTTGCACGCGACACGCGCTTCTTTCAACTAGTGCTTCACCACACGCATCAAGCGGCCTGCTGAAAGCTTCCATTCGTCACGTCACATCCACCGATGGAGACGCCTGGTGCCGCGTTCCGGTCGGTTACGAAATCCTTTGCAAGCGCGAACCTTTAAAGCAAAACCGTTTCCGTGGCGTACGATAGTGTTTTGAACCTTACCGTGGCTATGTTTTGTGTGTGTGTGTGTGTGCAAGTGCTCTTTGTGCCCTGTGAAACAGGCGGCGGGCTGGAGTTTATGCGAAGAAAACACCAGGATGGAAAATGAATATCGGCATCTCCCATGCGAAACGGTCGTTTAAAATAATAAGTATGGAGTGAAATAAAATTTACATTTCGTTACGGCACCTCCTTTGGTCGGTCATAGGGGGCGTATGCCGAAAAGCGAGAGCCAAGGCCCAAGTTGTTGGCTTCTATCATCGAACCCAACTGTCATCGTACAGCCCTCGGGACGTTTTTTTTTTTTTTTTTTTGGAGGAAGCCTTTTTTTTCCCCCTCATTCGACTCGCTTCATGTCGTTGCTGGCTAGCATTAGTACATTAGCATATCACAGCAGCATATGCCAGTGTTTGTCGATTAAAAATCTGCCTTTAAATGCAAACGGTTACATGTTGTCTGAAAGTTTGCACGATTATGGGACCACCGGATGATGCTGTGCCAAGGCACACATGAAATGGTACAGAATCTACTGGGGAACCGTACAAGGAAGGGAATGAGAAATTGTTGCATCCGATGGAACTGACACGAGAGTAATAAAGTTATGTTTTAAAACAGCAAACATACAAAAACAAGTAACAAGCTCGAAGATTTACGCTTATCGGTGTAAGAAATTTATTTTAAAAGCACACACATAAAACAAGCGACCTTAACAATGTTTGTGAAAATCTCCAGCAAACAGTCAACAACTTCACTATTTATCGCCTACAAGCGACACGATCGACACCGAACGTCCCGGCGCAAAAGTTCCCAAAAATGTGGCCATATCCACACAACGATTTTAGCGCGTCCAATGCTTGTCATTCATAGTCACTGCCACACGCTGCCAAACGGTTGGCCAACTCTCCCACTTGGTCCCTTGATAAATGGTCCGTACGTGGTCCTGTCACGCTCTGTTCCATTACTGGCGCACCATTGCCATCTTGGAACGCGCATCCATCTCGGCAAAGCGAAAAAAAAAAAAGAAAAAACGGGACGAAAAGGAAACAAACGGGACACACCGGTGAAAGAGTGCCGTTCGCGAAGGTTCTGCTCCGAGGTGTTTGGCTTTGGTAGCATATCCGTACGCAATATCCCGTGCAAGTGGTCAAAAACGCATTTACGCGCTTGCTCACGATTTCCACGCCGCCCAAGCGGTTAGTCAATAGAACGGGACTGCAGACACCCGGTACTGAAGGAACGCTGTTTGTCGTACGGCAAGTGGTCCAAAATAAATATTCATGAGCGATACAAATTGCTGCTCCCGTACGGCTACGGGGCGGGGAGGAAAGCAAAAGGGTTGGGTGGGGTGGGTGGTAGATACATCGGCACGGTTCATAAAATGTGTGTGCCAGTCCTGCAATGGTCCGACCGATCGAATGCTCGAACGCCACACGCCAACAAACACGTACACCGACACATACATACAGTGAGACAGGCCATTTATTCCGTACATACCTGCTGAAGGTTAGTGCTCGAGATGCCTTCCGTCCCGGCCTTAGTTAATCCTTAGCAGTAGCGTATGTTCACACTTATCTCCCATTTGCTTTGCACTAGCCGCACACTACCCAACAAGCGCTTCAATAATTATATTCTTGTCACATCAAATACACACGGATACACACACACACAGACAGATAGACAGCAAACGTGTCAACCGTAACCATTAGAAGCGGCACTAGTTTAGAACGAGCTTTCGGCTATTGCACGTAGACAACAATTATCCTAGTCGTCTATAGGTTGGCTACTACTACTACACTGCACACAGCGGCAGGGAACTACACAACTAGCACACAATCACGACACACGGATACAGTAGGCGAGGATTATTTAGTTGGTAGTAATCACACCGGGTAACACGCACACGCTTACTTCTTCACGCTCAAAACTACACTCATACAAACGCGCGTCATGTAGCTTTCTATATGGAAACGATCTTACTACACCGGCAGCGCGGTCACATCATGCAAAACATGATTTAAGTGGCTTTAATTTTCTCTCATCAAAACGTACTGTCGCGATTTAAAGTGTTCCATCATCTACGCTTAAACAGGAAACAGAAAAAAAGAATTACAGAATGGTAATAGGAACTCAAAACGGAAAGCATTTTTAGAGCACAATGCAAATCGGTCCACTTGCTGCGCTATTATCTTCTTCACACGATCCCACCGGCAAGCAAGCAGCCACTGATGAGGAAAGTAAACTTTTTCCACACAGGCCCGTGCCCGTTGTTGTGCCTTGTTCCTGCAGGAAGAATTCCCCCCCTTTCTTTCTACACCCATGGCACCAACCCAACCATTGTCACTATCCTTCCCCACACGGGTATTGTGTTGTTCAGAAACTGCAAAACTTCCCTTACAAAAATCCGCTGCACCGGATTGCTTTGAAGCCCGTTTCGGCGGTTTGGCATTATAGTGTAGCCAACCTCTCGGAGCAACCTTCCGGACCACCAGGGAGGGGGGGGGGGTTGCACACAAACACACACACACACACACACGTCAAGCACTGTTGCGATTCATTCGCATTCACTCGAGTGGAAGGGAAAATAAAGAATCTCCACCGGCACATCTCGATACAATGCTCCAGCTCCGGTAGACACGGTCGCACACAACAGCCAGTCACAAGTGGGGTTCATTCTTTGCTCCCCCCGAGACACACTTCCGTTCTTTTGTTTCGCGCGGTTCGCTTTCTTCGCACTGTTCTGTGGAGGCGGTTTCCGGTTGCTGTTGCATTAGCTGCTAGTTATGCTTGGTTGCGTTTTGTAGCGTTTCTTTCCCGTTTCTGGAAGCTTTTCGGCTTTATTCGGTGACGAATTTGCCATCACAATTGTTGGTAGCATTCGGCCGATGGTACCCTTTAAATGGGAGCTTTTTCACTTAAATATTAATTCACACACATTTTTCTGTAAACCATTTTATGACGACCCTTGGTTAGGTGCGTTTAGCGCACTCACACTCGATCCACTTGTAGGACACCATCTTGCCTAGACGCCATAACCATAAATAGCTGCACGGACAAACCAGTGCACCGTTGTCGCACACAGTCACGCTCGCACACTGTCACGCGCGTGTAGCTCGTCTCAGCACAGCTGCTGCTGTACACAGCTGGCGATCCTGACAGTGAAACCTTGGCCCGTCCGCTGCACGCTACCGATCAACAGTGCCCGTTCGGGTGGGTTCGAAGCGAAGCGAAATCTCGACGAGACTACAAACCGACGGCGCGCTGCTCCAGCTGCCCGTACGAACCTGCCGAACCGGAACGAAGCGGAACGACCACCATCACAAATGCTGTGATGCGCTATCACCATGGCAACCGACAGCGCCAGACCCGAGTTGGTGGGATGAGAAGAAGGTAAAAAAAAAAAAAACACACACACACACACATCAACCCATCACACTCCTCTTTTGCCCAAACTCACGATCTCGCCAACCATAGCTCGGCGTTCGGGGAGTTCGGGAGCGTTTGAAGCTCACCCAAAACCAACGCCAATGCGTTCGCTGTTGTGCGTTACGCGCTCCAACTATGTTTGTGTGTGTGTGTGTGTGTGTGTGTGCAGATCACTCCGCATCGGGTTTCCGCTTTTCCGAGCTCGCGAAAAGTTTCTCTCTCTCCACATCCTGCCGGATGTTCGCGTACTCTCGGCGCTTTCTCACTCTCTTCGGCATTCGCTCCCCGACGCCTGCTGCGTGCGTGTGTGTGTGTGTGTGTGTGTGCAATTCGCATGACTTCCATCCCAACCCAACATCCATCCGGCGTTGTCGTTGAGCCCATTGGTTTTGCACGCCAAATCTTATCACTAACGCCACTGCCCCAATGTCAATAGAGCAAAAATGGGCAACAACAGAAAGAAAAACAGTAATCAGTAAAGAGAGTGCGAGAGAGAAAGAGAAAGAGAGAGAGAGAAAGGAAGCTCAGGATGGATAACATATGATGGGTTGGCGCGATCAGTCTGGAGCAATCGAGCCGACCGTTCGTGCGAGAGCTGATATCAACGCAATTACAGCCAAACACAGCGACACGACGCCCAAATGAGGGAAAACAAAACCACCCGTATAAAGCGTCACGCATACACTCATCAACTATGCATGGTACGCTATTTGTACCAGCGGTCATTATGCTGAATAAATAGCTTTTCGGTGCTCAGGGTTTATTGTTTTCTTTTGTTTTTTTTTGTTCAGAAGTTTAGTTGCTTCGGTGAACCCGCCTGAGGCTCGCTGTTTGGTGTCAGTTTTTGGGCAGCAGCTCGGCACTAAGCGTACTCTTCCTTCGCTTAACACCGATGACATAATAGTGACAGTGTGCCTTAGAGAGTACACCTGCAAGCTGCAACACGTAGTTTCCCAGTCGGAGCATTCAGCACACGCGGCCCGATTTTTGTTCCCCACCAACGTGCTACACCAACACCACGCAACGCAAGGACGCCGCTGAGGAACACACCCCAACTGCCCGACCTTCGTTTATCTTCTTTTCTTTTTCTGTTTTTTTGCTTCCTTTCTGTCGGCACCGAAGCAAAAGCGAAATGGGGGTTTAGTTATTTCCTCACATTTTTCAGCCCGACCCGGCCGGCCGAAATTGATTGGCAACCGTACCGTGTGCTCCTTTCCAGCACCGGAAGTCCTCGAAAGTGTTGTTGTGCCAGAACGATATGGCAACGATATTGGCTAATGCGCGACGAACGATCACTCGCTTCCCTGTGTGCGCTTTGTCACGCTCTCGCCACACTAATCGGTCCTCTCATTCGGCATTACACTAGCGTAGTAATGTCTATTTCGACCACACACACACACTCACACACACAGATTATGGACGGAAGGGGTGTCCAATAGACGGTGAAACGCTTGGGAAATGGTGGCCAATTCCACCCAGCAGCAGGAGTATCCTTTTTCCCTAAGGCCGGTTCACCGCATCGGGACCATGCCTGCCTTATCTGGGGGACTCTTCGCCGTCACTTGCCTGTTTCCGATGGTTCCCACAACACACACACACACACAACGAAATCAAAAAGAAAGAGAGAGAGAGAGAGAGAGAGAGAGAGAGAGAGANCCCAGCTATCCCGCACTAGGCCATGCTTGGGCGTAATCCTGTGAAACAGTGCGAAAGCGCTTGTTCGCTCCCAGATAAGTCGACACAATGGACGCCGCCATGGTGGCGAGCATTGTTGGCAAAGTAATTTATTCTCGCAGATGCATCCCTGTGCCGCCTCAACGCTTCCAGCGTAATGCAATTGCTCATCAGCAGGGTAGAGAGAGAGAGAGAGAGAGAGGTGAAATGGGCAGGAAATGGGTCGGTGCGGAGGGACGTGTGTTTTTCCCGAGCCGAGCCGAGTGGAAGTGGATTGCAATAGCGAGGCGCACCATTTGCATGGTTTGCGAATCACTACTGACCGGGGAACGATTGAGTGGGTTCACCTCATTGAATATCAATTATCGGTTTTGAACGGAAATTGTTTGCGCAAAGTTTTGCGTGCATTGTCGAAAAGTCAGCAAACGGAACTATTGCGATCGTTAATTCGTTTGTGTTTCTTTTTGTATTATTATTAAACGCATCATATTAATGTGTTGAGCGCTGTTTGTTTAACGCTTTTTTGTGCAATTTTTCCACTTGAAGTACTTTTATACTACACGCAACTTATTTTATTTTATATCAAAATAGCAGCTTTTTACACTACAATAATTTTACAAAATGTTGCCATAACTATAACAATCACAAATAGTGTTTAACTGCAAGAGAAACGCGAGAAAGGAACTAAATAAAATGTTATTGCTCAGTTGTTTGTTTTATTTTGCTTTATTTTCACTTTTAACGCGGGAACCTCTAAAACACTTGCTATCTTGTCGGCTTCCCAAAATGGCTACTTTCGATTTATATTTGTTTCAATTTTGACAACTTTACCGTTTCTGACGTTAGACGTCCGCGTGACGTTTGAGTTATTTGAATCTTTCGTTACGTCGTCTGAGTAACGAACAAAAAAAACAGTAACAACACTTTAAGTGGTTTCAGTTGTTTGTTTACCAGTTTCAATGGCTCCAGATCCAAATAGTGGTTCGTTTAAAGACCACTTTTGCTCTATGTGCCATCATCTTTTGCTACCATACGTGGTGCGCACTTGACATAAGATTTATTTTACCATTCCTCTTTACGCGTTCGCGAACCAAACAACCTCTCGAAAAGATGAACACCCGGTCCCTCTTTCGCTACATTCAACCGGCCAGCTAATCTTAGGTCACACTTGGATCAACATGATGAGCGTCAATGTGATGCCGGAGACATGCTGGCAAACCCCATACCGCCGGGCGCCCGTACCGTTCCCTGCACCAGAATAGATCTTTCCATTCGCATGTTTCCTACGATTAACACCACACTCCAAAGAAGCACCAGAGTGAAAAAAGCACCAAAAAAAATAACGCCAAAAGCGATACGACCACCGGGCGCGCTTGACGTGATTTGGGCGTGTACGAGCCTGCTCGTATCATGCTCCTACGGGCATCATGATGTCAGCAGCGCGGCCAAACATTGGACCTTCCGCACCACGCGCACGGTATTTACCTTTGCCAAAAAGGGTAGGCACACAATGGCCGCCAAGATGATGATACTTCATCGCTGAATGGATCGTTGCTGCTCTTTCGAAGCGACACTCGCAGCGGCTGTACGTATGTATATGATGCTTGCGTGGTGATGTAGCAAGCTGAGCGGTTGGCATGATGTGTAATATAGATTACATCGGATGCGCAACATCGTATGCCACCAACCAGACAGACACACACCAAGAAGCAGTGACGTTGAGGGAGTACTTCTCGGAAGAACACATCTCGACAGTGGCACGGGGCGCTTACAACTTCCAGCAAAGGTTCGTGCGCCTTTTTCATCAATAGAATGTCCCGGACGGGACGGGCAGCAAAAAGTGGCACGATGAATAGGTGAGTGTAATCATGGGGTCGGTATTGAAATATGATTCAATTGCTATTCAGCTCGCCCACAAAAGGGTACAAGATTAACACACGTAAGTCTCTGCTGCCACACGCTTTGCTCATCTTCAAGGCTAACCAAGCAAACCACGATGGATCTCTTTTAAACATCATAACATCATGCTTTAAAATAAAAATTATTCTCTACCATTGAAGCTGCGAGTAAAAATGCTTAAAAAGGGAATAAAAAATTAATCCAAAAAGAAGGATACAATCGTTCGGATAAACAGCACGGGCGCATCAACATCGCCGGGCAATTAATTTATTATACGTTTATCTCTATTACTTCACTCGCGCTATTGATCGCTTAATCAATATCAATTAATAGCCACATTACGAGCAAAATCCAAGCGCGAGCGAATCGAAAGATAATGAACTGCCGCAGCTTCACGGCCGGTGCCCACACTCATAATTAATTTCGGTCCGCCAAAAAAAAAAAGGGAAAAACGTTTTTCCTTCCTTTTTGTTTTACACAATTTGGCACACTTTTGCACGTCCCTTGGTTGGGTGCAAACGAACAAACAAACAAAAGAAAGGGCCCAACTTAAAGCCGATCGATTTGAACTCACAATGCCGGTGAGCCAAGCGAACGAATTGACTGTGCGGGTTCCTTTCCGGCGTCCCGAATGCCCGTGGATCATCGGAGGCCCCAAAAACCCGGTCCCATCGGACGGCCAGTTCATCACCTAATCCGTTTCGCTTCACTGCTTCAGTGGATTGTGCGGAATAAAAAAGCAAAGGAACAGCACCAAAATGACGAACCGCTTTCTACCTCAGCATTCTCCTGCGTGCGCCATTGTCCCCAATCCCGATCAAAAGGACCGGCGCACTGGCAATCCCATAATTTTCACCCAATTTCACACCACCGTCTAATGACAATATTCAAATTTGCTTTTGATGTAACGCCGTGCTGCAAGCGAAATCTTACCGACCGGCCACGGCCCACCAAAAGGGACGATCACGAGACAAAGAAACAAGCCGAACAAGCCAAACAACAAAAACAGGCAGAAAAAAAGTGTATTTTAGCTTTCACGCGACACGCGCTTCTTTCAACTTGTGCTTCACCACACGCATCAAGCGGCCTGCTGAAAGCTTCCATCCGTCACGTCACATCCACCGATGGAGACGCCTGGTGCCGCGTTCCGGTCGGTTACGAAATCCTTTGCAAGCGCGAACCTTTAAAGCAAAACCGTTTCCGTGGCGTACGATAGTGTTTTGAACCTTACCGTGGCTATGTTTTGTGTGTGTGTGTGTGTGTGTGTGCAAGTGCTCTTTGTGCCCTGTGAAACAGGCGGCGGGCTGGAGTTTATGCGAAGAAAACACCAGGATGGAAAATGAATATCGGCATCTCCCATGCGAAACGGTCGTTTAAAATAATAAGTATGGAGTGAAATAAAATTTACATTTCGTTACGGCACCTCCTATGGCCGGTCATAGGGGGCGTATGCCGAAAAGCGTGGGCCAAGGCCCAGGTTGTTGGCTTCTATCATCGAACAAAACTGTCATCGTACAGCCCTCGGGCCGTTTTTTTTTTTTTTTTTTAGGAAGCCGTTTTTTTCCCCCTCATTCGACTCGCTTCATGTCGTTGCTGGCTAGCATTAGTACATTAGCATATCACAGCAGCATAAGCCAGTGTTTGTGGATTAAAAATCTGCCTTTAAATGCAAACATGTTGTCGAAAGTTTGCACGATTATGGGACCACCGGATGATGCTGTGCCAAGGCACACATGAAATGGTACATAATCTACTGGGAAACCGTACAAGGAAGGGAACGAGAAATTGTTGCATGCGTTCTAATGGAACTGACACAATAGTAATAAAGTTATGTTTTAAAACAGAAAACACACAAAAACCAGTAACAAGCTTGAAGATTTACGCTTATCGGTGTAAGAAATTTATTTTAAAAGCACGCAAATAAAACAAGCGACCTTAAAAATGTTTGCGCAAATCTCCAGCAAACAGTCAACAACTTCACTATTTATCGCCTACAAGCGACACGATCGACACCGAACGTCCCGGCGCAAAAGTTCCCAAAAATGTGGCCACATCCACACAACGATTTTAGCGCGTCCAATGCTTGTCATTCATAGTCACTGCCACACGCTGCCAAACGGTTGGCCAACTCTCCCACTTGGTCCCTTGATAAATGGTCCGTACGTGGTCCTGTCACGCTCCGTTCCATTACTGGCGCACCATTGCCATCTTGGAACGCGCATCCATCTCGGCAAAGCGAAAAAAGAAAGAAAAAACGGGACGAAAAGGAAACAAACGGGACACACCGGTGAAAGAGTGCCGTTCGCGAAGGTTCTGCTCCGAGGTGTTTGGCTTTGGTAGCATATCCGTACGCAATATCCCGTGCAAGTGGTCAAAAACGCATTTACGCGCTTGCTCACGATTTCCACGCCGCCCAAGCGGTTAGTCAATAGAACGGGACTGCAGACACCCGGTACTGAAGGAACGCTGTTTGTCGTACGGCAAGTGGTCCAAAATAAATATTCATGAGCGATACAAATTGCTGCTCCCGTACGGCTACGGGGCGGGGAGGAAAGCAAAAGGGTTGGGTGGGGTGGGTGGTAGATACATTGGCACGGTTCATAAAATGTGTGCCAGTCCTGCAATGGTCCGACCGATCGAATGCTCGAACGCCACACACCAACAAACACGTACACCGACACATACATACAGTGAGACAGGCCATTTATTCCGTACATACCTGCTGAAGGTTAGTGCTCGAGATGCCTTCCGTCCCGGCCTTAGTTAATCCTTAGCAGTAGCGTATGTTCACACTTATCTCCCATTTGCTTTGCACTAGCCGCACACTACCCAACAAGCGCTTCAATAATTATATTCTTGTCACATCAAATACACACGAATACACACACACATACACAGACAGACAGACAGCAAACGTGCCAACGTGTAACCATTAGAAGCGGCACTAGTTTAGAACGAGCTTTCGGCTATTGCACGTAGACAACAATTATCCTAGTCGTCTATAGATTGGCTACTACTACTACACTGCACACAGCGGCAGGGAACTACACAACTAGCACACAATCACGACACACGGATACAGTAGGCGAGGATTATTTAGTTGGTAGTAATCACACCGGGTAACACGCACACGCTTACTTCTTCACGCTCAAAACTACACTCATACAAACGCGCGCTCGTCATGTAGCTTTCTATATGGAAATGATCTTACTACACCGGCAGCGCGGTCACATCATGCAAAACATGATTTAAGTGGCTTTAATTTTCTCTCATCAAAACGTACTGTCGCGATTTAAAGTGTTCCATCATCTACGCTTAGACAGGAAAAGAAAAAAAAAGAATTACAGAATGGTAATAGGAACTCAAAACGGAAAGCATTTTTAGAGCACAATGCAAATCGGTCCACTTGCTGCGCTATTATCTTCTTCACGCGATCCCACCGGCAAGCAAGCAGCCACTGATGAGGAAAGTAAACTTTTTCCACTGCCATGCACACAGGCCCGTGCCCGTTGTTGTGCCTTGTTCCTGCAGGAAGAATTCCCCCCCTCCCCCCTCTAGCTTTCTACACCCATGGCACCAACCCAACCATTGTCACTATCCTTCCCCACACGGGTATTGTGTTGTTCAGAAACTGCAAAACTTCCCTTACAAAAATCCGCTGCACTGGATTGCTTTGAAGCCCGTTTCGGCTGTTTGGCATTATAGTGCAGCCAACCTCTCGAAGCAACCTTCCGGACCACCAGGGGGGGGGGGGGGGTTTAACACAAACACACACACACACACACACACGTCAAGCACTGTTGCGATTCATTCGTATTCACTCGAGTGGAAGGGAAAATAAAGAATCTCCACCGGCACATCTCGATACAATGCTCCAGCTCCGGTACACACGGTCGCACACAACAGCCAGTCACAAGTGGGGTTCATTCTTTGCTCCTTTCCCGAGACACACTTCCGTTCTTTTGTTTCGCGCGGTTCGCTTTCTTCGCACTGTTCTGTGGAGGCGGTTTCCGGTTGCTGTTGCATTAGCTGCTAGTTATGCTTGGTTGCGTTTTGTAGCGTTTCTTTCCCGTTTCTGAACGCTTTTCGGCTTTATTCGGTGACGAATTTGCCATCACAATTGTTGGTAGCGTTCGGCCGATGGTACCCTTTAAATGGGAGCTTTTTCACTTAAATATTACTTCACACACATTTTTCTGTAAACCATTTTATGACGACCCTTGGTTAGGTGCGTTTAGCGCACTCACACTCGATCCACTTGTGGGACACCATCTTGCCTAGACGCCATAACCATAAATAGCTGCACGGGCAAACCAGTGCACCGTTGTCGCACACAGTCGCGCTCGCACACTGTCACGCGCGTGTCGCTCGTCTCAGCACAGCTGCTGCTGTATACAGCTGGCGATCCTGACAGTGAAACCTTGGCCCGTCCGCTGCACGCTACCGATCAACAGTGCCCGTTCGGGTGGGTTCGAAGCGAAGCGAAATCTCGACGAGACTACAAACCGACGGCGCGCTGCTCCAGCTGCCCGTACGAACCTGCCGAACCGGAACGAAGCGGAACGACCACCATCACAAATGCTGTGATGCGCTATCACCATGGCAACCGACAGCGCCAACCCGAGTTGGTGGGATGAGAAGAAGGTAAAAAAAAAAACACACACACACATCAACCCATCGCACTCCTCTTTTGCCCAAACTCACGATCTCGCCAACCATAGCTCGGCGTTCGGGGAGTTCGGGAGCGTTTGAAGCTCACCCAAAACCAACGCCAATGCGTTCGCTGTTGTGCGTTACGCGCTCCAACTATGTTTGTGTGTGTGTGTGTGTGTGTGTGTGCAGATCACTCCGCATCGGGTTTCCGCTTTTCCGAGCTCGCGAAAAGTTTCTCTCTCTCCACATCCTGCCGGATGTTCGCGTACTCTCGGCGCTTTCTCACTCTCTTCGGCATTCGCTCCCCGACGCCTGCTGCGTGCGTGTGTGTGTGTGTGTGTGCAATTCGCATGACTTCCATCCCAACCCAACATCCATCCGGCGTTGTCGTTGAGCCCATTGGTTTTGCACGCCAAATCTTATCACTAACGCCACTGCCCCAATGTCCATAGAGCAATCGAGCCGACCGTTCGTGCGAGAGCTGATATCAACGCAATTACAGCCAAACACAGCGACACGACGCCCAAATGAGGGAAAACAAATCCACCCGTATAAAGCGTCACGCATACACTCATCAACTATGCATGGTACGCTATTTGTACCAGCGGTTATTATGCTGAATAAATAGCTTTTCGGTGCTCAGGGTTTATTGTTTTCTTTTGTTTTTTTTTTGTTCAGAAGTTTAGTTGCTTCGGTGAACCCACCTGAGGCTCGCTGTTCGGTGTCAGTTTTTGGGCAGCAGCTCGGCACTAAGCGTACTCTTCCTTCGCTTAACACCGATGACATAATAGTGACAGTGTGCCTTAGAGAGTACACCTGCAAGCTGCAACACGTAGTTTCCCACCAACGTGCTACACCAACACCACGCAACGCAAGGACGCCGCTGAGGAACACACCCCAACTGCCCGACCTTCGTTTATCTTCTTTTCTTTTCTTTTTTTTTTTTTGCTTCCTTTCTGTCGGCACCGAAGCAAAAGCGAAATGGGGGTTTAGTTATTTCCTCACATTTTTTTAGCCCGACCCGGCCGGCCGAAATTGATTGGCAACCGTACCGTGTGCTCCTTTCCAGCACAGGAAGTCCTCGAACGTGATGTTGTGCCAGAACGATATGGCAACGATATTGGCTAATGCGCGACGAACGATCACTCGCTTCCCTGTGTGCGCTTTGTCACGCTCTCGCCACACTAATCGGTCCTCTCATTCGGCATTACACTAGCGTAGTAATGTCTATTTCGACCACACACACACACTCACACACACAGATTATGGACGGAAGGGGTGTCCAATAGACGGTGAAACGCTTGGGAAATGGTGGCCAATTCCACCCAGCAGCAGGAGTATCCTTTTTCCCTAAGGCCGGTTCACCGCATCGGGACCATGCCTGCCTTATCTGGGGGACTCTTCGCCGTCACTTGCCTGTTTCCGATGGTTCCCACAACACACACACACACACAACGAAATCAAAAAGAAAGAGAGAGAGAGAGAGAGAGAGAGAGAGAGAGAGAGAGAGAGAGAGAGAGAGGGAGGGAGAGAGCGAGCGATAGAAAGAGTGGGAGAGCTTACGCACGGCACGGAACGGTGACCGGTGCGACGATGCCTAAAGGAAAACTTTTAAGTTAATTAACAAACGGGGGGGGGGAAAAAAAAGAATTGATTTATTCGCGAGCGCAGCACGGTCACGCAACACCGGGCGGATCACCGTGGCGGATCCGTTCGTTTTTTTCGAGCACCAGCGCCACGGGTTGGCCCCGACGACGGGCGCACGCCGACGGTGCTTCCGGTCGTCTCTAGTGTTTGCGCTGTTAAAGCTGTTCCAGCTTGCCACTGGCCGCTTGCTTTCTGGCAGTAAAAGCTTTCCGTTTCCGCACCACCAAAAAAACAAAAAAAAAGCCCGAAAAATCCGTTTCGGGACGTGCGTGTATCCTTTCCCGTACACACCTGCTGGTGTGTTCACCCACTGCACTGTACCGGATTCGCCGTGGTCACATTCTACGGGAAGACGACGCCACCCACAACGGATTAAGGGGAAGTGTGGGGGGAGGAGCGGGGGGAAGGGGGGTGGTAGGTGAAACACACACACACGCGCGCGCGCTGAAGATTCTTCTAGGATACAATGGGACAAAGCCACACGTACCGTAGTCGGGGATACGCGGGGATGAGATGGCGATGACGGTGGCGAGAAGTGGTGTGAAGAAGGATAAAGTTTGCTCGTACGGTACAGAAGACAACAGAGTGACAGAGATTGACCGATAGGCGATGTTGGCCTTGCCGAAACACGCGTACCGCACATACGACCGGTGGGAAAACTGGCTGAAGACTAACGGCCGCTTGCCGAGTTACCAACTGCTGCTAACTGGCTCCTTTTTTCTTCCGAGTGCCACAACCACTACCAACCAGCACAGGAGTTCGTATGCCGTTCGTCCTTGCCGGGACGGATCTCTCTCGGTTTGCTCTCTCTCTCTCTCTCTCTCTCTCTGTCTCTCTCTCTTGGGTTCGCTCGCTCGATCGTCACAACTCCCTCGCAACGGTGGGCACTCTCGCTTGGCGCTCTTGCCCTGGTCGGTGTGGGAGGATTGCGTGTCCTTTGGCGAAGGCGAAATACGCTTTTCGGTTCGCCGTTGCTCTTTGTCGCTCCGTACCGTTCGCGAGGCAGCAGGTACCTTTAGACATCGGGTTGTTTGGTTGTTGGTGTGCTGTCGCTGATGCTGGTGGTATGTGTAACCGGTACGTAAACCATCTGGTGTACCGCCAAACGGTACAACGGGCTTCTCCGAGCTTCTCTGAGCTTGTTTTGTTCTGGGAGAGTACACCAATTTCCTTGCGCACAGCATTACTGCTCCACCAGGAAAGTTGTTGTCTAGTCTAGTGTCTCGATAGAAGCCAGAGCTCCGAGCCGGCGAACGAGCTAACAGAAGATGCGAAAATGGATTGAAGTTTTCGGACCGTTACCATTCATCCACCATCACCTGGATGGATTGGATTGAGCTTTGTCATGAAAGTATTAAGTTACTCACTGGCGGGTAACTGACAAGATCTTCATCCTTATTTCTACAACAGGTCAGCGTATTTTTGGAAAATGTTTGCAGTAACCTGATCGGATGATTTCCAGTTGTTCTCGCACTGCTATCGAAAAATTACACTCATCTGCTTATGAGGATATACCGTGTAATTTTTCAATTCCATTTAAAGCCACTAATCGCATGCCATTTCTAGGCAGAGTTCACCGACTAGTAATACGTTTCCTATTGCGCTTCTTAAGACGGGTCATTTATCATTTCTTCGTGAAGTAGCACCTGAATCAACATTCCAATTTCCCACAACAACCAGTCGATTAAACGATATGCAGTATTGAAATTGGAACTCTAAATTTCTAAATTGGAACAAAAAGCTGTTTCGTCATTTGTCAATATCAGCATCGATGCCAGCATGTTTCTGCAGCTGTGCGCCAAACGTAGCGATAAGAAAAGCTGGTTTTTGCGGTGGTTCGCTTCGTTCGTGACACTATCCTTACCACAAATATAGGTCAATTGAGTAAAGTTTTATGAACCTGATAAGTTTTTCGTGTTTGTGCACCAACGAATGAAAAACAAAATGTTTTAATTTTTTCAGTTTTCGGTATCGATTTTCTTATTGCGTTCTAGTTGCAAGCTTTGACGATCATTATCTGCCATAGCTACCGCACGCTGTCTGTGATTTCCGTTAGGTTCTATATAAGGAGTCCTATACATACTGCAGTCTAACCGATGGTATCATACGACAAATGATTAGCGATTTTCCATTCGTTTAGGATACAAAACATTCGTCTATAACTATATTCAATCAGAAGAACCAGCGACGGAAGATATTCCAGAAACTGCGGTTGGAGCTCGCCTCCTGCTCAGCGATCAGTTGATCGTCGGATTTGGCCTCAACCTTCGTATCGTCGCCCTGGGAAGCAGTTGCTTGCTCGGCAGGTTGTGGGTAGGCCTGGCAAATGCACAGCACGGCAAACAGGGCAAACAGGAAGGAACAGGAACGCGAACTTCATCTTGGCTGATGTAGAGTGTTGTGGAACCGACTGTTACTTTTCAGTTGATAATCTGTCTGCAGACGTGTTTGTGCTTTTATAGCAACATTTTTCCAATTGACCAATTTCCAATGCACAGCACGGCAAACAGGGCAAACAGGAAGGCGAGCGCGAACTTCATCTTGGCTGATGTAGAGTGTTGTGGAACCGACTGTTACTTTTCAGTTGATAATCTGTCTGCCGACGTGTTTGTGCTTTTATAGCAACATTTTTCCAATCGACCTACAAAACTTTCCAATTGTCCTTATTAGCACAGCCGTTATGCAAAGCAGCAACAAACCCCGTTATTTGCATGTAGCGTTTTTTCTTCATGCATATTTTTTTGTTATGTTAGAACGGCCATGTTAGACATTGATAAATATCTATCTGTTGTGAAATAAATCTTGCCTCACTTTTCCTTCTAGCTTTTGCCACGCTAGCAGTCACATCTGTGAAACCCAAATGTTTTATTCCTAAATTTAGCTGGGACAAATGAAGCTAAAACTAAAATAATTTTTTAAATTTGATTATTGTAAAAATATGTCGTGTTTATGGGAATAGTATCGGTTGTCTTAACTAAGTTAAAGTGAAAAATTTATTGGTTTAAATTATCAATACCTTAAACCTCAACACAACTACTTTCATTCGAATCTTCAGGTTGTGCATTATTCGATCGTCTGGTGGTTTCATTAAATTTGGTTTAGGTAGAACGAAAACATCGTACGAAGCAAATGCGCCTGTTGCCATACTATTCGTGGTACGCGGTTTGTATTTGCTTGTATTGCTTCAAATTGATTTGACATTACTTGATCGATTTTCTTATAAACCACAATTGTAGCTACAATTTGCAATACTCATAAGCTGATCAGATATTGTTCAAATTAAAAGAAGATTACCTAGCTCAGTTCAACCGATAATACAGTAGTGTAATTCGAGTCGTTACTCGTGAATATCACGGGATCATGCTCGAAAGGTTTTCTCTTCTCACCACATCTCGTATGAGTGTTGAATACAATTAACAGTCTGCTATTTGTACTACACCAATAATATAGTCAAAAGAATAATAAAATTTCGGTTAGAAAGTCTAGTCTATTCGTAGATTTAAAAAAACTCTATTTATAAGATAAAGAAGCCTCGAAGCTTATATTAAAAGGATCATTTTTGAAGAGAAAACATGGTTTTACCTGTTTCCCCTATTGTTTATATAAATCAGTTATTGGAAGAATAACATAAAAAAAATTAATAACTTAAGACCATTACATCACAATAAGACACACGTAATCTATTTTTGTTTATCTGAACTTTATAAGTTACTCATTATATTATAATAACTGTTAAGACTTACGACACTAAACTTTTGTTTATTTTACGTAGTATGATGCAAAGATATTGGTATCTTTTTTTTTAGTTTTTGGTTAATTCGGTCACATTAAAAATCGTGCCACAGCATTCGGAATTTCGAATTTAAAAGCTGTTTGTTAGTAGCTGTTTGCCAAAATGTGCTGTCGTTCACAAGCAGTAGCTAGGCTGTTCTCGATCTTACGCGAATGATCAACTGTTTGTACAAGTTGGCCGATACGTGTTAAGATGTTTTCATACAACTGTGAAACTGTGTCGTGGGTGCGGATAAATGAAACAACTGATTTCGTTTAAAGACGTTTTATTCAACCACGGCTAATGATGATTTCCTAGGAACGCGCTGATCAAATTCGCTGCCAGTCCGAGCCAGTAGCGTCCATTCGTTGTTGACTGCAGTTCAGCAATTTTTGCCGGATCGTAAGGGCCTTCGACTGCGCTAGATTCTGCACGATCATCGCCGGTTGCACTTTCTTCAGTGGTAGCTTGTGGGTAGGCTTCACTAAAACTTAGTGCAGCGAGAAGCACTAGTGCGATTGCGAAGGCGAACCTCATTTTTGGTTTATCACTAACACCGTATCGTTCACTACAAATTCTCAACAAACGTTCCCAACTTCTTCACCGAACGCTTTTATAGTATCCTTCAGCAGCGTCGCGGTGTCCCCGATAAATGTTTTGCCTGCCTTATGTATACAGCTGGTGTGCGTATATCCGTGTTCGTCAACGGAACAGTGCGTCCGAAACGGTTTTTGCTCCAAATAAAAACATGTTTTTGATTTACAGCAAACAAATGAACGGTGGGGAAAGAAAATGAGCGTATATTGTGCATGGAACACCATCTAAAGTGTAGACAAAATTTGTGATTTTTGTTTTGCATTTTTATTTGTTCTATTTTACGTTTGCATTATATTTCCTACCTATATTCTTTTTAATTTACAAACGTGTGTGTAAAGTAAGCCTAACTCGTACCATCGGCCATTTCTTGTCATTCTTGTCGTAGCTGTCCAAACAAATTAAGTGAAACCACAACAATTACGTTTCAAAATTGCTACCCTAATTAGTTTACAAAATGTTCAGTATGTTACAGCTACATTTAGTAAAGTGAATTAATTATAAACGGTTAAAGGCAGCCACGTCCTAAATGGATCAACACATAAGCCCTACAACTTACGACAAAATAAATTTATAAGAAATTGTTGTAAAAAAAAAAGATGAGTTGTGATGAGCTCCAATTGAGAAACACTGGAAATCGTTATAGACGTATAAAATGAGCTATATAACAGCAGTTTTATGTGTAAGTGTTAGATATTTTTAATCTCGAAAAGCTATTACCCAACTAGTTGGTCGCAACGAGGTGGAGATTGAAAAGAAGATTTTTTTTTTCACCTCTACTAGCACAATTTCATTTCTTTCGTTCATTTTTTGCACCATTACAATGAGTACAATGAAGAAGGATTATGTTTTTTTGTAGAAAATTCACACTTTATTGTGACGCCATTGCTGGCTTATTTTACATTCCATGAATGGTGACAGGTAGGTGGGATAGTGGCAAGTAGATAGGAAAGGGAAAGGGAATGTAATTCAGTCTTGAAGAGTTGACGTTCGCTGGACCGTGCCATGGGCTAGTGCGCGAACTGCTTACATCGCTTCCGAGCTGCTGTCGATCGCTTCACCAACGTTGTCGGCGCTCTTGCCCTTGTGTCCGTGATGCTTCTTGTGATGCTTCTTGTGGTGCTTGGCACGGTACTCACCGCCATGTTCGGCCGGTGCATGGTAGGCCGGAGCCGGTGCATAGTGCGGGGCCGGTGCGTGATGATAGGCCGGTGCCGGAGCAGGTGCGTGATGGCCGTATCCGCCGTGTCCGCCGTGATGACCGTGAGCGGCAGCCTTGCACGGCACAGGCTGATGATGAGGATCGCAGCTTACCAGCAGATTATGGCCACACTTGACGACCGGAGCAACGGCCGGGTAGGTGTGAACCATTGCCGGTCCGGGCATGACGCCACCGTGATGACTACCGGCGTGTCCGTACTTCGGTGGAGCCGCAATGGCGACACCAACCACCGCCAAAAGAGTGATCGCGATGAAGCTGTTCATGGTCGTGCTGTTACTACTGTGGATGTACTGCTGGCTGGAAGCTTTCACCGTTGACTGATGCTCTTACCAAACGCTCACAGGTCATTTTATATCTCTCCAGAGATCCGTAACCAGAAAGGAAACGCAGCACCAGAGCGTACCTTTTGCACCAACAGTGTAACAAACAAACGTGGTTGACCACGTTTTTTTTGTGTGTGTGTATGTCCTCACTGGCGTAAGTTTTCCCAAACAATCCAATTCCATGGTTCCCCGAAATTTTTATTTACCCTTTCATTGCAGCGTTGAAAACAACTCCAACGCTCCGCTAGTAGTTGTTGAAAGAAGGCAACAAAAATGGGCACGCATAGGTTGGTTTGGTTTGCTGAATTGACGGCTGACGGCTTACTTAAGCACTCACAAACAAACAAAAAAATAATCTGCCACTAGCACCTTACGCATTTTTACCTTATCGCTGTAAAGACAGGCACTGCCAAGTTAGATTTGCTAAAGTAAAGAAGGTTTAAGCAATGAAACGAAAATTTTATTCTTCTCAAGTAAAGTATTCCGTTCTTATAACAATAATTTATTATAAATTTTAATTTCAACTCAGTGATCATTCGAGCTGTTATGCTGATTATGATTATGGGAAATACCTTCAACTCTGCGTTAAAGATGAATGATGAAATTATTGTTTGATTGGTGTATCGTATCAAGTAAAAATGTAATGACTGAAATTCCTTAACCATTAGTCGATCATTGATCACAGATTAAATTGAGTTTTATAAATCTAAGCTATTTAAAATCGCCAGAAGTTTATACGAAAGGCATCCAATTTTAGGAATCGAAAATTAAAACTGACTCTTAAATCTAACCCCATGGAACAACTTAAGGATACAGTACAATACCAGGAAATTTAGTACATATCAGTAAAGAAGTTCATTCAATGTAAGTCTCTTTCTCTCTCCTTCTTTTCCTTTCTCGCTCTCTCTCTCTCTCTTTCTCTCCCTCTCTCCCTCTCTCTCTCTCTCTCTCTCTCTCTCTCTCAAGAAGAAGAAGAAGAGTTTCAGAAGTTGTAGAGTGGCCATCCGTAGAATGTTAATGTCGTTATTTTGTCCGTCATAAATTCGTTAAGGAATTTGTTTCTTTCATTGGTGCGCTTTCAACGTACCCATCCACTGGAGCACCATCCACCAATGGCCACCAGAAATAGCGACTTCAATAAAAAAAACTCTACACCAACATACAGCCGACGACATCATTTGGGTCATGCAACCAACCAGCGAACCATCGGTCACCATAAACACTTTTGCTGACAGCTGCAACAATTACGCTACCACGTCGACGCCGTTAAAACGAAGATCAAATAAAACCCCATTGAGCCAAAGTCCGCTACAACCACACTTGGTTGGTTTACCCAGTTTATTGTTACTCCAAAAGCAAAGAACAACAGCCGTATGCGCTAGATCGTGTGACACTGCAATGCCTCACCGTGCGGTAGACCCTTCGGTAACGTCCGTTGAACTTTCCACGTTCGATTCAACACCCCAGAACTCGTCGCCTTCCTCCTTCGGTTCGGGTGCCGGCGTCAACACCGGCAGCGGGCTCGTACGGGAAGATGTCGTCTCAACCGGTGCCGTCCCGTTCGTGGACATCCCTTTCGGCAGGGTTCCGTTGGACGCTGCCAAACCGGTCGTGGAATCGGTCGATTTGGAAAAGGCGGAAATGATCGGTACCTTGGGAGATTCGCTCAGATCCTCCCGCACCGGAGCAGCGAACCCGGGTATCTCTTCCGGCGTGGCGACCTTGTACGAGGGTCCATATCCGTGCGCATCTTCGGACGGTTTCGCGTGTGGATCTGATGCTGGATGTTCTTTCTGGTGCTGTGCCGGTGCTCCATGCGACGCTGCTGAAGAAGAATAGTAGTGGCTGCTGGCGGAAGATGGTGGTCCGTACGTTGGATTCGATCCCGGGTGTGGCATTCCGTACGGGGCCGACATCTGGTGAGCTGGTGCATGATGGTACGCTGGCGGAGGTGGAGGCGGTGGGTAGTAGGGCACTCCTGCCGAATGTCCGTACGCATCGTACGGTGAGCTCGGCGAACAGGGCACCCTCGTGACAGTTGGTGTACAACCGATCAGCAAATTCTGGGCACAGCTTGCCTTCGGTGGAACCGCTTTATACGTCAACGCGGTCGTCTTTCCGTAGGAACCACTCTCGCCGCCATATTTTGCCGCCCGGCTTGTCTTCTTGCGCTCGTACGCATTCACACCGACCGATCCCTTGATGCTGTAATCGCTGCGAGAACTTTTCCCGTACGTTTCGTACTTTCTCCGGCTCTTGTGCACATCGTAATGCGATTTCCGTGGTGCTTCGTATCGCTCCCAATCGTCACTGTCCTCCTGCCGGTAGCTGTTGCCATACCCGTAGGCCGGAGGTGGAGAATATCGGCTAGAACGGAGAGAGCGCTGCCGCTTCACCGGATAGTACTCCTCGCTGACTTCCTCGTAACTGGGCGCCCGCTCCTCCACGCTCGGGTACTCGTCCTGTCTGTACCTCACCGCCCGCGCCTCACCGTACCATTCCTCACCGCACTGCCCAAACACCCCCGCCACCCAAAGCAGACACACCAGCACGATCTTCATGGTCATAACGCGGCGCGATCACTGTACACTGCACTGTGTCCGAAGGTCTTTCTTATATAGTGAAGCGGCACAATCAGCCTGTGGCTGCACGCTCTGCCAGACTCCTTCGCGGAATCTTCCACAAATCTGGGTCACCGAAGAAATGGAAACGGGCTTCCGTATCACCACGCGGGATGCACCTTGGCGGAGATTATCTTTTCGTTTTTCCCCGGTATGGATACAATGCGGGCAAACAAGGCGGAAGACGAACCAAAAGTCCACTACCGGTCACCGGTTCGATGGAAAATGAATGGTGCCCAATCGAACCCGGCCCGGCCATGGTCCGCGGTCGGGTGAAACGGTTGCACAAATAGTGCTGCGATCAGCGACATTTGTTTACACCGATTGCGCCTTCGAGTTCCTCGTTTTGTACGGTTCGTTCGCGAACGGAGACAAACAAACGCTTTAAGGGTGAAAAATGCATTCAACACTGTCTTGTGAATGTGTGTGTGTGTGTGTGTGTGTGTGTGTTTTTGTGGTTAGGCAGGTTGGAAATTGTTTTAAATGTAAAGCGGTCGTTTGTCGAGTGGCTTCCTACCATTTGCAATACCTGTACAATACAACCCCTTATCCGAATGTGTTCAATTTTGATGTATTAATTAAATTGTATTAACGAATTCGCTTCTAGAAAGTGAAACAACTTCCATGTGGTGATTTATTTTGATTTAGCTGAACCACAGCTCGCTGACCTAATTCTAGCCGTTAGGTCACCTACGAACACACGCCGGACCAAGCGGAAAAGGATATCCTATTACACGGTTCATGCGCAAAACATGCATGCAAAACTAAAAGCTCCCAATTTTCACACCCAAAACAATTTAAAAATCCTGCCCACCATCTCAACACGGTCGAATGGGTGGGGGACATACGTTGGGGCGATGGGGCAACGAAAACATCAGCATTATTTATGTAACGTTATCTGCACTGTTTGACTGATGTGGCCGGTGCGCGTTGTTATGTCTTTGGCGTGCAACGGCCCGCGCTTCAAATTACAGCATCAAACCCTGCGCGCGGTGCTTGCAGTTGGATGTAAAGTTTGCTCTTCGCATCCAAGCAACCCGCCACGAAGCCGCACCATATCATCTGTCAAAATAGCTGCTGCTTTTGGGGACGAACGACATAAACAACGCGCTCGGCGCTGCTCTCGTCCATTGGGGTTTGAGTCAAAATTAAGCTTTTCGCAAAAACGAAACGCACGCGCACCAAATTGAAGCAATGTTGTGGAAGTGGCTAGAGGACAACTTCAAGTACCGGCGAAAGTTCTGGTACGTATTTGGATCGTTTCTCACTTTGGTTTGTTGTTTTGTTCTCGTAGTGTCTTTATTTGCCCACTTTCTGTTGTGTCTGCTGCCAGCCGTGAATTGTGTGTGTGTGTGAGTGTGTATGTGTGCGTTTGTTTCTAATTGGCTATACTGAACGGTTGCTCCGGGCGTTCAACCATTTAGGCAACCGCAGCTACATTTGCTGTGGGCACAGCAATCCGCACACAGGCCACACTTGGTGCAGAGGGCCCGCGCATTCTGCTGGCAGGCGTTGCACTGCGGAAAGCGCAACATGTTCATGTGGTACGGATCCCAGGCGTACGGGTTGTACACCATCGAGGGCAGCGAGTAGTGGAACCGGGACCGCTCGAACTGTGACCGCTGTGCGCTGTCGGCTTTGTACATCGGTGGCATCGAACCGTCACCATCGTACGCCACGATCGGCACCTTGTTCAGTACGTGCGTCTGTCCGCCTGTCGACGGTGTCGCACGCTGCTTGCGGCCAAGCTTCTGTGCTGCGTAACCAACGGCACGCTGTTCTGCTTCGGCTGTCGAGCAGATCGTTAGGATCGTTAAGCTTACCGTCAGTGAAAACATGATTATCTTAGAGAAATGCAATGTACACACACACACTCACCATAGTCCGCATAGCGGTCATAGCTCATATCGTCGTCTTTGGTGTGTTCGGTCTGGGTCTTCTTTCGCGACGCGACCAGTGCGCGGTTTTGATTCTTGATATCCTCGAGCGTTCTCGATCGCAGCTGTCCCTCGCCCCAATCGTAGTTCGATCGCCGTGCGGCCAACGTGTCCTGGTTGCGCAGCGCGAAGAACTCATCCAACATGCGCTGACTGGTCTGCTCGTTGTAGTCGAAGAATGGTGGCGGATTTGCGTACGCCGTTTGGGTAAACTTCGGTGGCTGTTGTTCCGCCTGCCGATCGACACTCGCTGCCGCTGGTCGATTGCTTCCAAAGACTTGGCTATATCCTCGCCTTCCGGTAGGGGGTTTTCGTTCCTGTTTCGTACCCGACTCGTCGACGAAGAACGTTTCGTCCAGCAGATCCTCCTTTTCGTCCGACTCCACCTTAACGTTTTTGGCCGGTGCCAGCACCTTGCGCTCCACACGATCGGTCGATTTGCCGTCCATGTGTTCCTTCGGAGTAGCGAAGTTTTCCACCTTCAAGGTGCGGATCGCCGGGCCGGATGATTCGTTCGCGACTTCTTGATCGGAATCAACCGAGTAAACCTGCACCACCACGTGGCTGTTTTCGGCTTCCAGTGGATCTTCTTCATCCCTTGGTGGGGCCTTCCGTTGGTAGTCGGCGAAACGCATCATCATGTCGACCGGTGCCTGTGGCGCAACGGTAGCTGCCGAGACGAGTTCCCACACTCCAGCCCGATCGTTCGCTTCTCGCCTCTGCAGCTGTTCGCCGTACTGTCCATCATCTGCCCGGCTGCTTGCACCGATGAATGCGATCGACACCAGCAAAAGCGAGGTGGCCAAAACAGCAGACACTATCGTGCACATTATGCTCATCACTTTCTTCCCAAACGTCGGTGCTAACCCAATGCTGGATCAAGCAGACGCTCGATCGGTCGCTAATTAAGCCATGCACCAGTGCTGGTGCACTATTTTATACATTACCTGCTCGGTGGGTCCAAAACCGACCAGCAACCTTTACCGACCATGACTTTGCCTTCGGCTCAGGCAGGTCTGCAACTGTAAACAAACCGCGTCAGTTTCGCGGTCAGCTTACCACGGCTAAGGCATCCAATGGCACTCTGGGCATGCAAAAATAAGGGGCAAAAGAAAGAAAAAAGGAAAAACGTTCGTTGGCAGATTCTTTGGAATCTGAAAGACCTTCCACACCTCGAACATTGTCCAGAAACACACACCACACACACCCTAGCATGGCATGGTAAAAGGGGGTGGGGTTTGTTTGTGTTTCGTTACGGGAGACCTCCAAATGATGGCCCTTTAAATTGTAATTTTAAAACATTGGCCACCCCTTCGAATGTGACCCAAGAAGTGATGAAAGCTTTTTCTATTGCAAACAATGCAGTTGCTCTAACCCGGTGTACGTAATCGTTCCGTCTTTCCAGTGGCTTTGTTTTCGGAAGAAGGCGTCATTCGGTGTTGGAAGTCAGCGGAAGCCACAAGATCACCAGACAACAGTACCAAGCGCTGCTGGCATGCATCGATTACCTAGAACAACGTAAGGCGCTCACTTTTCCTGACACTTCCATCGCAATTCAAACAAACTATCCCTATCTCCACAGACATTGGCGTGTACGGGCTGTTCGTTACCGGTGGCAGCATAATGCACGTGAAAAGAATATACGAAAAAATTAAATCCGGTTCACCAACTCTGCACGAATACCTGCGCACGGTGCACGCACCGAGAGAGTGTGCGATGGCCTTCCATCAGTTTCTTTCCATCTATCAGGTGCAGGTTCTGCCACAGCGTTGTGTCGATGTCGTTTCGGGTACGTTTAAACAGCAGCAAACTGATGGCCGTAGGCCCCATCTCCTGTAACGTTCTCATGTTACACCTTCGCAGGGGATGTTGTCGGTGTGCCGAAGCGTCTTATCGCGCTGGACGTTCTGAATCTGCTGCACGCGGAGTTTGACGATACGCGGCTGCACTTTGCCAAACGGTATCTGCAACTGATGCGCCGATACACGCTGTACGGGTACCTTCGGCCGACAGAGGTGCACGTCGTTATTACGCCGTATCTGGTGCTGTCGAAATTATTTCCCGGACCCACGGGCACACGCACGAACATGCAGACGAAAACCATGACCCTGTTGGAGCTGTTTCTGATGGCCCAGCTGCTAGACGATCCGATGTCACTGTCCGCCCAGCTACATCAAGCGTGTGCATCGTATTGGCAAACAACCGAGGACTAGCGGGCGTAAAGATAGCGACGAGATATATCAAGCGTCATCAACATCAACCGTGGCATAATGTTTTGATAACCCAGTTTGCATTCTTTCAAACATGATTACACCGATTCGGTCGATTTGAACCGCGCTGTTGGTAAACAAACGCGCACCCTATCAATGGCACCGACCGAGGGAACATATGCTGTACATAAGGAATGGGACGGCGGGTACACGCTGTTATCGGGAATCGTTTGAAGTATCTGTATCGCCAGATTGAATAAGCTATCAGCGGCACCAATCTAGCATACTTTACCATCTCGTGGGCGTCACGTCCTCTAGAGATAAGACTGTACTGATTGCCAGTCCTATAAAAAACAGTCGTTTGCAAAGTTTCTATGTTAATTGAGCCTGTTTCAATTATGCGACTAATTACCATCGCAAAATGATCTAATTCATTCGTTGCGATAAAATGAGCTTATTTAGAGCTTATCGTGAGCATCACAAAAGATGTTTCATTTGTGTGTTGTTTATTGTTTTGGCTTATCATTTCCTGCCAGACGTGAATCATGGGATATACCGTCTTTAGGTGAAATTTGTCATCAAAACAATCGTTATCGTTGCAGTTTATTTTTACAGTAGAATATGCACATCCGCAACGCACACTCGTCTCAAGTTGCAATCTGCGCTACCGTTAGTGTTTGTCCTTCTGGATTTTTATATTTGAACAAACGTGTGTGTCTTCGCTCGGGAAAAGGGGAACAGTTTTGTTCTCACTCATAAAACCTCGTTGCGTACCGTAGCATTCTACCGTCGACCGATAAGGAAAGAACCCCCTTTCTTCATCAGGTTCGGCCTCTTTATCGGTTATGAAACTTTGCGAAGCGTGTGATGGTGGTGCATATTTGCTACGCATGGATAGCAAAACCGTGACTAAACCGGGGCTGGGAAGAAACAAGTCCAAACAAAAAAAAAAAAAAAAAACAATCAAATGCTTCGCCCCAATCACGGTTTCCTTGCGTTCGGCTTGTTCCGTCTGGAACCCGTTTTAGTCATCCTTTTATAGTAGAACAAAACGGAGAGAAACGTTTTGCAGTCTGGTGCCTATCGTTGAAGGTATTTCAAGTTCCCGCTGCTATCGTCGATCACTCAGTTGCACTTGAAGCGTCTTCGAAACGGGGTACAGCGTTTCCTTAACGTACGGCATCACCACCAACAGGAAGCTACCATGTGTCTGTGTTGTGGAAATCGCGAAGGTTACGATATCGATGATGCCAATTTTGGCAAATCGTACAACGAAAGTTTCAGCACAAGTCAAGTGAGTGGAGTGCATGATCATAACATAACGAAACGAGAACTTTGAACGTTTTGCCACATTCGAATGTGACTTGGAAGTTTTTAATATAGTGGTTATTTTTAATACAATTCAATTTGCGTTAAAAGGTGCAAATTTCCACTATGGTGCATCATCCCAATGCAAAGTAATCACTACAGAAACTTATTTCTCTTATCGTTTTCCCCCTTTTAGACGGCTGAAGTGGGACCACCGATTGTGATAGTTAGTCAACCGACCAACGGTGCAGTGGCCGTTACCGAAGGTTCCACCACCGCCGATGCACGATGAGACACAAAGCCCTAACGCACTTGTGATGATGATCGGGGGCACCGTATCAGTTACATTCCATTTGTGATATCATCTTTAGCTATCACCTTATCAATAACAATGGAGTTTGCGCTGAAGGATGCAGTTGTGCTAGCTATTAGAAAGGCCATGTGCCAAATGACCCCTCGACAGTTTACTGTTTTTTTTTTTTTACCGAGCGAACACGTGGTTCACCTTTATCGATAGTTTTAGTTACATGAAGCGCTCGTTTAGGCGTTTGTTTTTCGTTTTCCTTATCGGCAGAAATAGGTTTAGGTAGGTTCAAAGCGTAATAAACTCATTTGTTTCTGTTACAGAATCGTAAATACGTTTGATAAAACGAAAGATCAAATATTCTATATTTCATCGTTAATGCTGTACAATCGCATTGATACAAATACATAAAACTGATGAGTTTTTTTTTTAATTCAACATTTGCATTGCATAAAGTTCTTTTACTCTTTTTTTAAAATAACTGAAAGTATAAGAGATTTTTTTTTCCATTAAAACTAAATACGGTTGAATAGCTATAAAACGAGGATATATCGCATATATACGTTGATCTTACATTACATTACGCTGACTGGCCGAGTTCGTCTGAAAGCTTCCGAAAGTCTAATGCTATCCTTCCTAAAATCTCAGTTTGATTACCAGAAGATTTGAATCAATTCTCCTTTTTCTTGCAATATTTGTATGCATTAAAATAACACAATTTCAATTTTTTGACCTAGCAATCGTTAGGTCAAAGAAACAAAAATCCACATTTAAAGATTACGAGCGTTATACAATGAACGTCATTATGTATGGTATCTATAGTCCCTTTAGACCTCACACATCTTGCATAGCTGGTGCACTAACTGGTTAATTTGGTAGACTGTTCAGTACGGATACATTTCACCGCTCTATTCATCACATTGCACAGCTCGTCATCTTCGAGCGCTGTTGCTGCTTCCTCTTCCTCAAGCATGCGTCGTTTTCGTTTGCGTGTAATTTCTTCCAACAGCTGAGGATGGTCTTTCAAGCGTTCCTTCAGTTCGCTCTCGTCCATGTAATCCCAGAGATCCCAATCCTCCATCAAGCAAAGCGGTTTTGCTGCAGGATTAGAACACCCAGTCGTGGGTTTTTCGGTCCCTTCGTCGTCGGATGACTGCGGTGCCGAACGGTACGCATTCATAAACAACTCCTGATATGGATCTTCCTCACCTTCCTCATCGTCGTCGTCGGAGTTGTGCGAGGAGCGGTATCCATAGTTAAAACTGCGATAGTTATCATACGTTTCGGAAGATTCTTCCGATGTTTCGCTCAGAACGTCCTGTTCAGCTGCACGACATTCTTGTGCGTTTTCGCTCGCAGTGGAGTCTAAAATTTGTGTCCTAAAAGAGAAATCACAATGATTCTATCTGATGTACATAGGATACGGCAAAGCCACCATTTACCTTTCCGCCATCATTCATTTGCGCTAGAAATACAGTGTAATATTATTATAATGCACAAACAACACAATACTTAAACCATTTTCAATTATTTTCACTCGTCTTTCTGTAACTATTTCAACTTATATCGCTAAAACAAATGGTAAAGTACGATAGGGCAGTGATTATTTTTGTTCGGTTTTGTTTTGATTCTGCGGTCGCAATTGCGCTCACGTCAATGTCCGGCCACAGTTCATTCGATTTATCGCCGAGCAATACAAGAAAGTTTTGACATTGTTTTATATGTCAAGATAATGAGGACAATATTTTGAATGAACCGTTTCGTACCACAGTATATAAAACAACTGTGATACAACTGCTCACGTAAACAAAAAGAAAAAAAATCGTTGATAAGTTTTATGAATAGATGGTTTTTTAAATATATTTCTTTGTGAAGAAACCAGCAGAAATATCGACCACAGACTATTTGCGAATAACGGCTTATCTTAGATTCAAGTAACTTCTTGTAGCAGAATAATTATGGCAACGTTACACTTAAGTGTAACGTTTAATTCAATTAAATTATGCAATTCATCCACGCTATCTTGCGCGCTTCATGATACCAGTCATCATAGAAAATCCCGGAAGAATGCTCATCGAAACAAATGACCTTCAACATTGCTCTCCAATACCATTTATTCGTATCGTTTTCTAAAAACGCTACCCGCAATGTTTATCAAGTAAACATTTGACCATTTGATCATCGTCAAAGAAGGACCGATCGTAGCGCACTTACGAAAACTATTGATCACTGCAGACCAAAGATCTGCGACGTATTGTCTCATTTGACTATAAAATAGACGTCTTCGGTTAGATTCATGTTCAGTTCTTTTCCATTGCTCGTTTTGCACAGATAGATATTGTTCGAACATGTTCAACGTTCCTCCATTAACGATCATCACGAGTTGTTTGGTGATGTTCAGTATCGCTCAATGTGCTTACCTTCCGGCAACTCTACTTAATGATATACAGCTTCCACAGCAACTGCATTACTACAACCATCCAATAGTGTATCAGCTGAGCTCCTACATATTCAAACAAGACCGAATGGAACCACTCAGCACCAAAACTATGATTGAAGTGGATGTGCCAGCAAAGGATAGTGAATCAGAATCGGTAAATGAAGCGACCCAGCCAAAGGATGACGCGCAACAATTTGTGTTGATCGATGCCCCAACTGCATGCCGACCAGGAGAAGCTACCGATAGTAGGGGGATGTGTAAAAAGATTGTTGACTTCTTTTAGCACAGCTACCAATAAAAGGTTTGCCTCAAATTTATTGCAACATTATAAACACACTTTTCATGATGGTTGATCCGAACCGATTATCTTCTAAATATCAGCAAACTGGGATTTCTTTACAACGAAACCAAACGCATCTTTCACGTTCATTTCTAGCCATCTCACAATCAATCTCACTAAATCATCCGCATTACCCCAACACTGGTCTGCACTTTCCCTGGTGATCAAGCTTTTGTCCTTCAGGGCATAGCTTTGGAGGATCAATTACGTTCTGAAATTATTCCAAAGTGCTCGTGTTACTATCTATGTGTCATATTCATCGTACGAATAAGGTTATAAGACTGACCTTCGGTGGAGGAACAATACTCCTCGGCTGATCGATCGTATCCTGCTGTTGTTGATCCACTGGAGCTGGTGGAGCTTCCGGTTCATCTTCACATCCCACCGGACGTCCGTAGGTCAAGCTTGCCAGCAAAACAACACCGACTAGTAGCAGCACTAATTTCATTCTAATTTCTTCACTTATAGCAGAGGGTCAAAAGTTGCTCAACTCTTGCGTATCCGCTTTTCTTACTTTAGATCACGTCACAAAGGAGCACCAGCTTCTTCGGCGGGCAGTTCGCAATTAAGTACGTCGTTGCTTTTAAAAGCAATGCGCTTAGATAAGCAGTTACACACAAAACCACTGTTTTCCGTTGTCCGACCAGTAGCTTATCTTATCTATTTCATAACCCCTTTATTTTAGTCTATCGACGACTTAAGTCCAAACTATACTGTGCTCACGCCCAGCTCTCGGACAAATGTATAAAACAATGCGAATTAGTTCTATCGCCAACCGTACCGTACCAAGTGCGTCCAATGTGGCCGTGGTTTAACGAATAACTACAACAAACAAACGAATAGGAGGCATGTATACCCCGTGTCGAACGAATTAAACGATCGACTTACGAATGTTCATACGGACCAAGATTAATCTATTTACTAAAAAGTGACGTATTTACATACCTGCACGCGTAAACTATCATACTACAACAAAAGAAAAATAAAATTAATCTCTTAGGAGAAACAATTGCTCTAATCTTATCATCGCCAACAGGTAATTCAATGAGAATGTAGAGGAAGATTCCGGAAATGATTCGTAATTTACCTCAATCACACTTGCGCTTAACTGCAATTGAAACGAGGACTGTTCAGGCACATTCCTCTCGGATGACTGAACGCGTTGAAGAGATTACGATTTATAACCTTTTATTATCGATTATCGGCTATTCTACGGCTAAACAATGAATGGCGGCATGAAGCTGTGTGCTAGTTTACCAGGGCAGAAAGAGTACTCGAAATGTTTGAAACGTCGAATCCACTCCAGCTGGAGCTGTCGAGGAGCAGAAGTATATTGTTTTAGTCATCGAACTTGAAGCAACGACGCTCATGATATGTGAGTGCAGTTCGGTTTTTAATTGATGATAATGTAATTAGCTTTTGTTTATTGTATTGCTTTGCTTACATCAACTACTAAAAAAAACAGTAAAATTACTGTTTTTTTTTGTTAAGAATTCGATTGTTGGTTTTGGTGTATTTTTCACTCGGGTGTTTTTTTTTTGGTAGTAATTCCATCTGCTTTTCCAATTAGCCCATCCTTCGCCGGCATACACCCTTGTGATCAAGTTCGGTTCCATCCGGGCATATGATCGGAGCGTCAAAGACTGCTCGCTAGAAGTAGACATAGAAGCATGTACGTAACGCATTACTACTCAAGCTCCTTTTGCTTTTGCTCTCTTGGTGGCACATTCAAAGCAACATTCTGTTTTCCGCGAATTTCTTATCTTAATTGCACAGAGATTATATACAAAACAAAAAAAACCGATTAACAAACAATCATCATTCCTACCGATTGAAGTACCATCGCTGGCCTGTTGGCACTTCCCAGATCGTATTCAGCTTCTTCAGCACCCACACTCGACACGATCAGCAAACCGATCACACAGATCCACCCAACTGTTCCCATCGTGATTACCACTTGCGGTATCTTTCTCTTTTAGCACCAAGCAAACACTTCGCATCAGTTTCCGCGCACAGTTCGTCTTCACGTTATATCTAGCGCGCGACCAAACTTTACCGGTCGCAAAAATGCAAAACTTACTTCCTACCGGCATCCCGGGTACTCGACCCAGCTCGCACAAATGTTTTCTCAGTTTTATCTTATCACACGGACGAATGTAGCGGGCGCGGGTTCACTTGCACGGGAAACATCACTAGCTGCAATCACACTCCATTTGCTGGACATGCGGCATTAGTCTGCCACTTGACCGATCTTTTGTGTGCCTTTTGTAATGGAATACACCTCAGCCCACCTCTGACTACCCGTGAGGCAGGATAAAATCGATCGTGCCGAGTGGTTTTTTTTAAACGAGTTTGCAAAAAAAAGGGGTTCACCTCCATCCACCGGTAAGACCGGTGACGCGAGGTAAATTTATCAATGGGTTTGCCCTTTCCCTTTCCTCCGTCTTCCTCACACTTCCTACAGCCGGGTAATGATGGGGCAGCACGCTCCCGGGGGGCAAATATTGACCACTGGCAAACAGAGTCGCGGCAAACCGCGCTGGAGCGTTTGATTTCGAAGCGTCACACGCTAATGTGTATCTCCTGTTTTCCCCCGATTTATTTGTGCGCGTTGAGTTCTGTTAAGATAGAGCAGCAGCAGCAGCAGCCGCAGCAAGCAAGAAAAAAAAGGTCAAGGGTATCACGTAGACACCGTCCGGTACGTCACGATCAATCAAGAAAGCATCCAGCATTCGCTCAATTGTGCGACACTCAACGAGTATCTTTGGATGAGTTGGGACGGCATTCGCTTAACGATCATTTCCCAGGAGGATCGCATGGAAAATACCCTGAGCACGCTGGCATAACATGGTGGGCTCGTGACAACGGGTTTTTACTCACCTTCACAGAACCGCACGGCACTTGCCCTTATGATCGACCCGAAAGCCCGGCTTACAGGCGGTCGGTGCCAGAAGAATGTTTATCTGCAACAAAAAGATGTGTGTTTCGTTTCGGTTTACATACATTGCATTACGGCACACCTCACTACACCTGAGATACGCACCGGCTCTGCTATTAATCCGAGCAACGGTACAGAACCGTCCGTTTCCTCCGGCTGCTCCGTAACCGGTTCCGTACCGGTTGCTTCACCCTCGTTCGCCTCGGTATCACCTTCCGGTGCCGGTGCATCCTGACCTTCCTGTGCTACCACTTCCTGGCTGCCCTGTTCCTGCTCGTCCGCTTCGTCGGATAAAACAAATGGCGCACTGATCGTCACCAAAAGCAGACAAAAATACAGCACCGTACGTGTTGATTTCTTCATGATTGATGCTAAAGTACACCGAATGATGCAATTATAACAGCACTACGCGGCTCTAGACCGTGTTTACCGTGTAGGCTTATCAACTCCGTTTCGGATGCTGTATGGAAAAAGACGACCGGTCACACATGATTAGTGTGTGAAAGAGAAAGGGAGAAAAAAAAACAAAACAAAGATTATGTTTCTGCGCTGAGCTTCGTATTATCAACCACGCCATACCGAATGTATTTGAACATATTTTGAGGAAGTATTTGGGTCGCTGTAAGGCCTTTTCCGAATGGTTGAGATAAGCCGTTCGGGGATTTTTCTTGCGAATGCACTATCAAGATCATCGTTCATCTATAATGCGTTTGTTTATTTGTTTATTTATTTATTATTACAAAACTGTTACATCAGTAACTAGTTAATACTAGTAAAAGGGATTTAGTCTGGTAGTATAGAATGTTTAATACCTGCAAAGCGTGTTTATAACTCGATGATTTGTCGGATAGAATTTTCACAAAACAATACCTATTTCTTTCTAAAAGATATATCCATATAAAAACGTTGATATTACACACAGCTCAGAGCTGTGTTCAAGATGCTCTATAGAACATTTTAAAATAAAATTACAGAACTAAACAATATGGCTATTATTGGCATAGGATTGTTTTTGGTTATTTCCGGTGGCGTCATCTATCGGCGAGTAGCTACATTTTTAAACGCACACGCACCAGGATATGCTGGCTATCGAGGTATCATTGATTTTCTGAGTTGCTTGGATCTTTGCTTCACTGCATTTGAGATGCATGGATCAGCAAGAATGGTCTCGATGGAAGAGGTTCAGCAAGAATGGTCTCGATCAAGAGGTCTAAATCTAAGGAATTTTGGCATTTCTGAAGGAAGAAGGCATTCAGTGTCGACGATATCGTCGATTCCTTGGAAGTCATTATAATCACATTTTTATTAAATTAAGTCAACTTAAAGCAGGTGAAATTTTGCCATTTTCTTACTAACTTATGTCCAAGAATTCCTGGGAAGAAAACCAAATACTGCTTTAATATTAAACTTCTCCACTGCGATTACGGCCAGTGAAAGTAACGCTAGCGACTAGGGCACACAGCTTATTGCGTTATCTTGCGATCTTGTGGAACAGTACAGATCTTTCTTTTTTCAGCTGCACGTATATAAACACCCTTGCCCACCAAAACGATGGTGCGCTATGGCGCAGAACATGCTGTCCACCACCTTTACCGTGCCATCCGGCTACGGCACGGCTTAATTCAATTACGCGTTTGACAAATTCTTCGCGATCATGATAAAGAAAAACAACAACATGATCGTTATGCAGATATGTGCGCTCATCTCCTTCGTCGTGTTGGCCCATCCACTCTGTCGCGCAAAAGTCACACCCGCCCGGTTACGGATGCTGTTGCTCGCGTTCGTTGCAGAATTAGATAATGTCCGTATTGCTGTCAGTCAGATCGTCTTCTGCAGGGACCGCAAGANTGAAGCTGTGTGCTAGTTTACCAGGGCAGAAAGAGTACTCGAAATGTTTGAAACGTCGAATCCACTCCAGCTGGAGCTGTCGAGGAGCAGAAGTATATTGTTTTAGTCATCGAACTTGAAGCAACGACGCTCATGATATGTGAGTGCAGTTCGGTTTTTAATTGATGATAATGTAATTAGCTTTTGTTTATTGTATTGCTTTGCTTACATCAACTACTAAAAAAAACAGTAAAATTACTGTTTTTTTTTGTTAAGAATTCGATTGTTGGTTTTGGTGTATTTTTCACTCGGGTGTTTTTTTTTTGGTAGTAATTCCATCTGCTTTTCCAATTAGCCCATCCTTCGCCGGCATACACCCTTGTGATCAAGTTCGGTTCCATCCGGGCATATGATCGGAGCGTCAAAGACTGCTCGCTAGAAGTAGACATAGAAGCATGTACGTAACGCATTACTACTCAAGCTCCTTTTGCTTTTGCTCTCTTGGTGGCACATTCAAAGCAACATTCTGTTTTCCGCGAATTTCTTATCTTAATTGCACAGAGATTATATACAAAACAAAAAAAACCGATTAACAAACAATCATCATTCCTACCGATTGAAGTACCATCGCTGGCCTGTTGGCACTTCCCAGATCGTATTCAGCTTCTTCAGCACCCACACTCGACACGATCAGCAAACCGATCACACAGATCCACCCAACTGTTCCCATCGTGATTACCACTTGCGGTATCCTTCTCTTTTAGCACCAAGCAAACACTTCGCATCAGTTTCCGCGCACAGTTCGTCTTCACGTTATATCTAGCGCGCGACTAAACTTTACCGGTCGCAAAAATGCAAAACTTACTTCCTACCGGCATCCCGGGTACTCGACCCGGCTCGCACAAATGTTTTCTCAGTTTTATCTTATCACACGGACGAATGTAACGGGCGCGGGTTCACTTGCACGGGAAACATCACTAGCTGCAATCACACTCCATTTGCTGGACATGCGGCATTAGTCTGCCACTTGACCGATCTTTTGTGTGCCTTTTGTAATGGAATAACACCTCTGCCCACCTCTGACTACCCGTGAGGCAGGATAAAATCGATCGTGCCGGGTGGTTTTTTTTAAACGAGTTTGCAAAAAAAGTGGTTCACCTCCATCCACCGGTAAGACCGGTGACGCGACGTAAATTTATCAATGGGTTTGCCCTTTCCCTTTCCTCCGTCTTCCTCACACTTCCTACAGCCGGGTAATGATGGGGCAGCACGCTCCCGGGGGGGGAGGCAAATATTGACCACTGGCAAACAGAGTCGCGGCAAACCGCGCTGGAGCGTTTGATTTCGAAGCGTCACACGCTAATGTGTATCTCCTGTTTTCCCCCGATTTATTTGTGCGCGTTGAGTTCTGTTAAGATAGAGAAGCAGCAGCAGCAAGCAAGAAAAAAAAGGTCAAGGGTATCACGTAGACACCGTCCGGTACGTCACGATCAATCAAGAAAGCATCCAGCATTCGCTCAATTGTGCGACACTCAACGAGTATCTTTGGATGAGTTGGGACGGCATTCGTCTAACGATCATTTCCCAGGAGGATCGCATGGAAAATACCCTGAGCACGCTGGCATAACATGGTGGGCTCGTGACAACGGGTTTTTACTCACCTTCACAGAGCCGCACGGCACTTGCCCTTATGATCGACCCGAAAGCCCGGCTTACAGGCGGTCGGTGCCAGAAGAATGTTTATCTGCAACAAAAAGATGTGTGTTTCGTTTCGGTTTACATACATTGCATTACGGCACACCTCACTACACCTGAGATACGCACCGGCTGTGCTATTAATCCGAGCAACGGTACCGAACCGTCCGTTTCCTCCGGCTGCTCCGTAACCGGTTCCGTACCGGTTGCTTCACCCTCGTTCGCCTCGGTATCACCTTCCGGTGCCGGTGCATCCTGACCTTCCTGTGCTACCACTTCCTGGCTGCCCTGTTCCTGCTCGTCCGCTTCGTCGGATAAAACAAATGGCGCACTGATCGTCACCAAAAGCAGACAAAAACACAGCACCGTACGTGTTGATTTCTTCATGATTGATGCTAAAGTACACCGAATGATGCAATTAAAACAGCACTACGCGGCTCTAGACCGTGTTTACCGTGTAGGCTTATCAACTCCGTTTCGGATGCTGTATGGAAAAAGACGACCGGTCACACATGATTAGTGTGTGAAAGAGAAAGGGAGGAAAAAAAACAAAATAAAGATTATGTTTTTGCGCTGAGCTTCGTATTATCAACCACGCCATACCGAATGTATTTGAACATATTTTGAGGAAGTATTTGGGTCGCTGTAAGGCCTTTTCCGAATGGTTGAGATAAGCCGTTCGGGGATTTTTCTTGCGAATGCACTATCAATATCATCGTTCATCTATAATGCGTTTGTTTATTTATTTATTTATTTATTATTACAAAACTGTTATATCAGTAACTAGTTAATACTAGTAAAAGGGATTTAGTCTGGTAGTGTAGAATGTTTAATACCTGCAAAGCGTGTTTATAACTCGATGATTTGTCGGATAGAATTTTCACAAAACAATACCTATTTCTTTCTATAAGATATATCCATATAAAAACGTTGATATTACACACAGCTCAGAGCTGTGTTCTATATGTTCTATAGAACATTTTAAAATAAAATTACAGAACTAAACAATATGGCTATTATTGGCATAGGATTGTTTTTGGTTATTTCCGGTGGCGTCATCTATCGGTGAGTAGCTACATTTTTAAACGCACACGCATCAGGATATGCTGGCTATCGAGGTATCATTGATTTTCTGAGTTACTTGGATCTTTGCTTCACTGCATTTGAGATGCATGGTTCAGCAAGAATGGTCTCGATGGAAGAGGTTCAGCAAGAATGGTCTCGATCAAGAGGTCTAAATCTAGGGAATTTTGGCATTTCTGAAGGAAGAAGGCATTCAGTGTCGACGATATCGTCGAATCCTTGGAAGTCATTATAATCACATTTTTATCAAATTAAGTCAACTTAAAGCAGATGAAATTTTGTCATTTTCTTACTAACTTATGTCCAACAATTCCTGGGAAAAAACCAAATACTGCTTTAATATTAAACTTCTCCACTGCGATTACGGCCAGTGAAAGTAACGCTAGCGACTAGGGCACACAGCTTATTGCGTTATCTTGCGATCATGCCGAACAGTACAGATCATTCCTTTTTCAACTGCACGTATATAAACACCCTTGCCCACCAAAACGATGGTGCGCTATGGCGCAGAACATGCTGTCCACCACCTTTACCGTGCCATTCGGCTACGGCACGGCTTAATTCAATTACGCGTTTGACAAATTCTTCGCGATCATGATAAAGAAAAACAACAACATGATCGTTACGCAGATAAGTGCGCTCATCTCCTTCGTCGTGTTGGCCCATCCACTCTGTCGCGCAAAAGTCACACCCGCCCGGTTACGGATGCTGTTGCTCGCGTTCGTTGCAGAATTAGATAATGTCCGTATTGCTGTCAGTCAGATCGTCTTCTGCAGGGACCGCAAGATACTCTGTGCCGCAAATGGACGAGCCGGGCATGGAGGGAACGAAATCCGATTTAGATTACTTTGTCACTGATCCTGACGTGCGTTCCAATCGGTGGTGGCGTTGGTGCTTGTACGCTCGTCGTGAGGAACAAGATGGGAAAAGCGTGCGTAGGGTCTCATCATTTCACCACGCTCACTGTCCATGTTTGGCTGGATGTTGGAAGATTCAGGGAGGTGCAGGAGTTGTGCTGTGCCCCGGGTGGCAAACCAATCATTTCATTAGCAAACCAATCAGTGCTACCGCTCGGATGTATCCAGCACGCTACGGGTGCTGTGATATTCAGTACCTTTCGAGATCGCGAACGAGTCGTAGCTCTTTGGACTCTACAACAGCAGCGCACATTACAGAGTGTAGTGACGGATCATCAACGTTGGGTTTAGTGTTTGGCCAAGTTTATAAATCGACCGAACTTACACCGGAACATTCTCAAGTGAGCAGGTGTAGTGCATTACACAACAAAAAAAAAAGGACAATAATGGCCGCACGGTGTGGCTTTCGTATTGCGCATGGACGTACCAAGCGTTTGGTGGTGATCTTTTGCGTACTAACCTTACACCTGATGCTGTTCGGTGTTACGACGGTGGATGGCAAGCGTGCCTTTGCGATTCGAATGCGTAGCAAGAGTAACCACAATACGGGCAGTGCGTTGGGACGGAACTCGCGCAAGAACTACCACCATATGCATCAGGAAGGCGTTGGAGGAATGGTACGGAATCCTCCCGTGCCGGACATACAACCGCCGAGACCGATCGGATGGAGCGTTGATGGACATTCGAACCCGATTGGACCACCGCCAGCCTATCCGGGATTGGGACATCATGCCGTACCTGGTGGTGGAGCACCACCGGCTTATTCGCACTCGAAGATCAATCCGCCCAGCTACGCGGAAGCCGTAGGACATCAGCATTCGTATGCAGCGGCGGCCCCACTCGTCGGACCACGGCACTACGATTACAACCACAACAGTGCGCTGTATGGGGATTCGAATGCGATCGGTTCTAGCTACGGATCGAGCTATGGCTACCATCACCGGGGATCTAGCCCGTTCAGCATGGGCAGTATTCTTACCGGTGCGGCACTCTGGCATGTTGCCCACGGCATTGGACATCATCATCATCACCACCATCATCACGGTACCGGTGAACATGGTATCAACTCGGAGGAACATTTCTACCACCATAACCACCATAGCCACCATGGGGAGGGCGAAACGAGTACGCTACCACCGGAAGTGGAGAACCCGCACATCCAGGTGAACGCCAACTTTGACTTTGGACCATCGCCGAACCCACAGGAAGCTCTGCCACAGCCGGAAAGCAGTACCACGAGTGAACCGAGCGAACAGGCGAGCANTGGACATCATCATCATCATCACCACCATCATCACGGTACCGGTGAACATGGTATCAACTCGGAGGAACATTTCTACCACCATAACCACCATAGCCACCATGGGGAGGGCGAAACGAGTACGCTACCACCGGAAGTGGAGAACCCGCACATCCAGGTGAACGCCAACTTTGACTTTGGACCATCGCCGAACCCACAGGAAGCTCTGCCACAGCCGGAAAGCAGTACCACGAGTGAACCGAGCGAACAGGCGAGCACACAAACGTGAGCGTGAGGAATTTTGGGGCCCATGGCATGAACCAACTCAGGCATTCTCCACTCCACTCCGTACGTTCCGTGTGCATCATCCAGGCATCGATTGGTCTTATCGCAGCTTTCTCTCACGCCTGTCCTTCCACGTCCGCGGACACTGCCTTTCCGAAAGGTGGCACCGGTGTTGGTTGGTTTGGTGTTTTCTGTAATATACGACTGTGTATTTATTGTGTAATGTTAATCGGTTCCGCTTCGAGGTAGTTCGGCCTGGGAACAGTAAGCAAAGGTCTTTGATCAGTACGCAGCACTCGTTGTCTCTCTATCTCTCTGAAATGCAGCTCCGGTGCATTCGTATAGTGTTGGTGTGGCTAACAGCTTCTACAATTGGCCAAAACATCACGCCATCAAAGGGCTACTACGGCTTAGGAGGCATCATGTACGCGGATCCTTCAAGAACGTCACCACCACCAACACCAGCGCCATCGATTCTGCACTCGAGAATGATGCGCAATTTACGTCAGAGCCGTCATTTTCACATTTCACCGAATGTGGCCCGGTCGGCGAACGGGCAGTAGCGGCACCGGGAGATTATGGTAGCGACCGGAAATCACGTCGACACAACGATCATCAATTGGTGGGTGACTGTCGTTTGTATTTTATTTAATTCGTTAAGTGCTTGCGGTGTGGTTTCGTGCCTCTTTGTGCCGTTTGTGCCATTCGTTTGCGTACCGACCGCGTATGTTCGATGGTGTGGTGGTATGTTTTTTTTGTTTGTTTGCCGATGGATTTCGCGTGCGAATTTACACAGCTTGGTAGAAGATACTCGAATGTAACAAAATCACATCTCAGCATGCCGCCTTCAAATTAAGGAGAAAAGAGAGAGAGAGAAAGAGATAGAGAAAGAGAGAGAGAGAGAAAAAAACAGAGAGAGAGCGAGTGAAAGAGAGAAATTAAGCTTTGATTGTACTGATTTAGCGATTACCACATATTTTTTTATACAACTAAATATTGATAATAAAGAGTTTAGTGTGTTAGTAGCATCGGAGTGTTTTTATTTCAACGCACGAACATTTTGAACATTCCCTATCTCAAACAGATTAACGGCAGTAACGAAGCAATAAACTTGATCGATTTTGTTGGCAATGCGCCTGTTAGTAGGCTATGATTGTGCGTTCACTGGGCCTTTGAAAAGCTTTTGATAAAGCTCGTTATACGTTTAAATTTATTTATTCCTTTTTACATGCGTTACACACCACGTGGTTTTATGAACTTCATATTTTATTTAAAGTATTTATACATTATTTCAACTTAGATCTTAGATTTCATTTCAGATTATGAAAATATTACAGATAATGCAATTCTATACTAAAAAACGGTCAGCAAAACTACAACAAACGACAATGTAAAATTCCAGATGAGAAGAGAAATTTAATCTAAAATTTCATAATCGTTGATCATCTTAACGTTTCTCTCGTACAAATTGCATCATAACCGTAAGAAAAAAGAATTTTCTCGTGTTGTTTTTTTTGTTTTGCAGAATACTTTCCTTCATTGTATGGCAAAAATATTTACACCGGATTGATAACATAAATCGATGTTTCAACAAACAACACAACCACCTCCAGGCGTCCTTTTCTTAACAGGAATGCACAACAACATGTTGTTCATCAACTTCCTTACTCACTGCGAACGATGCGCGATGTTTCTGACGCAATTCATACGCAACCAGTGATCATATTCCTGGGAGATGTTTTTCACCCCAGGCCGGTTTTCTTTTGCACGAGCGTATGCTAAACACTAAACAATCCAATTCCCGATGGTTCTATATTGTCGTTGTACGATCGTGTGGCCAGCAGTTGTACACCTTTTGTTACCCTGACGACCGAAATAAGGAAAGATCCCGAAAGTCGACACAAAAGGTGCATCGTATAACAGGTGAAGAGGTTACGATAACCTATTGCAACCAGAGGGCCCGGGATGCCAAAAATAAATTTGATAAGGACTACGGTGCAAAAGAAAAGAACCCCCTCAGCAACAATTGGTCCTGATTTTCAGTGACTAAGTAATGTTTGCCGTATGTTACATTAATTCGTATATTAAACAATGATGGAAGGTAAGTCATTACTAAGTACGTTTTGTGTCTATTTATTACCTCTTTATATAAAACTGCTGCACATGTGTATGTAAATAAGTAAATCGTTAATAGTTGAGTTAAGTAATTATTTATTTCATTTTATTGTTTAATGCATTTAATTTTTTAAAGAAAATTGTGTGGTTAATTAATGTTACCTCTACACTGCTGCTGTTGCAATTCATGTTTTATGTACTGTTTACTATTCACCCATGTGGTTTACCCCACCCTGTTCTAGTTGATAAGAGGCGGTCCATCTCAGCTGATGCGGCTGCCGGTGTAAGAAAAGAAAGTAAAACTCTCGTGACCGACCGCACGGGGGTCGATACGCAACAAACAAGCACGCGATCGGTTCTCGCATTTGCGTACACCAATGCGCGGCGTTTATTGCGCAAATAATCCGTTTATTGTTGTTTTTTTCATCTCTTGATCAATCTCTTGGAGCGTTACAGCGCGAAGAAAATACACGAATGACCTAAAGCTAGCGCGGAGGACGTGTAAAAAGGGGCTCGATTACCGTAGAGTAGAGTATCATGTAGCGATCGGAGCTATATAAAGCAATGGAACACCGGATTCTCGTCAATAGTACACAGCCATCCTCATTACAACACACCTCACGAATTAACCGACCGTCCCTTAGTAACAAAGTGTCAAGTGGAACAAAATGATCACACGGACAAATTTCTCGGCCTCAGCGGCCCTTTTGATTGCCTTCATTGTGCTGGTGGTGATTGAAAATGGACAGTGTGCGGTAGTTATCAGCCGGACAGATAGTCACACCTCTGCAGCGGCAAAAATGGACCCGGCCAACGGTGGTGCACGTTACGTTTCGATCATTCCCAGCGATGACAAACATCACCGAAAGCGTGACAATCTGCTGGAGCTTGAACCACCGGTTGTGTCGGAAATGGATTCCAATGGTCCGAAGCGGAGAACGTTCACGCAGAATCAGCTAAGACCGTGCACGTTCTGTCGGTTCTTTACGACCGTAACACCGGCTCCGAAACCTAAGTTTTATCTCAATCTGGTGAGACATTGAGGAGAACACTTTCCTGCAAGCGTCTGTCCCAATTCTACGAATTCCAGTAGAGCAAAATCAAGGAGAAAAAGTGATCGTACGATTGCTTCATCAAAAAGACTGATTAGTTATAGGCCACGAGTGAAATTAAATACTAGTTGGTAATACTATAATAAGTTTAGTATGAAAAACTCAAGCAAAATCTGTCGAATATAGAGGTTAAACAGTTTAAAATAAGATGAAGTTTAAGCTTGTAATTTTGATTATTTTGTAAGTAATTTTTCCAGTTGATAACAGAATGAAACATGAGAAAAATGGTATTCGGNCCAGTAGAGCAAAATCAAGGAGAAAAAGTGATCGTACGATTGCTTCATCAAAAAGACTGATTAGTTATAGGCCACGAGTGAAATTAAATACTAGTTGGTAATACTATAATAAGTTTAGTATGAAAAACTCAAGCAAAATCTGTCGAATATAGAGGTTAAACAGTTTAAAATAAGATGAAGTTTAAGCTTGTAATTTTGATTATTTTGTAAGTAATTTTTCCAGTTGATAACAGAATGAAACATGAGAAAAATGGTATTCGGATTGATCTCCAATCTCCAAAAACTCACAACTGATTCTTACATTGTTTTTGTTCACCAACGATCGGTGAATAGTCGCTCAATCCCAGTACTTTATTAGTCCATCCCAACCGGCCGTCACAAGTTTGCTCGCTTCGTGCGGATGCCAGAGCGTTGCTATGCAGACATTATCGTGCGCCTGCCACTTCTTGTACAGCTTTGTCGTTTTCCAGTCCCATATGTAACATTTGCCATCGCCATCGCCCGACACGAGATAGCTCATGTCCGGCGAGAAATCAAGATTGCAAGCGTACCCTGACACCATGTGGCCGGTGAACGTTTTTTTGCGATTCATCTTGAACCGATTGATGGCGGAAAAGATGACGATCTTGTTGTCCAGGCTCTGGCACGCCAGCCACTTACCGTTCGGGGCGAGCGTTACGGCCGGCATCGAGTGCATCGTCGGATCGGCAATATACTTCATGTCCACCGGTATGTCCCATTCCCACACGCGCAAACTCTTATCGTCCGAGGTCGTCACGAAGCGTCGGTTTTCGTCAACGAAGGTGATCGTATTGACCGCACCGAGATGGCGATCGTACTCCTGCACGATCTCACCGGTACGAGTGTCCCACTGAAAATGAAGTAAAAGGAACCCGGTTAGAGTGTTTTACAATAGTTCAATTCCCCAATCACTTGCTCCACCGTTTACTTACACAGATAATTTTCTTATCCGACGTACCGGCCACAAAAAGATGCTGCTTGTTAAAGTCGGGATGGAACTTCACGCAGAAGGGAATCTTACGTGAATTGAACCGAGATATTACATCTCCCGTTTCCGTATCCCACAGCTTCAGATAGCGATCGTAACCAGCTGAGATAAATCTTTCACCCTTATTGTTGAAGCTAACATCGCGAACGGCTTGCCGATGGCCAGAATATGTTCGTACGCAGCGCCGTTCATTGTACACTTCCCAAAGCTTTACGCGTGCGTCCATACTGCAAGACAGAAGCAAATGGGCCGACACGGGAAACCAACGTATTGCCGATATGCCCTTGGTGTGACCAGTCCACGTATGGATGTGAGCTTTTGGCAGGAAACAACGATCCGGTGCACCAGCCTTTCGCAAGTTAACTCCGACATCGTGCGGTGGATGCAGGAACGAACGTCCCTGGTAATCGAATGCATCTTTGACTGTAAGAAAAACAAGCAAATGCGTCACAATCAATCCATGATTAGCATCAACACTAAAAAGTGACCAAACAATACTCACTATGCAGGACTGATTTCTCCTCGATGGGTTTGTCTTCCTTCACCTTGTGGCGGCGGTGTTTCTTTGCCATCATTTCCTCGATTTCTGCCCGTTCCTTCTCATTCGGTCGTGCCACCGTTTGCTCATCCTCGTACTTACCCCACGGACCCATGAAACCTTCTACATCTTCCGGGTCGTCATTCTTGACACGCTTTCGCTTCTCCGCAGCGTTCGCCTTTGATTTGGACGATTCGAACACGGTGACCCCGTCCGTATCATAAGCGGCTTGCAGATGTCCCACATAGCTCGGCCCTTCTTCCGGAGCCGTTCCTTTACCATCGACCGACGGATCCAGCGCGTACCCGTAGCTGTGAAACGTTTTGCGCTGATTTTCGAACTGAAAGTCGCTTATGTGCGCATTCTCGACAAATCCCGTCAGCATGTTCTTCGGTGCTCGCATTTGTTGCGTGAGAAACGGATTTTCTGGACCAGCTACCGGGGCAAACAGTTCTTCATAGCGTGGATTGTAGTTGACTTCTTTTACCGTAGGTGCTAACGCACGGGACACTTCCGATTGACCCTGTATGAGGAAAGAACATTAATATCCAGAGCGCGAGTGCAAATGAGTTTTACAACTTACCATCGGTACCACCAGCGGTGCGGCACATATTTCCAACGATTTTACCACAGAATACTGACTATCAACAGGCTTTAGATGGGCCGAAGCATCCGCGGACGCTTGCGTTTCTGTGTGAGGTTTTTCCGTTCTAGCTTTACCATCATCCGGTTCCGAATCACTGTTACTGCTGCCGTACCCTTGTAGATGAAGCATGGTTGCAGGTTTTACTAGTTAAATGCCTATTTTAAACAGGGAAAACTGAAAACGACGCGCAATTTCTAGTCACATATGTTTGTTTACAATACAGCGCTTTTTGACAGCTGAACGCGATTAAGCCCCATATACACGGCTGGGTTTGTTTTTGATGTCACTTTGACAGTTGCAATCGAAATCAACGGCCACGGGTGGTTTGGGAGAACAAAATTGTAAATACGAAACGCAGTTGTCCTATATTTCACGTTGTTAATATATGACACGTTATTCTAGGTTATTTATCCCATTGCAACCAATTAATGCATTAATGTGCGTTTTTGAATAATTCTTCAGTCAAATGGCTTTCTACTAGCTTTTTTTGTTGTTGTTTCCTATTCCCTACGCAGAAAACAGCATTACGAATGTAATACCATCATTCTCCATCAATGACGCCACCCATGTAATTGTCTTCACCCCTCCCACCAAACCGGCGGAACCATCTCAACCCTTTCCACTAGCGAGCGCGGAACCGTTTCGCGATTGCGTTACGCTAGCTGATGACGTACTAGCCCACTGAGCGTGTTTGGGGCGCTCGAGCGGCAACGGCTGTGCCAGTACACGCGGTCGTTGTTTACGTTCAGTCAAAATCGAAAAGTAGCTGGTGCCGGTTGTAACAAGCAGCCGAAGTGTGCTGCAATTTGTGTTGCATTTCCTATTCCCGCCAACACTGTTTTGCGTTGGTGTTTTAGCACCATACTGTACCAAGCATTTTCCTGTAAAGTTTTGTGAAATCGGACGGGTTTTTTTCTGTTTTTAAACAGTGCAGCGTATTGTGCTTTGTGAAATAATCGAACCGATACCGTACGGATGTTGTCAGACTGGTGTTTACAAGATCGCAAGATCATTATGGCTACATGTTCGCCGAATTGTAAAAGCTGCTAAGTGTTCTATAATAAGCGTAAATGTGAATCATACCTGGCGCTCGCACGTAAAAAGTCCATCACTGGCTCAAAAAGTTGCGTTTGAGCCAAGAAATAAATAAAAAGTGCCTAAACGTAGTTCACGTACTCGAGTACGTCGGTGTGCGTGTGTGTGTGTGTGTATCGTTTGTGTACACAGGTGTGTCGTCATCTTTGTCCCAAAGGAAAACTTCTCTTCGTCAGCGGTGCCGAACTAATAGGAGAATATAGCAACGAAAACGATATACAAGTGAAACAGCAAACCAAAAAATAAAAAACCCACAGAGCAAATAATTAATCACCAAAATGGAAATTAACACCAGAGGAAGCAACAAGAATGGTACGGCGTTGGATGTTTCCACGGTCGTAATGGTAAGTATGCGTTTGAAAGCGATCCTGTCCTCGAATTTATTTATTTTGCTTATATTTTAGTGTTGATTTTTTGCACTTTACTGTGTGTTTGAACTGTGTTTGCGTTGCGCTCACGAAGGCACTACTGATTGTGCGTTTGCAAGCACACAAAATGAGCACACCTTGATAAGCGAACAACAGTGCAGCTGCATTGTTTATGGGAAGGGTTGCTAACCAGCATTTGTTACACAATGCGGTGTGTTGGTTTACACACCAACCAATGTAATCGTTTAGATCGATAAAACTAGCTATTGGAAGGGTAATTCTGTTGAGATCATCATCCCTTAAGTTGTTCCGAATAAACCTTTAAGAACTTATAAATCGAAAATAGTAAGAAGAATTCGATGGAAAGATAGCAAAAGCTTCTAATTTGTCGTTTAATGTACAAGAGCTATTATGAAAACAAATATTGCTTTGTTCAGAACTTACCAATGTGTATTTCTGTGCTATTTTTAAAGAGTCATTTTGGGAATTGAGAGCATTGAAAAAGCCACCAACAGAATACAAATGCTATCAAAGTAATTCCCTTAATTTCCCGTTCCTTTCTTGGAGCGTTCCGAAATGTGCTGTCTAATTGTGTGACGATGGCTATTAATAGCACATCGCTCACCTTACTTCCATTTCCGAACGCATTCTCCAATTCTAAATTGACTGATCCTTTTCAACACGTCATCGTTTCCGGTTTGCTTACATCCGAACGGTTGCCAGAAATACTTCACCAGCAACCATTCTCTGCGAACTGTCACAATGCTCACACCGCACAAAGCAATATGTTATGAATGAATAATCCAGCCTTCTCATACACACAAGCACACCAGTGGGTGAAACCCGACAGGAACTTAGGGGACAGAAATGGTAAGCAAATTGTCCTATAAACGACTTCGGCAAACCGGTTGCGAGTGATGGGAACTATTTTTAAATTTCATTCATAAATATGCTCCCATCGGCAGGAACCGCCATCCACCAGCCGGGATCACAGGAAAAACGTCATAAGAATTCCACGACAGCTGACTTTTGAGATTGTGTGTGTGGGGGGGCGAACTCAAAATACACAAATAAATAGACCTGATGTTGGAATTTTATGGGCAATGCTCAAAATAGCACCGATGTGATCGAACCGGAATTGTGCACCATAATTGTGCGTTTAATCACTTTATTTTCTCAAAATCTTCTTCACCCCCGATACCGGCAAATGTGTGAACAATGTCGGTGGTGAACGGTTCTGCACGAATGCTTTGCAGGTGATTGGGTTTTTGGTGCAAGGCAATGGCACACGCGGACTATTTCGTCGTTGACCTCTGGAATCTTTCCCCTGTCGATTCCACGGTGAAGGCCATCGACGATCGGTACGGGGCGGATGTTTTCCGTCCATTAACAATCCTCCCTCCCCCCTTCGGTATGAGGCCACCACCCCAAAACAAAAGCAGAAGAAAAAAAAAGAGAGAGAAGGAAAAAAACAAACGGCCATGCCAAAAGGCGTCATAAATGATACAAGCATGTTGCAACCGAGCTTCCACCGTGCGCCCGTACGGTTGATCTTGAGATTTTCCCCATGTTCAGCGTTTAGTTTGGCTGATCGTTAGGCGGCATGATAGTTTCATGCAAGCAAATCGTGTAGAGCGTGTGTATGCATTTCACATACGGGGGAGCAGGCGAAAAATCTCTTTCTGTTCGATCGTTTCATATCGGCCAAAAGGTGTTGGAATGAAAAATTGCACCACCGAAATGGTTGCTTAAACGAATGGAAAATTAATACGATTTGTTTGTGTGCGCGTTCAAGTTGCAACATGCCGCTGCTATACGCTACGGGTCACGGAACTAAGTTTTGGTTTGTATGCTTTTTTTTTTGGAATTATTTATAGTGTGACATTAATTAAATTAAATCAGCACCATTCTCTTCCACGTAGACTTAATAGGAGATTAATCTAAATCATCTCGCTTCCTGTAATGATTTACCCAATCGAAAACATGGAAATGTGTTTAGAACAATAGAAAATAAATATTGCAGATCTCTTTTCGAAACCTTGTTCCTATGTAATCGTCAACATAGAAGGGGAAAAACATCCTGCACCCAGTTGGATCATAGATCGAATCGCGTTCTAGGAAAATGGCGATGATCCCACATCTTCTCGGATGTTGGCGTGATGCACACGGTTTTAGCTGATGATTTAACTATACACTGCCGCATCCCGGCGATGATCGCTGCCGTATGATTCATTATTCATTCACTACGACGCTGCCAACTGCACTCTGTGTGTCGAGTATCTCTCCCGTTTCGGCGCGATGAATCATCTTACGGTTTGGTTACGGAGCAGGGTGCGCACAGTGCCCGCCGGCCATTATCGGAAGCCTCCAGGCGTCTGTCGTAATTCCTGTTTTTTTTTTTGTTGTGCAAAATGATAAGACTGACCGTGTGACGTGAGCTAATGGCAAGGAGGTCCCTCGGTACAACGTACCATCTTATCGACACATTTCGTCATAATTGTGGATTAGTTTTACTCCCGTTTAGCCCTATTACGATGACGCGTTGTTGCTTACCGAGCAAGAATGTATTCGCTATCTAGGTGTCTGGTGTTTTATTCGTACAATAGAGTAAGGTCAGTGAATGCCACAATTACAAGTTTTATTTTGTTAAATAATTGTTTTTTTTTTATTTTTAATTCTTTAATATACAACTTTAAAAAGGCTCTTCTCCAGTCGGAAACTCTTCAATCACATTCCAAAAATTAATGTTACAAACACGAACAATATATGTACGATCGTAGTCTCCTTTTTTTGGGTTCGGTTTTTTTTTTTGTTCGGCACACATACCGCACAGATGGAAAGCGCAACGAAGTGGAACATTTTCACAGCGGAAGCAAAACGAAACCATTAAAAGAAATAAACCAAAAAAAAAAAAACACACACACACACACACAAGCCATATTTTCTGCCCTGATATTGGGCAAGCTGTGCCGTGGACCATATCTTCCACACAAAACGTTATGTTCCCCAACCGTTAACCACGACTTAAAGGTCAACCCAGCCCGCAACGTACGGGTCCAAGCCGAGTGCAACGTGTATAATAAGACCGGTGAATATTCGTTCCCCTGGTTTAGTTATCGTTTTCCCTTTTGGATATGGAAAACAAGCAGGATAACTGTAGTAAATCTTCCATTCTCGTCCGTATAACACTATTGTCTGGTTAGGCTTTGGACTGGATCAATGGAAGGAAATGGTAAGCTCATCAGGGGAAGCAAGACAGTTTCATGTATGTCATTAGAAGTCACCGTTGAATCGTTGATGAGCGCCTTAAATCATACTTTGTGAGACATTATAATTTCTTCACCCCGAATTGGTAGACAATTCATTAGTGTTAAGGGTATTGCCTTCGGCGTAACCCCGTACCGGTCACATTAATGGCACTTTCCCAATGTGTTATCATGGTACATTCGTGTGAGAATGGTACGAAGAATCCACCCTGCCAGATCCACCTTCCGATGTGCCCTTTCTGGAAGGATCTAATTGCTTAAGGTGTGCCATTTGTCCACGGATGATGATGTACTGTTATAACGTTTAATGGAGTCTAAGCATTATGAAATCACCACCAATCAAGATGGTACTAATGGAAATAAAAATCTATCCTCATCGAGAAAAAGGTAAAGATCGGAATAATGAAGTTAAAAAATAGTGATCAAAAGTAATTACTAATTAAAAATCTCCGTTACCAAAAAATTGGTGGGACCCATTAAAAATAGTATACTAAGAAATCCATTTCAATTCGAGGTTATTCGATTAATTTGCACGACTTTAAATATAAATTTATTAGTAATTTTTAAATTCCACTGTTCGACATGTCGCATGCCATGCATTGATAATTTTCCGTTAACATTTTCCGCAGTTTGCTGATATGTGTGGTCACCCCACGTGCACCAATCTACGGAAATGTCACAATATATTATTTTTTTTATCACTATCAATCATGTAGCAGCACGCAGCGCCACCGACTGAGTGGGTACAGTACAAATGTGTGTGTGTGTGTGTGTGTATCCCGTTGGGAAGGATCCAAATGATATCCACCTAGGAGGAAGGTGGTTGGCAAAGAAGGGTGTGTAGCCGGTCAATAGGTCATCACACAGGGTAGTACCGCAAACGGGTGGAAAAACCTGTAGAGCGAACGCGTGCGTTCCGCTGACCACGATTGACCGCCGTACCCGGGATTGTGATGCGGAACAACGGACATCGAAAAGGATTGCATGATTGTGCGGCTCCCGGCAACCATACGCACACNCGGCATGATAGTTTCATGCAAGCAAATCGTGTAGAGCGTGTGTATGCATTTCACATACGGGGGAGCAGGCGAAAAATCTCTTTCTGCTCGATCGTTTCATATCGGCCAAAAGGTGTTGGAATGAAAAATTGCACCACCGAAATGGTTGCTTAAACGAATGGAAAATTAATACGATTTGTTTGTGTGCGCGTTCAAGTTGCAACATGCCGCTGCTATACGGTACGGGTCACGGAACTAAGTTTTGGTTTGTATGCTTTTTTTTGGAATTATTTATAGTGTGACATTAATTAAATTAAATCAGCACCATTCTCTTGCACGTTGACTTAATAGAAGATTAATGAAAATCATCTCGCTTCCTGTAATGATTTACCCAATCGAAAACATGGAAATGTGTTTAGAACAATTAAAATAAATATTGCAGATTGCTTTTCGAAACATTTTTCCCATGTAATCGTCAACATAGAAGGGTGGCGAAAAACATCCTGCACCCAGTTGGATCATAGGTCGAATCGCGTTCTAGGAAAACGGTGATGATCCCACATCTTCTCGGATGTTGGCGTGATGCACACGGTTTTAGCTGATGATTTAACTACACGCTGCCGCATCCCGGCGATGATCGCTGCTGTATGATTCATTATTCATTCACTACGACGCTGCCAACTGCACTCTGTGTGTTGAGTATCTCTCCCGTTTCGGCGCGATGAATCATCTTACGGTTTGGTTACGGAGCAGGGTGCGCACAGTGCCCGCCGGCCATTATCGGAAGCCTCCAGGCGTCTGTCGTAATTTCTGTTTTCTTTTATTTGTGCAAAATGATAAGACTAACTGTGTGACGTGAGCTAATGGCGCGGAGGTCCCTCGGTACAACGTACCATCTTATCGACACATTTCTTCATAAATGTGGATTAGTTTTACTCCCGTTTAGCCCTATTACGATGACGCGCTGTTGCTTACCGAGCGAGAATGTATTCGCTATCTAGGTGTCTGGTGTTTAATTCGTACAATAGAGTAAGGTCAGTGAATGCCACAATTACAAGTTTTATTTTCTTAAATAATTGTTTTTATTTTTAATTCTTTAATATACAACTTTAAAAAGGCTCTTCTCCAGTCGGAAACTCTTCAATCACATTCAAAAATTAGTGTTACAAACACGAACAATATATGTACGATCGTAGTCTCCTTTTTTTTTGGGTCCGATTTTTTTTTGATCGGCACACATACCGCACAGATGGAAAGCGCAACGAAGTGGAACATTTTCACAGCGGAAGCAAAACGAAACCATTAAAAGAAATAAACCAAAAAAAAACACACACACACACACAAGCCATATTTTCTGCCCTGATATTGGGCAAGCTGTGCCGTGGACCATATCTTCCACACAAAACGTTATGTTCCCCAACCGTTAACCACGACTTAAAGGTCAACCCAGCCCGCAACGTACGGGTCCAAGCCGAGTGCAACGTGTATAATAAGACCGGTGAATATTCGTTCCCCTGGTTTAGTTATCGTTTTCCCTTTTGGATATGGAAAACAAGCAGGATAACTGTAGTAAATCTTCCATTCCCGTCCGTATAACACTGTTGTCTGGTTAGGCTTTGGACTGGATCAATGGAAGGAAATGGTAAGCTCATCAGGGGAAGCAAGACAGTTTCATGTGTGTCATTAGAAGTCACCGTTGAATCGTTGATGAGCGCCTTACATCATACTTTGTGAGACATTATAATTTCTTCACCCCGAATTGGTAGACAATTCATTAGTGTTAAGGGTATTGCCTTCGGCGTAACCCCGTACCGGTCACATTAATGGCACTTTCCCAATGTGTTATCATGGTACATTCGTGTGAGAATGGTACGAAGAATCCACCCTGCCAGATCCACCTTCCGATGTGCCCTTTCTGGAAGGATCTAATTGCTTAAGGTGTGCCATGTGTCCACGGATGATGATGTACTGTAATAACGTTTAGTGGAGTCTAAGCATTATGAAATCACCACCAATCAAGATGGTACTAATGGAAATAAAAATCTATCCTCTTCTAGAGAAAGGTTAAGATCGGAATAATGAAGTTAAACAATAGTGATCAAAAGTAATTACTAATTAAAAATCTCCGTTACCAAAATGTTGGTGGGACCCATTAAAAATAGTATACTAAGAACCCCATTTCGATTCGAGGTTATTCGATTAATTTGCACGACTTTAAATATCAATTTATTAGTAATTTTTAAATTCCACTGTTCGACATGTCGCATTCCGTTAACATTTTCCGCAGTTTGCTGATATGTGTGGTCACCCCACGTGCACCAATCTACGGAAATGTCACAATATATTATTTTTTTATCACTATCAATCATGTAGCAGCACGCAGCGCCACCGACTGGGTGGGTACAGTACAAATGTGTGTGTGTGTGTATCCCGTTGGGAAGGATCCAAATGATATCCACCTAGGAGGAAGGTGGTTGGCAAAGAAGGGTGTGTAGCCGGTCAATAGGTCATCACACAGGGTAGTACCGCAAACGGGTGGAAAAACCTGTAGAGCGAACGCGTGCGTTCCGCTGACCACGATTGACCGCCGTACCCGGGATTGTGATGCGGAACAACGGATATCGAAAAGGATTGCATGATTGTGCGGCTCCCGGCAACCATACGCACACTCCCCATCGCAACCACCCTTGCGAATTAGGTCAAGGAAGTGAAGTGAACCACCACCAGAGTGAAGCTCACGGAAAGGGACACCACCAATTATTTTGTCTGCGGACGGTAAAAACGCAAAGTCCACTCCCTGGACAATATATACATATATATATATATATAGTGGTTGGGAAGGCAAGAAAGAAAAACGTAAACGGATGTATGCCGTGCGTGACGGTAATGGTGAATATCCTTTCTCTTTTACTGTGGCCAGTTCCAATTTTCTCGCTGTGTCACTCTCGGTTTTTTTTTTATCCTTTTTTTTATTTTGCTCCTTTATGTGCGATTTTTCTTTTCGCACTCCTGGCGGGAATGTTGCCGGATGGAAATGCCACGGTGCCATTCCGTACAGGAGGTTTTAATCCTCGGGTACGATGCGATTCGCTTCCTGCTGGTACCGAGCGCTACTTGCTTACTGCTTCCAAGGATGAACGGCTTCCGGTTGTTGGCTAATTGATTGGAATTAGTGATTGTTTGTTTTCGTTACCACATTCCGGTGCTTTTTTTCTTGCTGTTCTATTTAACCGCAGGGTTGATGAACATGTTTGTCATTATGATAAGTGTAACGTTGTGCTAAATTGGATCTCTTTAGACGAGTCATTCTTATGAATCTTCAGTGAAAAATCATTCGAATCGTGGGTGATGAACACTCAAAATATTCATGAATCTTTGCGGATTCTTCAGATGTTCATTCGAGATTCATGTATCTTTAAGAACTCTTAGAAAGTCTTAATCTTAAAGAGTTCTTAAAGATTCATGAATCTTTGCGGATTCTTTAGAGATTCATTAGAGATTCATGTATCTTAAGGAACTCTTAGAGAGTCTTAATCTTCAAGAGTTCTTAAAGATTCATGAATCTTTGCGGATTTTTCAGATATTCAATAGAGATTCATGAATCTTTAAGAACTCTTCGGAGATTCAGATTCACCCAACACCAGATAAGACATTTTGCTCGGAGGCAAAGAAATTGCATTGCATTCCATCGTGTGCTTACGATGGAATTGGCCCACATTCCATCGGTCTAGTGTGACACTTGCGCCCAGGCAAATTCACAGACAATGAGTCACTTGGGTCATATCATTGCGATATGTGGGTCGCATTGAAGAATTCCACTTAGGTTGACAGGTTCATTGCCATTTTTTTTACTCTTTTTACAAATGATAAGGACGATTGTAAATGTACTGCTCCATGTAATTGTTAACCATGCAAACAGCCCATAGTGTGAGGTTTCAATTTTCAATTACCACCGCACTACACCACTCCATTTTTCCACGTTCATTGACTTGGAAACATTTATGAATAATTTATATGCCAATAGTATCGTTCTACGCGGCTATGGCTTAGATTTTCACATTACAGCCAACTTTCCCGTACAGCAAATGGTATGAAAATGCTTCCCTTCTTCCTTGCCCATTCGTTCCATTGCACTCAACTGGCATTAGCCCGATGCTTACTCATCGAGGCGTGTGTTATTCTGTGTAATGCTGCGTAGGAATGGAACTTGAAGGCTAGAAAACACATGCACATTGCCCAACGATTGAAGCGTAATTGGATTTCGCCGTGTCTTGGGTTGGCGTCTGTCGGTGCTCGATGGAACCATTTTTCAATGCCATGTTTTTGACCCGATTGTTGCATCAGACACAATATGCACTTTTCGTTGTGGTTGTTTAATTGTATTAAGTGATAAAAATATTTTGTCAATATATAAAGATCGATAAGATCGAGTGAAAAACATGTTCACGATCGAACACACGATTCGATGCCCGATGGAATGCATTTGCTGCGCAAAGGAATTCGACATTAATTTCCTTCACGTATGCATATATGCCAGATCACATTCCAAATCCCTCAACCCCGATCTATGCACTCAACCCACTCCCAAGAGTGCATTCAAAGGCGCGCAGTGCAACGCTTCCGCGATCCCGCGACACCGGCACTCACGTGCGGTTTCCTGTCCGTTTTCCTTCCCGGGGCAGTCCCTTCCCTCACGAAGACGCATCTAATGCATAGAAAACAGATGGATGAAAAATAGTTTTACACCACTAGCACCACTACCACCACCATCGGCATCAGACGGGGTTGTGCTGCAACAAAACACCGGAAATCGGTCGGCGGCGAGAAACTCTCGAAAGATCGCCGTGGAACAGCAGTGGTCGTGCAATGGGAGAGAAAGTTGGAAAAATGCTACGCAACAACATCAAAACAAACTTGTTCGTGTGCAAGAGGGAGAAGGAAGGTAATATTACGGTAATAATAGATAAGTGAGTTAAATAAGTTTTATTCTCAATATTTAATGCTGATGAAGTAACGAAATTTGTGTGAAAATGTTCATGTTTAGTTTTATAAATCTGTTTTGCTAAAAATAACACAAACTTCTAGTATAAACTTTAATAAAGGAATGCGAGAGTGCAAAAGCTGATAGAAAAATGCGTCCGATTTGTTTACCAGTTTGGTCGCCAAGGGTGTCAAACTTGTTTGTTGGTTTGATTTCACTGCTAAATAAACGACAAGAATATAAGTCAAAGATGCCGCAATCGGCCTATAAAGTAGGCTGTTTATAAAATAATGCATTTAAAAAAATACGCTTAATCTTTGCTGTGCGAGTTCGACGCACTTGAGCGTGAAAGAATCCCAACAAGTGTACGATCGCTGTCTGTGCTTGTGGCGGGGTAATCCAACGCGCCAAAGGGCCGCATCTGGATGGTTCGTTCGCTGCTCGCGAGTACCGTGAGTGCGTTGTAACGCGGACACAAACACAGCCGCGAGAGCTGCAGCGGGAGCGAACAGATAGTTTGTATGGGAACGAAGAGCAAAATGCCATCTTGCGAAGGAATTTTATTGTTAAAAAGATTTTAAACCTGCATAAATGCTTGTTATTATTAAGTTTATGCAAAATTACGAATTATATTATTAGGGAATTACAAAATTCTTCTAATCTTACAAAAATAAACATTAGATTTGAGATCTTGTAACAATTTTTACCCAAACAAAAAAGACGGTTTTACGTAAATTTAGTTAGTTTTGCTTGATCTAATTCGGTCAAATCGCGTGAGATATAAAAAAAAAGTCTCGAAAGTTATAATTGGCTTATAATATGAGTTTGAAGCGTTTGCTACCCTTGCGGGTACTTTGGCTCCATCTTCCCCTAGCAGTTGTGAAGAGAGCGTCCGATAGGGTACGTACCACCGATTGTTTGGTTTCCGCGGCGTATTACTTGAAGGTTGTTCTTCGAACTCGTCGAGTCGCCGGTATAGCGCCACTTTTCTACGCGCTCGCGACCGAAACGTCGGCGCTCCGACAAGCGATCTTTCTTCCTGAGCAGCGCGATCGTGCGTACGTGTTTTTCCGCATCTACTTCGTGTGTTCCGGTGGTAAAATGTACCACAAACAACCCGAGTGAGAGAGAGAGAGAGTGACTTGTTTGGATCTTTGAATTTACAGCAAAGCAGTAAGCGTGTCTTCTCGCCAGTGGATGCGTGCACTTTGTTGTGTCTGCGATAAAGTCAATCAATAACGGCAACAAACAAAACGGGTACGCGCGTACTTCGCACGAATCTCTCGCACGGTTGCTGGATCTTCACCTACTGTCTGTCAAAAGGAATTAAACTTTCCCTCACCCGGTTGGGTAGTGATAAAGGCAAATTGTAAGAGTGATTGAATGTGTATGTGTGTGTGTGTGTGTGTGATAAGAAAACAATAGTTGTTGGTTCTATACCGCATGCGAGGTAAAAGAGCATCCACGTTCGCGCACAGTCTGCATTCAGTGGCACGTCCGATCGTGCGAAGGGTGTTTCAAGCATTCGGCGTTTACCTCGCATTTCTCCCAACCACTAGTGGTGGCACTGGTGAAGTACGTGCAATGAACTTACGGCAGTAATGCTAAACGCTTACCAGTAGACCAGCAACGTGTACAGCACACGACGCCGTACGCATCATAATTGGCCCGGAAGGAAGTTTCGAATGACGGTTTTGCATCGACCGTACCGCGTGACAGCAACAGTGAATCGGTTTTTTTTTCTGCTACGATAAGCGTGATCGTGCGTGGTTAAGCATCTGCTTGAAAGATTGGCCGTGCTAAGCGAAAGGAAGAAACACACAAAAAAAAACCGGAATATTGCTGTGTTATTACCCTTGGATGTATCAAATTCGGCGCTCAAGGCAAAAGACGCGCATGTTTGTTAGAAGGCTCCTCTTCCGCGTTGTCTACGATCAAATTAGCTTCCAGCGTGCGAACCATTCCGTACTGTTGTGTTGTGAGTGAATCGGTAGAATCGGATTGTGTTTGGGTGGTTAGAAACTCGTAGCTCTAGCAGCTACGAAAGAAGAAAAAAAACAACAAATCTATCCATCCCAACGTCGAACGACCCTTAAAAGCATAAGGGATAAAGAAGGGTCTCTTTGCCCTTTATTAGACCGGCTGTGTCGTTCGTCGTCTGGTGTTAAATAAAAAAAAACAAAAACTGTGTTACCGCTTTGTGTTTCTATGTGTGTGCAGGTTCGGTGTGTTTGTGTGATTGTGTATTTCCTACTTCTTCGAACCGACGATGTCATACTACGCACCGAAAGCGAAGCCGGGAGGTGGCACCTTGAGGGCCGTGTATGAGAAACTATACAGCAACTGTTCAACATTCCGCAAGCTGCACTATGAAGTAAGTGTGTGTGTGTGTGTGTGTGTCAGGGGTGAAGCAAGCCCGGACCATGTGACGCAAGGTACCGGCACTAAAAGACACGTTCTATTTCTCGACCATTCCATTCAGTGTCGATTATTTAGCCTTAGATTTTCGCCGCTGTTAGAGTTACCGTGCCCGTACAAGATGAAATTCAACTTCCACCGGTAGAGATCACTTGATCCGATCTTTTAGCAGATCGATTCCGTCCCCAGCTGTGCAGAATGGAGTATCACTAAAAATAAACCGATAGAGAATGTGACGAAAACATGGCGAGTCTTCGAGTTTCGAGGGGCAAGCATAAATAAACAGTTGCCGGTGGGTGGAAGTCGTTGTCCCTCGCACTTTCGGGCATCGTTTGACTGCAGATAATGATCGCTCATTTAATGGGTCAAAATAGAATGAACTACCAACCAGATCAGCGCTTTCTTTATGTTATATTTATGGAAAATTGCGCCGCAAAAATTATGGCAAACCGTCGGCTTGAACAAAAACAAAAACAGGTAGATCTTTGAAAAATCGAGATGAATGGGTAATTTAGCTTATGGGTTTTTTTGTCATGTGTTTAATTCGAACTTACCGAACTACTGACGACGCATATTTTTCCACGGGGGTGTCTTTTTTTGTGTTGCTTTAGTATTGGTAGCAACAGATATGGGTAGTAACAGTCAGCTGAATTGTGACCCCACCGCGCGCCCGGAAGCCACACAAGTCGAAGCGAAACTGAAAACCGTTCACCTCATCACGAATTGCGCCAACAAAATGCGATCGATGTCGTTGTGTTGGTTTATTTATTTATTTGTTGTTGTTTTTTTGTAACAGAAACAGTAACAACAAAAACACATGCACGAAGATTTTTCTCCGTATGATACATAAATGTTACACTTGTTTTGTTTTTTGTTTGTATTTTTCAAAGTAAACCATCTGTAACAAACATTGATTTGCGCTGATTCACACCCGCAACAAAGTTCTAGAAGGACCACTTGAGTGAAGCGAACGGCAGGTTGTATGGAACTGTTTGCCGTTCGGCACCGAAGTAAAAGTAATGTGAAACCGTTTGAATTGCGTTTTTAACATGGAACGCCGATCATCAGTGATCATCGGACGCTGATCGGATAAGCGGCTAATACAAATAGTAAAAATATTTTCTTTTATTAACAAATATTTGGGTATTTTACTTTGTTTGGATTTGATCATATTGTATATATTTCCTATTTGACCCTTCCGTTTTGGCTGTCATCGGGTTTGCTTATTAAACGTCAAATCGCCTTTAGAACTGTCATTTTTGAAGTACCTTTTAGCGATAGTCGGTAAAATGACACCCGGATAATTGGTGCTGCTCTGTTATTTCTGACGTACCAAAAACAATCGATCGGCTTAGAAACTTTGTGTTCGTGTATTGATCTCTTTTCCTTTTTCTAATGGTTATGTTTTGGTTGTTGAGTTATTTATTCCATAACACATTTTGCTTTCGGCTTGTATTCCCAATCCCCTAAATTATGTTGCTTAATGCACTGCTAATAGGAAAATGCCATTATCTAGGCTTTAGTGAGCTCGTTCCATTAGCACACCATGCTCTCTAAAAACACGACCATAATTATCAAGCGCCCGTTAGGAGTCACCGGATTTAGCAACAATTCAAACTACCGCTAAACACGTGCTAAACGATTAGAAAACAAAAAAAAAAACGGAGAGGCTTCAAATGTAAGTGCTTGCCCAAACCATTGTTCCTTTTCGCAACAGACTATGCATGCATTACCGGTTGTCAACCAATGCTTCCGAGTTGGAACTCCGTCTATATAATCACAGGAAAGTATACAGACGTTCAGCGCTTTGACTATCTCTCCCTTAGTGCAAACCATTTTGCCAGTGAGTAGATCAAATAAGTAGCCACTGTCTAACCACTTAGACCGTGGTGCCGTCAAGAGAGTGTACTTGAACCAAAGTTAACACAGTATGTGCTGTCTTGAGTGGCAAAAAAAAACATACCTTAGTGCGCGTATGTAAGCGCTTTGGAAAAGCTCTAGTGTACGTCTGTGCGTCCTTGGCAATATGATCTCCATCGTCAATATGATAATGATCGGTGTCGTGATGTTGTGCAACCGAATTCCAGTCAATCGCGTTCCATTCATTCACAGCTTTAGCGCGATGTAGTAGGGGACTAAATTTTACATACAAGAATGTTCTTGACTTCCGTTCGGTATGTTAGCTGCACTGTATCAACAACAGCGAGTTCGTATTATTTATTAGTTTGTTTTGCATCTTATCCACCGTTGGCATTCTTCCCAGTTTTCTACAGACGGAAGATTTATTTGCAACCAAACGAGACCGTACGAATAGTTATTGAGAATCAATTGAAGCTGATTAATATTGCTGCAGTGTTGGAAGATGATTGGATCGTAGCGGGGTGTCTTCGTTTTCCCAATTCCTCGCACATTCATCGTTGGCTTGAACTTCGAGCTGCGTTCGTTCTTTGTTGTGTTTTCCTGCCGACGAACCGATCACACGATCGACGTATTGCAAATTTGATGATCGAGACGTGACGTTTCGGTAGATTTTCTCCGTTGGCGCTTGGTGAAATGTTCGGTTCGGTTTATGATTATTTATAGATCCGTCCCTTCGACCGGTGAGTGTTCTATCGCGATCAGCCCTACCGTTAACCGCACAACGGATGTTTACTGAGCCGACCCGCTTCGTAGTCGTATGCACACACAGCTGACAGCGCAGCACAAAGCGCACGGTTGTGAGTGACGTTCGCGAACACCGATGAGTGCGGAAATTAGCAATTCGTTTGCACTGTCCGGATCGTTGCGAATATAAATATCGATCGCCCGGCACAGATTAAATGCGTGCTTTGGCCCGCCAAACGGGCCCAGCTGCTCGGTGTGAAGGCCACCAAGAGTAGGAGTATGCGCGCGATTACCGATTAGCCAATGTGTGTCTCCATTTGTCGCTTAACACCACTACCCCATACCTTGTACGCGCTACCGGCTCAAAACAAATATCGTTTAATTCTGACGGAAAGCAACCCGATTGCAGATAGCGATTGATCGGTGAGTGTGCGAGCGAGAAGGGAACGATAGTGGATCTCGCGATAGGGACGAGTAGGACGGATGGTGAATAATTTATTAGCTCTGATAGAGATACCTTTTCGGGGTTTCGCAGGAAGGAAGCGAACGCGTATGCAAATATGCACACATTACTCACTGCATTTTTGTAACCTTCTTTTAATGGTGTCTAATGGTGGTGGTCTGCCGACACTTGACAGCTAAATGGAAACAGGGATCGTGCGTTGTGTTCGATCCAAAACCCTTTGTGATCAACCACTTAGAGCACAAGCGTGCGGGTGAAGGGATGTGAATGAAATGTGTCAACTGGTTATTTTGGTTCCTTTTTCGAATGCTGACAACAAAACACATTACAATATCGAGCAATTGATCAATTTAGACATGAACCTGATACACGACAACATGACGAGCTGCAAACGAGCTACAATGCGCGAAAGTTCTTCGCCGTTCGCAGGTGATAAGCCGTCAGATAGAGTTAACGAGCACGACACACACACACACACACCGTGGAGGCTTGTAAGATGACAGACAAGTAGTAGTCCACACTCTGCTATTGTCATCACCGTTTACCATCGTTGTCCCACATCAAGGGCAGTGTGAGTGATCAAATTCAGCATCATCATTATCTCACAGCCTCCATCTCGGTGCTTGTGCACTCGTGTTGCGAGTCAGGTACTCGTGAACGCGTAGTACGGGTAGTGTAATACACTGAGCGCATCTGAAGGCTGAAAGATGGATGACTTAGATGGTTATTGAGTGGTTGGCTAGCGTCAATCAAAATGAAACCCTACGCGCAATCACGCCTGGTGGTGGGACAGAAGCACATTATCATCACACTGCTAGTAAGATGATAAGGCGGGGCGGTTTTTTTTTTTTTTTTGTTATGGTATACCTTGGAATTTGTTGCTCCAACATGCAAATAGTCAACAACGAGCACATCCATTTTTTGGCGATAGGCAATTGAAAAGGAAGCATCAGCAAAAAAAAAAAACACAGCGTTGTGCGATTAAAAGGGGAAAGTTGTTTCATTCTATTTGCATTCGTGTTTCAATGTACTGTGCAATCTTCTCGATCGTAGACGGCTACGATTCTAATGACACTAAGGTATAAGTTCTAAAGTATTGAAATTTGAGTGAGGACAATTAAACGATCCACAGTGGTTGGCTGCTTACTTCATACTGACTCGTTCTTTATTACATGACATGACAGCATACATGACAGCAGCATTTATACCTTAAGTTTATACCTATATTTCAGTTTCTTTAATGTGTCAGTTGTACACCTAACATAAAGCGTTTGAATAATTCAAAGTTATACGCGTTCCGACAGCTTCATACAACGTATCGTGTCGAAAGGGAATTCGAAATGCTCTACACACGGGATGAATTATTTAAAGCGGACAATGTTGTTCGGAACCGTTTTATGGTCTAGCGATAAGTGGAGTTTACTCCATGCTCTCCTGCACAAACTCTATTGTCAGTGTACCTCACTAATGAACTGAAGTCATACGCTATCATTATCATCAATTAGTTGTACCGCATGGTTTCCGTTTTTGTTTATCTGCCCGCATCGCCCGTACGTAGCAGAAAGTTATGAATTGGTCGCTTTGTTTTTACTGTCATCTCTGACTAAACATCACATAAGGTAAGGTCACGATCTCGTGTTTGGTCATGGGTCATCGCTAGACGGCAGAAAGGCATAACCATAACACATCCCCCGATACAATGGATAAAACGATTATTAGTTTGATTTTGACATTTCGATACTCTGGCGGGGGGCTAATGATGCTAACAGCAAGCAGCAAAAGCGCCTTATCGTCTGATGTGCGCGTGATAATATTGGATGGAAAATTCCCAAACAGGGAACGTAATGGGTTTGCAGCTATTTTCGTTAATGTTCGAGTCATTTGGTCCGATATCGGTTGTGCAGTGTACCGTAGTGATCGTTCTAATTTTACAAAAAAATAGTCCCACTGTCCTACAGTAGACTGCTGGACTGTGTTGCACTGTTCACGCCAATCAAGCTGATCGTACAGTGCCCCGTGCTATTTGTGTCCGGTAAAGATGTCAAATAAATATTTATCAGCAATCAAGGTCCAACCGTTTGAAAGGCAAGATGAATCAGATACTCGATGTGCAAGCACACATCAGCAGAGCTGATCACGAGAGTCGAACAATGTGCGAATGGCATTGCCTGAAAGGGGGAGGGGGATGGTGATAATAATTTTGTTTACTTACAAGCTGTTACTTTGAAGTGGGACGTTGTTGTGCGTGATTACACATAGGTGTAGCAAGAGCTACAAAGGTGGAGTGTTTTGTAAACGCCCATAGAACATACCAACGGTCACGGGAATTGGGAATGCCTCCAAAAATCTCATCCCGCTACTGAAGGAGTGTACAATTTACAGCGGCAATTCATGAAGGTATACACCCCATTTACTACTGATATTTTGGCTTGGGACTTGGGTCTTATCGTTCTAACCGGCTACGGTACGGTGGCAGCTTAGAAACGCTGTTGCCCCCAACACCGGACCACCATGGCATGGACAGCCTTTGCTTACTAATTTGTACGAAAATTGACTACCCTTTCCACGATAACCATCCGCTTTGACTTGCTTTGTGTGCCCTGCTAGATGGAGAGCGAGATTATTTTATCTGGTCCTGATAATGATGCTATCTTTGTACACGCGTCACCGGTATTACATGCCTTCGCGGGGTCTCCTGTGACAGCTGCATCAACATTGCGGCAAATGTCAACCCCTTTCATATAACTTACCACGGAGCACGGTTTGCCGGGACGTCGTTGTAGCCTGGCTGGTGGACACACAGTATGCACCCCATAGCGCTGTGCATGATGATTTGTACAAACTTGTACGGTATGTGCGATAAAGCAAATTAAATACAACAGCAAGGATAAACATCGTGAAACGTTAGTGCAAGATGTCTTTTTTGGGGAAGGTTTTTTTTGATGTACAAAGATTTTGTGGAACTGTGTGTGTGTGTGTTTCTTTGGCAACTGAACAAATGCAATATTTAAAGGTGCAGTTTATGTAAATATTGTTCCAACGTTGAACAAGAATTCTTTCAACTCGTTTAGTTTTTGGTTAAACAGCGCATGAATATTATGGTGAAAATATTCCAATTATTTATTTTCCACAGTATTACACAGCACACACTGTAAGCTGATAAGGTAAAGCAGCAACACCTTACAGAAAAAAAACAACAACAACAACGGGAACTCAACTTACGAGTCACCCACCCACCCACCAACCGCAGACGATCGCAATATTGCGTTGATTCGATACGATGACGACAACGATGACGATCGCACACAAACACACACACACACACACAGCCATGGACTGTTACGGCCCGCAGCCATTCGCGCGTCCGTTTACTCGTTCGAGAATCACTCGTGGTAGAACTGTACAGTGCGTCGGTTGTGCTGTGTGTACCGTTGTTGTGCGTTCGGTCGACATCGTTCGTTTGCTTCAGTTACCGGTAGCAGTTGCGACCTCGATCTTGTTGTTGTATTTTTTGCGCCTTCTATTTCCTGCATTCTAAAGAACCGCTGGTACGCGTGTACCGGCCAAACGTTTATGTGACTCATCGGTTGACGTGCCTGTGTCACTTCGTACGATGAAGGTGATCCTCAAGACGGCATGGCCCTCGACAAAGATCATACAAAGGCTTTCGTCCACGTACAGTGTGTATCCTTGGAGTTACTTTCCGTGCCAGGCAAGTGTCCAGGGGGTGAAGAAGCCTTAAATTATGTGTACACGTCGATCCAAACAACAAAAAATTAGAGGATACTTCTTTACTACCAAAACATAACGAAAAGCTACCTTGGTAACTTAAGCAACAAAAAAAAAAAGGACTGTTTGTAATGGTGGTTGATAAGGGAAGAAAAAAAAAGTTATTCTTTCGCGGTTCCATTTCATGGCTACTGACGCCACTCGAGGGGGTCGCCATTCGTAATCGCATCTTGACTACTGATTGTTGCATTTTTTTTCTTTCCATGCGTTAAAATGACCTGTGTGTGTATACGATCGTGCAGTAATGGACAGCCATTAGTGAAGGTGATTACACTACGGCCAATAATGCGGCACAACCACAGATGAAAGTGAAGTAACAGGACACCGCTGTAAGCTTTCTGTGAAGCTTAAATAAAATTGTCCATCCACGGAACTTTCCTATGATCGTAGAAGCGATCGTGTTGCAATCGGACTATCGAAAACAAACTTGCATGTTTTTTTTTTTAATTTGATATTGATGCTCGATAAAAGAGCAAAATGATAAACAGACTTTTGATTTGTCAATTATCAAAACCATGCAAACACAATCAAAAAGGTTGCAAAAGTGGTACAGGACCTAACGTGTACGTCAATGTGCTCATCGATCAATCGTCGCTGGGAAGTCTATTATTGCATTTATCATACTGCCAATTGAAGATGACTGCAGGACACCAAGCTAAACTGTGCAGAAGAAACAAAAAAAAAAACAAACGAACACAGATAAATCACATGATACGGATATCGAACCGTTGTGTGTGAGAAGGAATGGAAGGAAGGAATTGAGGGGATGGTTAGCTTTAAGCACTGGCAAAATCTTATGATCCCCTGCTGACTCATAGCAGAGCGAAATGCGCTTTGTATTGTTTTTCGTTCATTCGAAATATGGAAGTCATTCGTACGCACTCTGAAGCAGACCGTATTGGAATCGCTAGGATCAGGATCTGTCTGGGATTAGCTAGGTGGCGATAAGATTAGTAAACATTTTTCTGACATACCTCCGGCTGTATAATGATAAAAGGAAGCCATGGACAACCTTTGGAGAAGCGCGTATCATGCAACGAATCAATGAATTTTTAAAGATTAGGAAGAACTGAGGAAAGAGACGGGAATTGGAAAAGCCACCAATCGATGTGTGAACAACGATGATTCATAAGAATTGATGAAGTTATCGACACGAAGGTGCAGTGCATAATATATTCTATTCCAAAGACTATTCACTGAGAAAAAATGGAAAAAAAGGGGAGTAGATTAAGTGGATTAGTTATTATTTATTGCATTGGTTCTATTCAGCGTACTTCAAGCAGAGACACGATCGTTATGGAGGTGGTATGCGTTCGAAGCATTTATATCTATAGTACTGCAACGTATACGTACCACCAACCTGGTGTTCGTTCTATCGCGATCGTTATCTTCGCTAACCACGGCAAACAATAACCGCACAAACTGAACAGCACATAGATGCCTTTAAAATCTGCTTCCAAAATACCTTCCGTTCAATATTTGCTTATCTTTCCCATTACAAATGGGAACGTTGATATTTTCCATTAGGCGAAGTGAACACATATTCCATTTGTAAAACACACCTGTAAAAGATGGTTAAGAAGTTCATGCAAAGCTCGATGCTGTTCTTCATTGCGTTATTGCACGGCGCGCACACCTAGGGTCGTGTGCCACAAGATAAGATTAGGTGTGGGACATGGAAAGTGCATTTCCTGCGCAATATTTTGCTAGAGCCAGTGCAATTTCCCAGACATAGCAAAACGCAAGAAAAAAAAGGGACTGGCAGACAAAATTAACCGTAAAAACGATGGTTCTGTTTGTCAAGCGACCGACAAAGAAACTAAATGTGTGTTTTCTTGTTATTGTTGCAGGAAGTGCCTGACTCATACGACTACAACAGCCCAAATGCTACCAGCCATCAGTCCGCATACGCGCACCCAGGCTCACCATACCACCAGCAAAACCAGCCGCCACCGTCCGACACCGGCAGTCCGTCGAGCGATGCGGTTATGATCAAGATCGACACACCGTCACCGTTGCGCGACGATCAGCAACGCTACCCGAAAGAAATAGGCAAAACGCTACTGGCGCTGGTGTTTTTGGCACTGAACTTTTTCCTCGCCACCGTATCGCTTTCGCTCGTGCACGATCGTGTACCGGACCGGGATACGCATGATCCACTGCCGGATGCATTTCTCGATCGGGTGCAGGCCCAGGACTGGGCGCTCGATGTGAGCGAAATACTGATCATGGTGGTGGTGAACTCGTGCGTACTGCTGATCACCTTCCACAAGCACCGGTTCATAGTGATGCGGCGAGTGTTTCTGCTGCTGTCCGTGCTGTACATGATGCGCTCGGTTACGATGTACGTCACGGTGCTACCCGTTTCCAGCCGGACGTACTACTGCAGCCCGAAGTCGAACGCGAGCAGTGCGGGCGTGATCGTGAAGCGAGCGTTTCAGCTTATCTCCGGCATGGGTCTGTCGATCAACGGGAAACAGATTTACTGCGGTGATTACATCTACAGTGGCCATACAGTGACGCTAGTGCTGGGTTATTTAGTGATATCCGAATGTAAGCAAATGCGGCATTGAATCTTTACCTTTTGCAGTGTAAAGCTAATATTTGTACCATCTCTCATACAGATTCACCGAAACGCTTTTGGCCGATACATTGGATCTATTGGATGGCCAGCATGACCGGGGTGGTGATGGTGCTTGTGGCACACGGACACTATACAGTCGATGTGCTAATAGCGTACTACGTGACGACGCGGCTTTTCTGGACCTATCACACCCTTGCCAACAATAGCTTACTGTTAAAGGTAAAGGATAGAGTTGATTGTTTTATGGAATGCAGATAATTGATTCTGTTTTTATCCTTATCTAATGTTATATACATAAGCAAATAATTGTTTTAATAATTGATGTTTTAACTTCCTTTTCTATTGTCTTTATCACTTCCAGCAAAATGGTAATAATTACATTGGACGCGAATGGTGGTACTTTGGTTTCCGGTACTTTGAGCGCAACGTACGTGGCCCCATTCCGCTTCAGTACGACTGTCCACTGTCACTCCCGGCATCCTGGACGAAAAAGTCGCCCAAGTTGCCGGGACGCGAGAGTTGATACCTTCAACACCGTTGGCTGATCGTCGGCACTTACCTGATTGTGTTCGCCGAGCCCACCCACCAGAGGAACGATTAGTGTATATACACTAGCTGTTCCGGAAGAGGACAGTTCAATGCTGCATACCAGTTGTCGAGTAAGACAATCATCGGGCACAATCAATTCTAGTGTGGGGCGCAAAAGCTTCCTAGCTGAGAAGTTGATTTAGGTCCATAAGAGAAGGAAGACACAAACACAAAAGACTTTTTAAACCCCATTGAATAAGGTATGATTTAGTAAGAGCTTGTAAGAGGATCTGTACAGGTTGGGGCATCCTTTTTTTTTCGAACGATGTGCGATTATTCAACGCCCGTATGGTTCCCAATGCTAGGAAATTTATCTGTCGATTCGGATGTATATTATCATTTTTAAAATCAGCGAAAATAGAAGTCATAAAAATAGTTCTTTACCATTATAATCCCAGTTAATCGGCTAAAGTCCAACTGCTGTACGAAGCTCGTATTACTCGGTAGACAGACAATCCTACAGTCAGATTAGTTAGATTGTTTTTAGTTTATAGTTGTGTAAGGAAAGGTGTGTTTCGAGGTTAGATAAAGGTTTAATTTGCAATTTACCACAAGCGAACGCAAAAACAAACCCCAATGTGATATAACAAATTGCGCCGAGCGCAATGCTAGTGAAACGGTAAAGAAAATGGATGCGTCCGTTCGTTTGGTATTTTTCATTTATTTTTTTTTGTTTTGTTTCGTTTTTTTTGTACAGGAATCGTGTAGCGCATGTAGGCGTTCTTTGCAATGCGCTTAAGAATTAGAGCATAGGTAACAGGAGGCTTGTGTAGTTTGTGAACTCGGTATTTTATACAACTATCTCTTAATGGCGCAAGCGACAATCGACATCGGTACGAAGGAAAGACAGAACCGCGTACGGATAGTGTTCGTTCGAGGATTGCTTATGGTCATACGAACAATGTTTCTGATTACCAAAAATGGGAGAAAAAACAAGATAAACAGTTTAATCTCATCGAATACAACAAACGACAGTAAAGGGGACCGGTCTAGGTGTTTGAAAATAAGTCAACAAATCATCTAGAATGGACACATTAGCGATTAGCAATTCTAAGGCAAGACGACTGTAAAATTAGACGCAGGATTGTTTGGTGTATTCATTTCATTTGTTTTCTTTTTTGTTTGTCCGTTTCTTGAGATGGTGTTGCACCGTGGGTAGAGAGTTTTTACCCACATGGGCGCGAACCATGTACTCACACCGCCGAAACTCTATAGACTGTACCGCCCGAAACAACTCACGTGTGCCTTCTTTAACTGCCTTGTAAAGTGAAAACAAATAAATAAATCCGTTTATCGTGTAAGAAGTAGAGCTGCAATCAATAAGAAACAAATTGAATACAATTCGCGTATGTGTTTTCGTGCCAAATTGATGACTTTTCAACAAAACAGCATTACCATTCATGAAGATTACTCAAAAAAATAAACACGATAAGCAATCTCTGTCCCTTTGTTAGGGGTTTTCCCGCCACGTACGATTGACGTATTTTATTTTAATCTCGAAGAGAGAAAGCACCGCTGAAAAAGATAAAGCTTTTTTAAACAATCTTGCTGTAAGATAGGCTTACCTATTTCACTATTCTTATCAGAGGTGAAGAATGAAGATTTCAATCTAAGTGATAAAACATTGCATTTGATTTGATTTTCCCGCGTGTTTGATAGATTCCTTTTCGCGCATGCTATTTCAAGTGTTTTCAATCCTTCCGTTGTGATCGATTAACCAAGCAAACATATGTTGCATCAAATAAACGGTTTCCATGGAAACACTTGAAAACAAGTCGTCCAGATACATACAAGGTGTTACCGAGCTGATTTTAACTTTTGTAAAACTATGGTTAAAAGTAAGTAATTTTACGCTGATTTCGATAGGTTTCTATTAAAGTGCATAATTCTATATCCTTTAGTTACGGAACAATTGATACGTAAGAAATCAGAGCATAATGAGCTTATTATCGGTACGCTTGAAGAACTTTCTTTACACCAAGAAGACATCGAGCGAATCGAACACATTGGGCATTGGTGTCGGGATCTCAAGATACTGCTGCTGCAATCGAATCTTATCCCACGGTTGGAAAATTTAAATCGATTGAAAAAACTAGAATATCTAAATGTGGCAATCAACAACATCGAACGTATCGAAAACCTTGAAGCACTCGAGGCACTGCGGAAGCTCGATCTGACGCTCAACTTTATCGGTGAGCTGACGAGTGTTGAAAGTCTTCAGGGTAACTACAGTTTGCGGGAGCTTTTCCTCACCGGCAATCCCTGTACAGATTTTCCGGGCTATCGAGAGTACGTCATTACGGTTCTGCCCCAGCTAGAGCATCTCGATGGCAAAGAAATAACGCGCAGTGATCGTTTGCGTGCAGCCAAAGAGTTTGCCACGCTGCGAGAACAGATCGTACAGCGCGAAGCATTGTACAAGATTGAACGGGATGAGCAACGGGTACGCGTGCAGCAGGCAATTGCGGAACAGGAAGAGAGTGTGTGCGATCTGCCAGATGACGATGAGCGAAAGGCGAGCGAATTTTGGCAGCAGAAAAGTGAACACTGTCCAGAAACGCGCATCCAGATGGCAAAGTTCTCCCGCCGAGGTAAAGAACGCGCTCCCAGGGATGTCGACAAGCCGGAGGAACAGAAACGAAAGCGAAGACTCTTCGCAGAATGCGGTCGTCCGTACAGTTTGAATGAACCTCGGTTGAGCTTTGAGTTTCGCGACGAACCGGACCGGTTCGAGTTGGATTTACATCTGTACAAATATCTCGACACATCGCTGGTGGATGTGGACGCGCAGCCAAACTACGTGCGTGTGACGGTCAAAGGTAAGGTGTTTCAACTTGCCCTGAAGCACGACATCCAGACAGACCGGTCCACCTGTCAACGATCGCAAACTACCGGGCACATGTTAGTAGCGATGCCCAAGCTTCATCCCGAACGAATAATTAAACCTTCGGCAGGAAAGCAAACGGATTCTTCTTCTGGAGCTAAAATGATGTCCCAATCTCGTACCAACACTGAATTAACTGGAACTGTTGATATTAGGAGCATTTGCAACAGCTCTAACAGTACCAAATCGTCCAGAATAAACGATGTGGATGAAGTACCGGACTTGATTTAAAATCATTAAACACTCGTAACGATTTTATTTCAATGCATTAATCCACTTTTTTCCAACTCCTTGGCAAAGTTAGCGAAATCTTCCTCAGTAAATACGCTCTCTCCTGCAGCACCCGTGTTGTCTGTATCTTCCTCGGCTATACCACTTCCGTTTCTGTGTCTGTTGCTCTTTGGCACGCGTACCCGCGATACGTAATGACCAGTGCGCGCACGTTTCAATATCTACCGAAAGAAAATGAACAATTGAGGCTATGTCGTGGGGTAACTTCTCTTTACCAAACTTACCGTTTCGCGGGATACATCGTCTAGGTTGGATGTGGTAAGCATGAGCAGTTTTTTAACGTTATCGTCTGTAGGATCACGGCGGTTGGCAAGTTCTTGCCGTACGTCCGTGACGGTAAGCTTTTCCCGCCGGCGTATCATATCCTTCTCCACCTTTTTCCCCTTTTTGCCTACTAGCTGTACCAGTTTCTGGTGACGAGGTATCAGTTCCACAGCATTTGCTTTTCGTTTCGTAGCTTTTTCTGCAATGAGAGCGATTGTGTTACGATTGGTACTGATTTGGACGGAACCAGCGAGATTGCATTTACCATCTGTTTTGTGCCTTTTCGAAGCCAGTTCTTGCTCTGCTAGCGCAAATGCCTTTTTCACCAGCGATTTAGACATGTTGTTTAACTAAATTACACGCAGATAATGCAAAAATTGCATTAACCGATACAGAAACGATCGACTGTCCAGCCAATATCAACAACGCATGCTTTTGTTTACGTTCTGATCCGATTACGGCTCAACTGTCAAAGTAACGTTGACATTGTACAGTGATGGCAAAATGAACGACACACCGCGCAGTTTAAAATGGCCGTTTTCTATTGTTTCTACGTCCGCAAACGCATTCATTCCAAACTGGTTTGTTTTCTTTTTATCATTTTGTGTACAAGCATTTATTTGATTCTAGAGAAGAACAGTGTTTTCAAGCAGTTGTTGCCACACTGCAAACTCTCGGCGGTAAAGCTATGTTATAAATTCCGGGGCAAAATTAGTGTTCATACAAGACTTCGACATCGATTTGTGCTACGGGTTTTAGAGATGGTATGTACGTTAAAAGAACGAACTTTGTTTCCATTCGGTTTGCTAATCCTTAGAACGCACGATCATTTCGATAAGCTACATTACGATTTCGATTGTAGCTACTTTCGTACTGTTAACATTGTAAATAAAATCACGTATTTCATTAATAAAACATTCGATACGCCTAACGCCAGGCTAGCTTAACAACAAATGGCAGAATCCTTAACAAACGGTTTAAGAATGAAAAAACCTTTCCATCAAACGTAACCTTACTAATTGGTTGGTCGCACGTTCGCAATCGAACATACGTGTGCCGTTAAAGTGTTTGCCTCAAGCTCACGCAACGCAAACGGAATCCCAGTGTTTTTGCAATGCACACGCATTATGCGAATGGCGAAGATCGGATAGGAAAAAGATGCAGCTTAGCAACGTGTGTTCCGTGTAGTGTCGGCGCTCCGTCTTGGCGGATACACTTTAGTTGCGCGGTTCGAGCTAGCTGCTGCTGCTATTGCTGCCACTGCTGGTGATGCGTTTCCGACGTTCGCCGGAGCTGTTGGGCAATTTTCAAAGGTTCTCGTCCAGAATGTAGTCCTGCTCATCCTGACGGTCCGGCAGGCAGACGAAGAATTCGAACAGATTCAGCACGGGTCCGCGGGAGAACGGATTCTGATAGCGGCCACGCTTGTCCCGCAGGTAAGGGTAGCGTTTGTAGTTGAACATTTCGTTCGTTGTTAGGTTCATGCAGGCATGAAGGATCTAAAAAAAACGTTCAGATAAAGAGATCCGATCTGCGACATGCTTCCCGTTCCACACGCGCCATACTTACCGATGTGCACGTAAGAATCCAACCGAGTCCACAGAAGACGAACGCTTCCAAAAGCCCGAGCACGTACAGCAAGCTGAAGCCCTCGATCATGACACAGTAGCACGCGAAGTAGATGGTGAATGAACAGTTGATGGCGATACTCAGCACAAACAGCAGAAACCACATCCGATTGCGCAAACCGACGCAGTTGTAGATGAACGGACAGTGATGATCAAAGTACGACACGCACCGATTGCATATGCGGCAATGCTTGGCACGCAATGGTCGCAAACAGCGGCAGCTGTGACACAACCGTGAAAGGATAACGTTTCGTTTCTTCCACTTATCGAAGTACGGGATCTGCTTGATCGCTCGATAGTAGGTGTCTGAGTTCAGTGGTATGTAGCCGGGATCCCGACGATTCGCTATTATCCAGCTAATCCACATGACCGCATTCCAGTAGATGAAGCAGTAGTGCGATCGTCTCAAGATGTTCCACGTGATCGGAATGCACTGTAAGGATCAGTATTTAAGTGAAATGTTTCGTACACCTCGTACACCGAACGCTTACCCGTATCATGTACATTGGATAGCCCCACAGTAAAACGGACACGAGGAACAGTATCAGTGGACCCTTCGATGCACCTGCCCCACCGAACAGCATTCCCCAGATCTCGGAAATCGGTGGCATCCAGCGGGACTTTTTCTTCATCTCATTGTGCAGCAGCTTTACCACCTCACTGTTCCGATGGCTTTGCGCTAGCATCACAGGCGTTTTCCCATTCTTATCACGCGGTTCCAGCTCCAGGTTGCGCTTCTCGCACAGAATCTTTACGCACTGCAGGTTGCCGGACAGGCAGGCAAGATGGAGCGGTGTCGAGCCGAAGTTGTCCGTCTTTTGCAGATCCACGCCGGAGTACATCAGCAGCCGGATAAGGTCGGCATGGCCCTTGTACGCCGCCCAGTGCAGTGCCGTATCGCCGTTAATGTCGGTCAGATGGTTCTGTGCGCCCATACCCAACAGATAAGCGGCCGTTGCCGTCCGGCCGTACATGCAGGCCGTCATCAGCGGGGTTAGTCCTTTAAAGTCGGCCGCATTTACTGCAACGCCCGCCTGTAGGAGCACCTGTACGACCGCAGCATGCCCTTTCCGACAGGCCCAATGGATGGGACGTGGTCCTTGCGTACCCAGGCACGGCAAATCTACCGGTGCGTTCCGTTCGACGAGATAGCGCATCATCTCCACATTGCCATCTAGTGCGGCCCAGTGTGCTGGGGTGTATCCATGCTTATCCCGGGCACTAAGCGCTTCCTGGCCCACCTTTTCTACCAAATTCTCCACCTCGGACAGCTCGCTAGAGTATTAAAAAAGGATGGCTTTTAAGTAGACATTCCCGTTGGATATACCGTCCGGGATCTTACCCCGATTTGATAACATCGAAAATGTCATCCATGCTGCTCTGGATCAGTATCTCGCTGCTGTCGGTACGCGCTAGCAAGTTGCTATCCTTCTCCTGCGTTGGGGTTTTCTCCTCCTCCGGATGGTGTGGATGATCACTCTCCTCGGTCACCATATTGCATGATGCCGTCAGGGGCAGTGCCCACACCAAAGTGCGAGCACTACCAGGACTCGGATGCACTCGGGACTGCGTTTTGATACCGTTGTCGAGCGCCACTTTCGAATAAACGGACTTCCACTTAGATCACTGCTACTGCTAACCCGAACGTTCCGGAACGTTCCTTCAGTGAGTCAAACCGTTGTCTTGTACTCTATGTCTAAAGGAAAATGTTTTTCCCTCCACGACGGGTATGCAACAGAAAAGATACAAGCTGCTGGCGGAATTTTGCGCTTCCAAAAGGTTCAGCTTCACTCCAGGAAACGGTTTTCCTGGAACCCGAAAGTCGAAACCGAAGGCGCCAAAGACTGTCTGGAACGGGGGCCGTATGACTGATACTGCGGTGATATTGATTTTCCGATTGATGGACAGCGAATGGAAAAGTGAAAACTTGCCCCCAAAAGACAAGCAACTTCCGCGATTAGTGCTGGAGCATGCGTGGTTTGGTGTGATGGAAATTTTGACAACCGGCCGTTTAGCGCCAACGTAGTGTGCGAAAGAGAAGCGAAAGGGATGCAGCATTTGTTTTGGAAATTTCATCGTTTGATGCGGTAGGTCAGTGACAAATACAAATGTAATCGGTTTTAGGAGAGGGAGGGAGGGGTGGGTGTGAATGTTTTGGAGAAAAAGTGAGAGAAAGAGAGAGAGTGTAAGATGCATACTAGATTTAAATTTGGGTTTACACATTTCTCATGTGTTTCTTGAACATTATTCATAATGCATTTAAAGAATAGCATCGGTTGAGACGAAATGGCATATATTCTACAAAGAAAGTTTTGTTCTTTTATTCAATGTTTATTAATCTTTTATATGTTTCATATTTTAATAAATGGTCTTGTTTACTTCTAAAATGGTTCAGTCTGGCAACAGTTACCTATTTTGTCGTGTTCGGATTCTGCGCAGTTGTTCTTGTCAAAAACATATTCACAGTCCTGCAGCGACCAAAAGGAAGACCTGGTTTCACTGTTTGGTTTGAGATTTGTTCAAAGTGGTCCGAAATAAACTGTATCCGAACTTTTGTTTCGGTGTAAAACGTATATTCCAGACCGTATTGTGACCATTAGCGCTAAAGGAACGCAGTTCTAAATGGGAAAAAACAACAAGGTAAGGTTCAGCATAGAAGGTGATGATTGTCGTTCCAACATGCGGACCTTCAATGGCTACCGGTGTTCGGGCATAATTTCTACATATAAATAGCTGCACATGGGTACGCTTAAGCAACGCGTTGTGCTGTTGTTCAATCGTTCATATGTGTGAAAACATGATCGGCAAAGCTAAATTTTACCACGGATTTGTGAAAGGGGATGAACAGCATATGCGCCTGAAATGATGCAATACGTGTACGAAAAAGTGCATCCACCGGAGCTGGAACTGGAACGGCAGCATTAAACACAAAACATGGTTCATATTTAGCTATTTAAGAGAGTGTGAAAGTAGACAAACTGAACTGAAATAGGTTGCAGAAAGCGATTAACAAGGAAAGTCGCCCATAAATGCATTTTTGCAAACGAAAAAAAAGGAAACAATCGCTCGTAATCTTATCGATGAAACATTGCATCGATTGCACTCCAGCACCAGAGCACTTGCACGATTCCAGCGTTAGCGTTGTGTGAACCGGGCTTTAGATCGATGTTTCGCAATTTGACAGCCAACAACTGTCAAAGAATATCTTTCCCCCCACGACTGCAAAGTTAAAAAGGAATTTTTACCAATCGATCGAATTCAGTTGCTCACAAACTTGGTGTAAGAAAATGCCGGAAACCGTTCCAGTCGCCGAGATGGAAAAGCTGGATTTGAACAAGCAAAAGGCATGAGTTAAAGCATCACTATTCTTACCCTAACTATCATTAGTGCCGTCTGGTGTGGCGCGCGTTGTGCCCGTGTGCCATCATCATCTGCCAACGTGTGTGTTTGGCTGCTCTCCGGTTGTGCAGTGGAAGGAAAAGTGCATCCGCTTACGCTAAATGCGTGAAGTAAAGTAAAAAAAAAGTTGTGATAAAATGCAACAGACAGTGGGTGTGTTGGTGCGGCGATGTGCACGATGGTCGATGGTGACCGGTGGTCGAATTGCGTACCGCGGAAATGGTAGCCGGGAATGGTTGATGTTACGGCAATTGCATCGATTAGCGCAGCCTACTATTGGAAGTCAGCATCCTCGCCAGAATCGTCCTTTTGCTACACTGGTTCGTTGGTCGACAAAGAAACAGCAACATAGTTGGCTGGATTGTGTTTTCTTTTCGATTCTGTTTTTCATTTATGTTTGCTTGTTTTTTTTTTTGCAATCGCATGCATTGACGGTGCGATGGGGTTTTCCGCTTGCGTTCGGTAGCGTACACACAACAGTGACATAACCTCTATATCGAGCATGGGAGAGAATGGGTTGCTTATTTTGAAGAGCCGTATGGCTACAGTCACATTGCCTCCGAGTGGAACAATGGAGTCAATTTTATTTAGTTGTTTACTTAAAAATAAGCCCATGTGTGTATATTAGCATGAAGGTTTTTTTGCTAACACGAAGTTTTTCTTGAAATTGTAGGCAAGCAAGGCGAAGAAGGAGAAACAGAAGAATGCTGCAGCCGATAAAGGTATGACGCATAGTAGTGAAGGGGAATGAAATGATTAATAGCATGTGCAACTATTCTGATGCAATACTAACGTTCTATTTCTATCAAACGTAGCAAGCGATGCCCCCGTTCAGGCTGGTCAGGCTTCGAATGCCGGCGATGAAGCTAAAGGTGGGCCGGAATTCGTTGACCACCGGATCAAGATCTACGATGAGCTGATGGCTCAGTACAAGGAGGAACTGGAGAAGAAGGAGAAGACTCCCATCAAGGTCACGCTTCCCGATGGCAAGCAGGTTGACGGGCTAAGCTGGCAAACAACGCCCTACGATGTGGCAAGGGGTATCAGCCAGGGACTGGCAGATAATACCGTGATATCGCGCGTGAATAATGAGCTGTGGGATCTGGACCGTCCGCTGGAGGGTGACTGTAAGCTACAGTTGCTCAAGTTTGACGATCCCGACGCACAAGCCGTATTCTGGCACAGTTCGGCCCATATTCTGGGAGAAGCGATGGAGAAACGGTATGGTGGTCATCTGTGTTACGGACCGCCGATCGACAACGGCTTCTACTACGATATGTTCCTGGAGGGTAGTGGAATTTCCAACCAGGATTACGGTTCGTTGGAATCGGAAGTTAAGCGGATCGTTAAGGAGAAACAACCGTTCGAGCGGCTGGTAATGAAGAAAGCCGATCTTTTGCGCATGTTCGAGTACAACCAGTTTAAGGTGCGCATTTTGAACGAGAAGGTTACAACCGACACGACAACGGTGTACCGGTGTGGTCCGTTGATTGATTTGTGTCGTGGACCGCACGTACGAAACACGGGCAAGGTGAAGGCCCTGAAGGTGGTGAAAAATTCGTCCACCTACTGGGAGGGTAAGGCAGACGCGGAAACGCTGCAGCGCGTGTACGGTATCTCGTTCCCCGATCCGAAGCAGCTGAAGGAATGGGAAAAGATTCAGGAGGAGGCGGCCAAACGCGATCATCGCAAGTTGGGCAAAGAGCAGGAACTGTTCTTCTTCCACGAGCTGTCGCCGGGCTCGTGCTTTTTCCAGCCGAAGGGTGCCCACATCTACAACACGCTGATGGGATTCATCCGGAGCGAGTACCGGAAGCGTGGCTTCCAGGAAGTTATTTCGCCGAACATTTACAATGCGAAGCTGTGGCAAACTTCCGGCCACTGGCAGCATTACGCGGAGAATATGTTCTCGTTCGAGAGCGAGAAGGAAACGTTCGCGCTGAAGCCAATGAACTGCCCGGGGCATTGTCTAATGTTTGACCATCGGAATCGATCATGGCGTGAGTTGCCATTGCGTATGGCCGATTTCGGTGTGCTTCATCGAAACGAGCTTTCCGGAGCACTGACCGGATTGACGCGTGTCCGTCGGTTCCAGCAGGACGATGCACATATCTTCTGCATGCCGGAACAAATCCGCGAAGAGATTNGGAGAATATGTTCTCGTTCGAGAGCGAGAAGGAAACGTTCGCGCTGAAGCCAATGAACTGCCCGGGGCATTGTCTAATGTTTGACCATCGGAATCGATCATGGCGTGAGTTGCCATTGCGTATGGCCGATTTCGGTGTGCTTCATCGAAACGAGCTTTCCGGAGCACTGACCGGATTGACGCGTGTCCGTCGGTTCCAGCAGGACGATGCACATATCTTCTGCATGCCGGAACAAATCCGCGAAGAGATCACCGGTTGTCTGGACTTCTTGCGCCACGTGTACACGATTTTCGGATTCACCTTTAACTTGGTGCTCTCTACACGGCCCGAGAAATATCTGGGTGAGATTGAGGTTTGGAACGAGGCGGAAAAAGCACTGGCCGACTCGCTGGACAAGTTTGGCGAGCCGTGGAAAGAAAATCCGGGCGATGGTGCGTTCTACGGTCCGAAGATTGATATCACGATCATGGATGCGCTCAAGCGAAACCATCAATGTGCGACGATTCAGCTCGATTTCCAGCTGCCGATTCGGTTCAATCTGAACTACATCGACGACAATGGCGAAAAGAAACGGCCGGTCATCATTCATCGTGCTGTGCTGGGCTCGGTCGAGCGTATGATTGCCATTCTGACCGAAAATTATGCTGGCAAGTGGCCGTTCTGGTTGTCACCGCGGCAGGTAATGGTGGTACCGGTTGGACCGGCGTACGATGATTATGCGGATAAGGTACGGCAGCGGCTGCACGAGGCAGGATTTATGGTGGAGGCCGACCTGGATGCTGGTGATACTATGAACAAGAAAATCCGCAACGCACAGCTGGCACAGTTTAACTTTATCTTGGGTAAGCGTTTGGCAATGCGTTATTTTGGGTGTGGAAATTTATCTCTTTATTCTTTCTTCATTTTTACAGTGGTTGGTGAGAAGGAACGCGGCTCGGAAACGGTAAATGTGCGCACGCGAGACAACAAGGTCCATGGTGAGGTAACGGTCGACGATTTGGTAACAAAGCTTTCCAAGCTGCGTGACGAGTATGCTCGCGGGGAAGATCAGTTTTAAACCGATCTGAATGTTTCTTTGCATTTAGTGATGCATAGTGTATGCAATAAAAAAAGCTCGTACACAGATCGTTGCACCGAATATGCAAGCCAATGTGTCGCGTGGAATTGCGGTGATTAAACAGGGTCTGTTTATTCTTGGAATTTCCTATTTAAGTTATTGTTCATCATTCGTACTCTCGTGCTTGTACCACTATCTCCCCGATACTGTTTGAAATGAAATAAACTTTACTCGGAATCTTAAAGCTGGTCGTTTTGTTGAGCAGCATTTGTTTTCAGCTGAATAAAATTAATAAAAACAAACATGAGCTGTTTGTTCAGTCGTGCTTGCGAAATGAAATGTAAGGTGGTTGGAAGAAGACAAAATAACAAACAATGGCAAAAAAAACGTGACAGTTTGCCTTTTGACAATTCTTACCGGCTGTCATATCGCACCATAGTAAACAAATACTCGACGCTGCAAGCAACACTTTTGCAATTCACCCGAATGGATCGTTTAGTTTCTTCGTTTGGAAGCATTTCTCACGTTTAGTTCTTTCCCGGTACCGATCCTGTAAGGGTTGGCTGAAAATGGTTTCAACTTCAAGTACAATCCATACCATAAGTGCAGTGCTAGCGTTAATTGTGTGCATCCCCACGGCGGAAGCATTGAGCGCTTTTCTTAACGTTGCCATCCACAATAGTGGATTTCATCGGTAAGTAACAGCAGGTTAGGGTTATAAAAAGTGATATTGGATACAAAAAATATTTTTCACCATAGTGATATACATTACGGCCTTCGGTTTGGTGGCATCGGACGGATGTCCTGCGAGCTATTGCTTGTACAGCAGCTACCGGCAGCGATCTATGTCAACACGGACCAGTTGGTGGATATGAAGCGTTTCCATAAAATCAACAGCTACGTGCCTTTGTACGTCGATGTGGAGAAACCGGCCAGCAAATCGGATCCCTTCACCGTGTACTTGTACGAATCGGTGCGGAGGGAAATTAACATTACGCTACCGATCCATTTCCGCTATCACGATCCGTCCGGGCGCAAGTATGTGTGGGCTGATTTGTGTACCCGTGCTTTTTAGCAAAGTGGTGCATCGTTATCTGGTACAATATTTAACATGTTTGTTTACCTTACCAGGTTCGAACGGATTCAAGTGGAAAGTCCGACACTGTATGTGCGGTGCAGCAACTTGCATGCGAGCAAGTATCCGCTGCGAACGGTGGGGAAAGCGAATCTACCCTGCTCAGACAGCTCGGAGATTGAAGACTACGATAAGCTACATCAAGCGGAGCTGTGCGAATGGGATGAGATGGAATTCAACGTACGTTTAGTGGCTCTTCACATGGAATATTTTTATAACGAGTGGTTTTTTTTGGCTCCATTTTCAGAATCTACCTACAGTAATAAGTGTCCTGATTCCGGTTGGCAATAGTGCATCGTACAGTTTCGTGCTACCAGCCACCATCATTGTCAGCTGGATCGGCAGTATGTATCTGATCTACGTAATTCTTAAGGTGGGGCGAAAGGTGAACAAAAAGTTGCTCTAAAGCTGTAGCTGCAGTAGTGATCACGGGGCAAACACGATCACAACACGCCGATCTCATGTGCGCACGTTTGTATGCAGGCTCAATTCTTTCAAATGCATTTGGCGATTGCATTTAGTATTTTTTTTTATTAACATAACGTTTTATAAATATAGCCAATCTTTCTCTATGATGATACAACTTCAGCTAAACATAAAACAGCAACATCGTGTGCCTTTTTCACACAGTTTTCGCCTAGTTGTTCGGAAAAATTTCTCCCAGCTTACCACGTGTGGTAGGAGTGGAAGGTTTTAAGTGTAAATCCTGTTTCGTACATTTTCTTATAATACTAACTGATATGACTATAACGAGAAAAGTTCCCAGTTCGTTCTATCACACCCCATTTTATCCTGTACCACAATTCCTGTCTTTTCGGTTTGATCATTCGGGAGGTTTCTTCTGTATTGTTTCGCGAGCGTATGTTGTTTATCCCTTAGTGGACTAGAAAACAGCCCCCTTCATACTATGCCTAATCGCTGTGGTTCTCGTTGTTGCCTGTCGTGTTGTTTGCATTCCGAACGGCTTGGGTATCTAAAGCGTGGAAACACATTTTAATAACGTTAGCGGTTTTTTTTTTACATAAATCGGATAGTGCTTGTATAATTACCATTAGCGTTGGACGTGGTCCGAGGAATAGGTGATTCAGGTTCATTCCATGGCTGAATATCAGCTTTGCCAAAGATAATGAAGGTAAGATTACCGAAGAAATATACTCCCGCGGCAATGTAAAACACTCGGCGCCACTGTATAGGATCAGTCTGGAATGGAACACGATCGTTCAATAAATGGACCGTTTGGATGGAAGGATATCCAGTGGAAAATTCATACTTACCGCGTCCGTTATCACCTGTCCCACGATGAGCGGTGCAATGATGGACATGATGTTGGCCGCACAGTTCGTGATACCCATCATTGTGCCGGCATGGTTGGGAGCGAGATCGATATGGTTCACCTGGAAGCCCAAATATGTGGCCGAATTGATACCAACTGCCAGCGTGAGCAGCACTATCGCAAGATCCGACCCACCCTTTGGCACAAATGCGAGTCCCAGCAATGCGACCATCGGTATCCACAGACCGATGGTGTTGAACAGCTTGCGGCTAAAAACACGGGACAGATACTGCCGATTGATAAGGAAATCCGACAGCGGGCTAAACACAAAGCTTAGTATCCACATCACGAGATACGGCAGCGAGGATAGTAGGGCGTTCTTTTTAATGTCCTTCTCAAGAACCTCCTTCATGTACGTGGGCATCTCGGTTAGCAACGTCCAGAAGCCCCAGTTGTGGCAGCTGTGTGCAATCGTTAGCGCAATCATCGGTGCGGACGTTAGAATGGCCTTCCAGGGTGTAACGATACGGCGGCTGTGATCTTGCGGTCCGAACGAGCTTTCAATAAACTCACGCTCCTCCGGAGCAATTCCCCGATACTCGGCCGGTGAGTTGCTACCGTAGAAGAACCACGCTACCGACCACAGCATTCCAACCGCACCGGAAATGTAAAATATACTCGGCCATCCCATGCTGGACGAGGCGAGCACACCACTAACGGCAAGCATTATCACCGTACCAAACTGAGCGCCGGCGTAGCTAAGCGTACCGAGCCGGCCACGTTCCGATGCCGGTGCCCACCGGGACAGCATCGTGTGTGTGGAGGGAAAAATAAATCCCTGGCTCAAACCTTGCACTATCCGCAAACCGATCACTGCCTATAAAGGGTGGAAAAAACCAACGTTAATTGCAAAACAAAATTAACAAATGCCACAGTTTATGCTTACCTTTGCATCACCAACGTGTGCGCAGAATGGCGTCAAAAGTGCCAGCATCGAGCAGATGCCGATCGACAGTAGCAGGAGAATCTTTGGCCCGAACCGTTGTGCCAGCTGGCCGGCGGGTATCTGCGTTACTACGTAGCCCCAGAAGAAGCTGCTCAGGATGATCGATTTTGTCTCCTCGTTCCAGTCAAACTCCTCAAAGTCCTTGTTGGCCGCTTGNACAAATGCCACAGTTTATGCTTACCTTTGCATCACCAACGTGTGCGCAGAATGGCGTCAAAAGTGCCAGCATCGAGCAGATGCCGATCGACAGTAGCAGGAGAATCTTTGGCCCGAACCGTTGTGCCAGCTGGCCGGCGGGTATCTGCGTTACTACGTAGCCCCAGAAGAAGCTGCTCAGGATGATCGATTTTGTCTCCTCGTTCCAGTCAAACTCCTCAAAGTCCTTGTTGGCCGCTTGTCGATCGACCATGGCCACGATCGCAACGGACAGGTTAACGCGCAACGCGTACGCCACCGTGAGGCCAAAAAAGAGCAACAGTGTTTGTACATGGCGCGCACCAAAACCGCTTGCTGTGTGCGAAAAGATAAAAAAGGAGAAAATTGCATTATTCACAGTAGGCTGTGGTTATCAAGCAAAGAGATGTGCACGAAAAAAAACACGCGTTTCTAAAGAATTAGCAACAATCATTACGCGGCTGTGGTATTCCAATTGGGCGATATTCGTATCCCGTTGTGGAGGTCCCGCAACAACCGCAACCGAAGGGCATCGTGGTTGGACTTCTGGTCGCGTTGGTCCGGTTTTCAAACTCAACCCAACCGACCAGCCAGGCATCAGTGGTAGTTACGGCGTTTGCTTTTGTTTACGTTACGATGCGTTACGCTGTATCGTTGCTGCTTTGTGCAGCATAGCTTTCGCTTTTTTCTCTTTATTTTAACAACAGCTATAGCGTTTCCAATTCATAGGACGGGCGTGATAGCGAACCAGCGGGCGAGGTAGGTCAGAGCACAAACACTATCGTTGGGCCATATGGTATATTGGGGCTTTGCAGAGCGCAAATGATAAAGTTGTTGCCGACGGCCACGTATTATCATGTGTGGAGGACGATAGAACAAAGCAGTAAAACAAAGGGACAGAACTACGTGAATCACTACATAAATATGGCCTCTTCTCCACTGTCAACAAGATACCAATCTCTGCCACGAAACAATCACTTTCACGTATTCGGTGCGTGCTGCATTTTTATCCTGTAATCCCATACACACGATGGAATTGCACTTTGTCTTCCCGGTTAAGCGAATGCAAGCTGATACGAGCTGCTGTGGCTGGCAATTGCTGACTGATATGTTTTCGCAAATCTGCACCCTGGAGTATGGTAGAAATTTGTGTGACCGCTCTGTACCACAGGGAGCGTGTTTATTTTACACAGCAGCTGTTTAACCGTATACACGCATGACTGAAGCGAACACACACCAATGCAATGCGGTCTGTGATTCTCTCGCGAGAAATGATACTACCATGGGTATTTTTTTTTTCGCCATTGGTTACCTGTTGCTTTGGCTTGTTGCACCAAGCATCCTCTCTCGCTCGTTACTGTACCGAGCATACACGTAAACAATATGAAGCTGTCTCGTTTTTGCGCGCCTACAGCCTACTGGCTGAAAAACATTCTCATTTCTCTCGGTTGTGCAAATCAGGGGTTGGCAAAGGTATGCAGCATGGTGCATTAAAATCATAATTTGTTATGCAGTTTCACGGAAAAAATGTATTTCATTAATTATATTTTATATGCAGCGCTAGTTATAGAAAACCATTGTACAAACAATTGAAACATCGCCAGCGATGTGTTTGTTTCTAAAAATGTTAGATCAAATCGTCACACGGGGGCACGTAATAAGATTAATTAGGGCTAATGAGATTAATTAATTGAATGGGTTAAACCATTTTAAGAATTAGAAATTTTAATTGTGTAAATTTATAAAGTGTTTTGAAAAGTAAATAACCAATTCCATCGATTTTTATTGTCCTGTGGCACGAAGATTTTTTTTCCTAATTTAAATACCAGTTCATGCTCGAGAACATATTATGATAAATGAAATTAAAAAGTAAGAATTATTCAGTTCGTTTGTCCGTTGTTTTACTTCATCATTATGATACTCTTTACACGTGTGAGTAAAGTTGTTTGGAGAGTGTTGACTTCAACTGATCCAATTATTAACAAACACAACCACTAAACAGAGGTATAATAAAGAGAATGACCGCGATACTCATCTAAACATGTCGGTGAATAAAAACACGTGCTGCGCTGTTTTTATGCACATGATGAAGCTTATCACTGCGTGCACTGCATCGCTAGAATATAGAAACCCTAATGCCCAAAGCTGGACGAATCGATGCAAATGGTTCGATAGCTTGTTGTTTGTCAGCTTGCAATGAACTTTGAATTTTATATGAAACATTTTAAATCTGTCAGTTTTGCTACAATTTCACAGCACAACACTATTTATGGGTTGTTAAAACCGCGCCCCCTCCAATATGCGAAGGACCGGTTCCGATAACGTCGTGTCGCTAATAAATGTTAATCACATAAAATATGCATAATGCACCGGTGATAAAGTTCGCGATGTGAAGGACTTCCTTCAAAGGGGGAGATTGAGGAGTACACAAACACAAGCTACTACCAGCAGTGTCTTTGTTCGGTACTTAATTGGTTAAATTTAAGCAAAATTTCTATGACACAATTTTCAATGCAAACCTCTATCGGGCATTCTTGCACAACCATGTACACACCCATTTTATCGTGGAATGGTTTCCATATTTAGTGCTTTTAGAAGGTATATCCTTCGCTTATCAAACACACATTGCAGCAGGTGGCGGCACTAGATGCACTAGTTCGGAGAGTAAGCAATTGTAATCTTTACAAGCTAACAAAGCGATCTTCAAATACAAGATATCGGTGTTTTGTTTGGGTTTTACATTGGTAAATCTTACAAATTGTATGTTAATTGCATCACAAGCACAAATACTAACTATTATAGCATTAATTAAGTTCATTAGCTATAAAAGATTAGTTTGACACTTGTCGTTTGACATTTGATCGTATAGTTTTTTTATATAGCACAAAATATTTTCAGTATCACTAACACCAATTTTTCGTTTCACTTTGCGCTTCGATTACTTCCGGTTTCCGGTATTTTATTCCGAGTAGACACACTATGCTTTTGTCTCTAACGTACGCTATGTATGTGACGTTTTATTTTCCACCAACTAGCAGTACTCGATCGTTTCATGAACGTGGTAGTTTTTTAATGTATTTTGCACACAACACCTCAAACTGTGGTTAAAAGTAATGCTCCTCTGTTTGTTTTAAATGGACAGGAAATTACACTATTACCATATACTGTGATAGAACCCACTATTGAAATACCTTCGTCTTTTCGATTCCGAGCCATGCTGATGTATGCAACTAAAGCACTTGCTATTGATCACCGTATGTGTCGCTGTTCTATATTTCCTATCAACTAATCGAACTCGGACAGGTTTGGAAGTGGTCATTGCATCACTGCGAAGCCTTGGGTGATAATATCGATAAAACCGCGACAATAAGCAATACCTTCAACCGTTATCAGATTGTACAGATGAAGTGTGTGGGCATCGAAGCGAAAGAAATCAAACAGCAAACAAATTCCCAGGCAAACAGTCGGTAGCTACCTCCTGCGCGTTATGGGAAACCTCGATCGATAAAGGCACAAGTGTGCTTAAATCAAATAGTGTAAATTTGAAACAATTTCTCTTTGACACTTTGGCGGGAAAGCAATAACGAACCGTCATCGATTACTTGACCGTGCGATCGGTCAAGTGGAGTCGTTCGGTTGCGAAACGTGACCACCGTTGGTCACCCTTCGTTGGTGTAAGGTTTGCCCTTGAATGTCCTGATGAGCGATAATCGATGGTGGTGGTGCTTACTATTACGCGGCAAGGAACAATAAACATATGTGACCGCACGAATGGTGAATAGCTAAGGACCGAAGATCGGGCACAGCAGATTAGCGTACACAACGAGTGACGAGCTAATGAGTTTATAGAATCTTAGCATAAAGATCTACATGAGGGATCTTAGATTGCGTCTAATAATACGTTGGCTTTTATTAATGTATGTACAATACATGCTGTATCAATCAATCGATCAATGATACAAAAAATATTGTTTAATTGAAACTTTATTTATATTTATTTATTTTGTTACAATGTAGTACATTTTATCTTTAAAGTATCTTGAAGTAACATCAAATAATCAAAGACTCTGTTTAAACTGCGTCTTCAATAACAATCGATTCCTTGAACCTGTACGTGGTTAAATTAACTTTACCACAAACAATACCTCCGTTTCGAGGTTAAAAGCCGTTACTAATGTCAATCGAAACCGATCGCCAAAAATGAAAACATGAAAAAAAAACAGACTACACAAAAATATTCATCACACCATCACCATGACGCACGAGTAAGCCCCGCGACGATGATTGCACGCTCGACGACCGGAAGTATAAACTGTTCACTAACTACCATTGCACCTTTGCTACCAGCACGTGGAACGTGACCACCTTGCAATGCATACCCGGGACAATGTGCTGCCTGTGGTACGTGCCGGGCAGAACCTTTCGGCCATTCGCCCGAATTCTGGAAGTAAGTGCCAAACGTCACCAGTACCCAGTGACACCATTTCACGGCTGTGTACTGTACTGTCGGTAAAGATCACCAAACTGAAGCCTTCACAAGCATGCGCCCATTTGTTTGCTGCTGGGTGGCGGGTGTTAATCCCTCCAACACGCTGTCTGATAACCATCGGTAACGGTCGAGTTCGAGATGATAATGCCCGGTGGAACAATGCACTCGAGGTTGATATTTATCCCGACGGGGTTAGGTTTGTGTTCTAATGAACAGCAATTGAATGGGACCCGATTGTGACCATCCTGGACACGGCCGTGATGGTTTATCTTTACAACCGCATCGACCTGATTGATAGTGAGCTTACACTAAGAGCGTTTAAACGGTCGGTTCGGTCATGTTACGGCTTGGTGCTTGAAGTGACCGGGTTATCAGACGGTGGTGCTATGGTGCAGTAGTTGTTTATGCGACTGTAAGTGGATTAAGGACTCTCGAAGAAACCGAAGAAACACGCCGAGATGAGGTTAATTAACCGGAGTCTCTACCATGCTTGCAAAATAAATGGTTATGAAATGTAGCTTTTACAGCAACGATCAGCTTAATCCATTGTTTCCATTAGCAGAACTCAACATTCTTCGTAAATGGTTAAATGTCTCAGTATGCGAAAGTCTTGTAAATCTGTGAGCGGAATATGCAAATTGGCAAATTATACGTTCGCTTCCATACTCTTACAGCACATGACGGTCAATCAATCCGTCAAACAGACTAATCCTCCCGAACGTTCAAGCAACCGTCTGATTATGGAGGTATTGTGATAAAGTCATCTCACCCGTGGACGTTAAAATTCCAGCCCAGAGTTCTTATAATGAATGTCGCCACACGTCACCCAGCGCACGTGTCTGCCTTTGACAACAGTGCATGAACTTTATACGAAAACAAGCTAGCTGCATTCAGGTATGAAAGATCATAAATCAGACGACATGCATTGAAGCCGCATTTCGGACCGGAACTACAACCGATGCTATGGGTGAATGTCAAACGGAACTTCACATCAACGGTGCTCGCTACTCCGATCCGTTCTGATTGATGTGTTTAGGCACGGCGCGCGGTTTCATGCTTTCCCGCCCGAGAAGATCGCGACAGATCTTGCGAGTTTGTCTGTATGTGTGGATGTGTGTATCTCATGTCTCCAGACGTCCGGATGTGTGATCTCGCGACAGCTAAACTTCACGAGTACTTCCTTTCTGGGTTGCGAGATCACTCGACGATCGGCAAAAAGATCTATTGGTGGGGCACGATCGCGTATCAAAATCAGTCACAACCGGTGAACCGGTGGGTTATGGTCGTTCTGTAGAGTGGTGAGTTTTGGGAACAGGTAGGGGTGTGTGTCGCCCGTCACCTGTTGGTATTTCTCGCCACCTCCCCGCTCCTCCTTCGCTTAAAAAGGTGCCTTTGAAAGCTCATGAAAGACGACAAAGCATTGCGGTTGTTAGAATTCCTTCGCACACAGTGCAGGATCGCAGGAACTCGTTTTGTTTACAAACAACGCATATTTCTTTTTCACACAGCTTCGCGATCTTGGCGAATTCGGCGATCCTTCGCAAGTGTACAATCCGTGGAGGGGAGAACTCGATTGGAATTTCTGCTCAGGTGTCATAAATGTTTGAAACAAGCCGTTTTGCGTCAGTGTTAGCCACCAATGGTTCAAATTCTTGTTTTAAGCGAGTAACCTTCACCTTTTCGACATACAGCTCAGGCGAAAGTTTCGGCACGATCCTGGTTCTTCGATGGACGGAACCGTGCCGTGGACCGTGGTCGTGTTGTCGTTTTTGTTTTGTTGCTGTTGTGTGGTATGCGGTTTCTTGGTTCTGGTTTGTTATGACTTACTTCACCCGCTGCTCATACCTTCGGCAGCATATTTTTCCACCCTCGGACCGAAATAAATGCTTTGTTTTGGTACGAATCATGTCGGATCGGTGGCCGTTGTCGGTGCGTCGACACTGACTTCTACTCTCCAAGGACGGTCAAGGTTTTTGGAAAGGATTCGATTCGCTGCACTAGACAGGGGGCATTTATAGATTGGCCGGGTTCGGTTTTTTTTTTTTGCAAACAGATACCCCGAAGGGGAAGTGCAGTAGTGTTTGCCGATACCAGAACAAATGGACAGACGATCTTGTGAGGGGGCTTCGAGTAAAACAGTGGCGGAACATGCAAGAACAAGCAGAGAACGAGCGTAAATATTGCGGAAGAATTGCAACCGAACGATAAAACCCACATCGATCAGCCAGAAAGAGCACTTTTTGTCCCATGACGGGAGCTAGCCGGGAAGGTTAAGGACCTACCTACGGTATGTCTGCCATCGTAGTATCGATATTTTTTTCACCAACCGGGAAGGTCACTCGACACCTGTACGCTTAACGCGTTGCGTGAAGCTGATCCATCCATCCGATCGTTTATTCAATATTTGATCTGTCGATCTCGGTGCAGTTTTAGCAACGGGATGAATATGGGTTTGAAGTGGTCAACACTCTGGGAATATCCACCGTGGCTGTTGTTCTTTTATATTCATTGCCGATAATAACAAAGCATGCGGAAACATGCGCTAGTTAGTAAACAATTTGGGGCTTTGTCAGTAAACATGAATTTTGAACGAGTGCGCTTAAAACATGTGCACTACAATACAAAATTTCAAACAATAGGAATAGGAAACGGCTGATTGTTTGCAGTGGAATTGAGGCTTTCAAAAAAAAAAAAAAAGGTAGGTGCAATGGTATGGAACTTTTTTGTAGTTTTGATTTGGTATACCGTCACCAGAAGTTTCACAGAGGTTTGGTTAATGTACAACGCAGAATCACTGAGTGACAGAGTGATCGTCTTCGTTGTATGGAGTTGTGCACAAATATTTTGTGAATTTTGTGAATCACAGATGAATGGATGGATGTCGTTCTTGATGTTCTATACATTTATCGATTGCATGTCTATGATTTAATTAGGTTTGTTTGCTAGATTAATGTTTCTAATCACATTTGAAACTGATGTTATCGACACCTGTTCAAATTTAATAAACGGCGTTCCATCGTACATCGATTGGAACTAATAAATCGTCGTACATTTCTACAATGCTAAAACCATTTTCCTCCACCCAAATCAATCAGCCACCTTCACTAAAACTTTTCCAAAATGAAGGAACAGTTGATCACAACGGCACCATTCCTTTTTACCTTCATAATATCCAAAAAAGCCCCCAACAATAGACTATTTGTGAAGAAAATTCCTCACATTTCCACATCTTTTTTTCGCTGAATAACTGAAGTTCTTCACCGTAACTTCATCTCGAGCTTATCGATCGTTTGCGTGATAGAATCGTAACTAAACCACCTTAACTAAACAAACATGCTCATTTGCGGCATTTAATCAATTGCTTGTTTGTAATAGTGAAACACTTTTTACCTTCAATGGGGCTCATGTTATATGTTTGTTTGCGGTTTTTATTGATTATTACAGTTGGATGAAACTACTTACGAGCTTTTCCTTCACCAGCGTACGTTTTCATCTGCTCCAAATCTTTCACCGAACCGTTTGTAACGTCGGACGGTTTGCCCTCGGCAGTCGGATTATTGTCGGAACCCATCGTTGCACTCCTTGCCTTTTTCTTTTCGTGATTTCAATACAAAATATTCTTGCACACTTATTTGCTATATTTTACTCTAAACTATTCCCCGTCGGTTGGTTTTACTTTGTTCCTGGCCCAACTAATATTAACACATTTCGTTACACGTTCAAACGGGGTTTACTCTAGATTTTCAGCAAACTTCACTACACGATTATTTAACCTCTGCTTCCGGATACGCATCCGTCTATCTGGGATGCTTTGACGCGTTCGGTGGGCTTTTGCCGCTCAAGTTTGATGCGCGTAAACAATAGCACGCGACCTGCGCAACCGATCGTCGACGCACGTCGTGATGAGATGAGCCCGGTGAGAACCGAACAGGGAAGTACAACAACGCCAAACCACATGCACACAGGCGCGCGCGCGTCCGCACCGCTTAGCATCAACTGGCAAACCGACCAACCGACCGACACACTGAATGGCACCTCAGTACTGAACGGAGGCACCCGATAGAATGCAGAAACAATCGATCGTTCGAGCCTGATAAAGCGTGCAATGGCCACCCGTCGTCGTCCGGTCCGCGTTGCTACACACGACTACACCTGTGCGTCGTGCAACGTTTCGAGCACACTGGTCATCGTCATCGACACCAGGGCTTACCCGTTCTGGTAGCAGCTTTTAATGTGAGCAGCTTTCGAAGTTCTCCCACCGAACTACTTAATCGACGGCGGATTATAGCGAACAGCTACGGGTGTGTGTGGGTCTCCGTTCCATCGGTGTGTTTGTGCCCCGGGGGAAGTATTCCATTGTGGCAGCTTTGTTGGAAGCTGGTGTGCGATTCTAGCTAGAAAATAACGAAGGAAGTGAACATCTCATGCAGGTGGAGGTTCTTGATTTTTGGGTCTCCTAGAAGTCCAATATCCTGTTAGATCTCGTTACAACCCGGATAGTGCGCAATCTTTCGTTGCCAAGATTACCATTATCCGTAAAGGGTTCTTTATCAGGAACTATCCAATCAGTCGTCAAACTCGTGATCTACAGGTACATATGCAACAGATGCAGCCTTAAGACGACGTCATAATTCCCTCGACATCAGGTCATGTCGAGTCACTGCAGTCCTGCGATGGCTATTTATGACCCACTTCAAACGTAGCTGATATGCACCCGAGAACGAAATTGGAACTGGGAGCTTCCTTCCTTCCTATCAGCTCACCATACTGGAGTGAACTAGTTGTGCCAGTAGTGGCGTGAAGTAGAATGCAAGTATGCACTCGGGAATGCTTTTTAACTTTTACTGATTAATTACCACTCGAGAATGGCGCGCGCACGCGCCCGCGCCCTCGTTCTACTGCACGTGGGAAAGTATTACACGATCACGGTCTAATCGACATGCTGGTGCAGGCGCAGTAAATTGCGCTGCCTTTCGGTACGAATCCGGATGGAAAGTGAAGAACCGATCGTTTCCTGCAACTACTGCCAATGGTACCAGTGTAGTTCCTGTTCCGTCTCAGGGATGAATCCCCCGAGTGGATGGACGATCGTGGCCGATCGGATGGGACAACAGGTTGGGACATAATAATCATCAGCTAATAGGATGGGTTTTAAGGAAATGGCGAGATTCCATAAATGTGCCGTTTAATGTCAATTAGATCCTCAAGTACAGGGTGCTTGCATCAGGTGCTAGCAAAACAGTAGCGCATGCGCTTGCTGCTCATGCCCCGCATCCGTGCGTACGTTCGTTGCGCTACGCACGTGAGCAGCTGTTCGTGCACACATACGCACAGCGATAAGTGTGGATAGAGATCCGGTGCTGTTCAATAAATTTTTGAGTGAATGTTAATTAGATACGCACGGGCACATTGACACACCACTTTGGCAATGGAACGGACGTCGGGTTAGGGTCGACCGGGCGAACGCGTGTCATGTCCGAATAGTGCGGACATGCGGGACACCCTACTTTGATGAGCTGCTATCCTTTCGGGAAGTGTTGATGCTGATTGTTGGCCACGATGCTGCAAATATTGCGTACAAAACGTTTGGCTATCACCTTGAACTATTGCGTGGAAGCGTAGATCATGCTAAAGATTCACGGCATTCTATTTTGTTTTTAGCCCGTCTCATTACCGTCCGGCGTACCGGAAGTAAAGAGGGAACAAATGTTTGAAAGGTGTACACTCGTAAGTACATCGTGCTGCTGTAACGGATGGGGAATGTCCACATTGGGGCACTTGATGTTAGACAGGGGGAAACACATATCGTAAAATTGATTCAACGCTATCACTTTCACGGGGACGGTGGCTGATATTGGTCTGTTTAAATCCTGCGTAATAGAGTGATATCTCCCTTTGATTGTGCATTGATTCACACCATTCATAATGGAGAAGAAAAGTTAGTTCTAGCGAGCACGGTAAGGCAAGGACTTTTAAGCAATCGCCACTGCCATCTTCTCGCTGCAACGCATCACATGAATGGACGCGCACGGTGCTACTAAACGGTGGCACTACGACTGTTCTAGGAGCAACGTTTAATAAACAGCCTTCAGCCGGTGTGGTCGATCGTGCTTCCAAAACATGTTTCCTATTCGGTCGTTGGCACGCGTGCACGATGGAATGGAGATTTATGACGATAGAACGCGGTTCCGTACAGGTTGTTGTTGTTAATGCTAACAGGGCTCTGGCCTGGGTGGAAGAGATGTCTTAATGTTCGGGGGACAAACGGTGTGTGTATGTGTGGGGACATATTGGAACACGATTTTTTTTTTTGAGAATTTGGATGAATGTAATATGATAAGTAATATGATAAGCTGTGCGTAAGCTCTTTCGCTTCGGTTAATATGAAGTCGTCGCTTAATACGAATAATTCTTACACGAAATAACTCTTGTTTGACTATGCTATTTAACTAAAGATAGATTTTTTTTACATTGGATACCCAACAGTACAAACATAATCGCAATGTTCGGTGTGATACATCAAAGATCACAAAAGATCCAATCTCTTGCCTTCTGGATCGGCTCTCCTTAGAAAGATCTTAACGGCTGTGCGTTTGAACAAATGAAAAAAATTATTAAATTTGTATCAGATTCGTATAAAATCAACAAAGAACAATTTTGCATCGTTGAGCATCATTATTCGAAGTTGTTTGACGACATTGCGTATACCGCTTGCATGCAAGATGAGGCAGCGCTCTACGGGTTTGATGATTTTCTTTTCAAATAATTTAAACATTTTTGTACTGTTATATTGTATCGCGTTTTCAAGATTAGGTATGTTCCATTCATTAATTTTATAGAGCAAAAGTTAATTTATTTATCAAAACTAGAGTTTCAGGTTCACTGCAACTTGCATCCAGTTCGTCGATTATTCCGTTAATCGATTAATCGATTTCGCTTCATTTTGACAGATGGATGGCCCACAACAAAAAAAAAAAAAAAAAANTTGATGATTTTCTTTTCAAATAATTTAAACATTTTTGTACTGTTATATTGTATCGCGTTTTCAAGATTAGGTATGTTCCATTCATTAATTTTATAGAGCAAAAGTTAATTTATTTATCAAAACTAGAGTTTCAGGTTCACTGCAACTTGCATCCAGTTCGTCGATTATTCCGTTAATCGATTAATCGATTTCGCTTCATTTTGACAGATGGATGGCCCACAACAAAAAAAAAAAGAAAGAAAGAAGAGTGACAGTTTTCGCTCGCTTTTATCAGGCTCTATCGCAAAATAAAATCATCATCATCGCTAAGTTAGTTTTCTCGTTGGCAAACTTTTTCTATTCGAGAGTGTAAAAAACAGAACCAATATCGTAGCGATTAAGCGCCTTTTGTGTGTAGTGTGATCAGTCGATTGTGTATCTATCTGTTTGTCTGTCCACGTCCGCCTGTTTTTACACCATCACCATCGGTGTATCCTACAAGGGCGGGTTCGGTCGGCCACTTCGGGCTGCAACTTGTGTGAGCGAGTGTGTTTTTGTTTTTCCTCGCGTTATCTATCAGCCCCGGTTTCATATCTTCCGGTTTCCTGTGGAGAAAAAGTATTAAACGGCTAGTGAGAAGCGCACGTTTAGCTTCCGTTGGTATATCCGGTGTTCTGGAACGTCGCAAACATCATTAGTGCAAAGGAGGAAAGAGCAGGGGCAGGGAAAACGCGCATCGGTCGAAAGAAAACAAGAGCGAATCAAGTTTCACCCCCTTCGTTTCGATCTACCCGACCGATCACCCACCCCGTAGCTGTCATTCGCGACCAAACATCACCAGCACCGCCCCGTCATAATTGGTGCACACAGAGCTTGTTTTGTTCGCCGCGTACCATTTGCTTGTGCTGTGTGTGTCATCAGCAAGAAGTGAACTGTTTTGCGTAGCAGCTTCCCGTCGTTCCAGTTGCAGTCGTTGTGTTCGATGGCGGCCGAAATAAAACCTGCACCGCGGAGTGCTAATGACCGATTCAGCACAACTAAAAAGCCGGAATTGCTTAGCAAGCTAGAGGGCAGCAACGATGACGTGAACGCGGCCGTACTGATTCCAGGCGAGGATGGTGTTATCAGTGTTTGTGATGGCAAGTAAGTGGTTCTAATTGAATTTCGTCCTCAAGCNCTGTTTTGCGTAGCAGCTTCCCGTCGTTCCAGTTGCAGTCGTTGTGTTCGATGGCGGCCGAAATAAAACCTGCACCGCGGAGTGCTAATGACCGATTCAGCACAACTAAAAAGCCGGAATTGCTTAGCAAGCTAGAGGGCAGCAACGATGACGTGAACGCGGCCGTACTGATTCCAGGCGAGGATGGTGTTATCAGTGTTTGTGATGGCAAGTAAGTGGTTCTAATTGAATTTCGTCCTCAAGCGCAGAGGCTGACCAGCCGAATCGATCGTGTGTGCCACGACGTTGAACGTGGCGACACAAAAGTAAGGAAGAAGGAGCGAACGAAATCGAACGAATGGATGATGAAAGCGGAATCGAAGCAACCCATCGTGCACTGCGATGAGTCGTTCCGATTCATTGATTTTACCATGAGTGGTCGGTTATGTAGTGTAGATTATTAGGCGTTTCTTCTTTCCCGTTCTAGAACGATACGGGTATGGCAGAAGCGCGATTCGGGACAGTATTGGCCGTCGATCTGTCAGTACATGCCATCGGGATGTACGTCACTGTGCTACACACCGGAAACGAGAACACTGTTTATCGGTCAGGAGAATGGTACAATATCGCAGTTTACGCTGTCAGATGATTGTAACAGACTTACACCGATCCGGGAGTATCTGGCGCACCAGGCACGTATTACCAGCGTCACGTTCGCCAAACACACCGGTTGGATCCTGTCCGTTGGAAAGGACAAATTTTTCGCCTACCACAGCACCGAAACAGGTGAACGGATCGGATGCTACACGTTCGAAGCGATGTGTACCGCTATGCAGTGAGTATACGAGGAATACTAATAGGCCAGGGCAGCTTATCCTAAGTAAAAAAAAAAATTTCCTTCCTTCCGTATCGACTAGGTATGACGCCTTATCAAAGCATGTGTTTGTGGGAGATTACAGTGGACAAATAACGATGCTAAAGCTGAGTGGTACTGGTTCGACAATGGTAACAACGATGAAGGGCCACTCCGGCTCGGTACGCTCGCTGTACTGGGCCGAAGGGCCCCAGCTACTGTTCAGTGGATCGCAGGATCAGTCCGTCATTGTGTGGGATATTGGTGGCAAACGTGGCACTACCTACGAACTGCACGGACACAAGTAGGGCAAAACAGTTTCAGTAGACTTCTTGTTTACCTTTATCAAACTATTAATCATTTTTCTAATCGCCCTCCAGCAATAAGGTTTCTTCCCTATCGTACGCTACGAACACGCAACAGTTGATATCGGCCGGGGAAGATTCGGTGATCGTGTTTTGGGAAATGAACGCCATGCGCAAGGTAACGCCCAATTGGGTCGAGTCGGATACGTGTGAGCTGTGTACGCGTGCGTTCTTCTGGAATTTGCGAGCGATGATCGATCAGAAGCAGATCGGCTTACGACAGCATCATTGTCGCTACTGTGGCAAGGCGGTGTGCGACAAATGTTCGACCAATCGCATCAACATACCGATCATGGGTTTCGAGTTCGATGTGCGCGTCTGCGACCAGTGCCACCAGCGGTTGAAGAGTGAAGAGTAAGTGAAGAACAAACAGTGTGGCAGCATTATTTATGACATTTACTATTCTCGCTCTCGTTTCCTTTCCTTAGACGACCCTCGCTGGCAACGTTTCACGATGCCAAACACAGTATCGTTGCCATGGATTTGGATGAACCGCGGAAAAGATTGCTGACCGTCGGGCAAGATCGCATCATCAAGATCTGGGACCTTTCCTCCATCTGGGGTTAGTAGTAGTGTCGGATTTGGAAATTGAAAACCACACCTTAGGGTGTCGTCGAATCGCTTGTAAAGACCTTTATTCGTAGTGAATAGGTGAAATTGCGGGAAAGCAACCTGGAAATGGTATGAAGCAAGTGCGCGATAGAATAGAACCGAAAAATGATTTTTTAAATGTCGGTTAAACATCGATCGATTAACCCGGTTATCATTTATTTATTCCCCTGCGCTGTTGGTTAGCCTGATTGTGGGTGTCCATGTGGCTGGCACTACTATTAATCGTTCCTTTCCTGTTTAATGAGCATGTTTTATTTTCTCCCATTTACCCTTTTACGTTGAATTGTTGTTTGACACTTTTCCATTTCTTTATCTACTTCGTTACGATCTTTGTTGCTTTATGTTTAAGGTGAAAGAGATACATTGTCCATTTGAAATGTGTTTTCTTTGTTCAATTAGCGGTGATTGTTTCAAATCGATCGTATCTGTCTTCTGGTTCAGCGTGACAAATCAACGCAAGTTGCATGTGCTGATCGGTATTTTTTAAAGCTTGCCCAACGCTTGTGTTTCTAGCCGAACAAAGCAGAACACGACATTATTAGTGGAAAATACGTTCATGTTCCTCCCCATATTATTTTTGTTAAGCAATACAAGTGACACTTTGTAACCAAAATAAAAAAAGGAAAGGAAGCAAGAGTCTGTTTGACGGTACCAGGCGCGCGTAAATGCCATGAAAGAGTACGCAAGTGTGGTGAGGTGTTTCGCGTCTATCAACGGACCAAAAAAACCAACGAATCAAAACCGCTGCTAGCGTTTGAAATTGAAACGATTTCCTCCCTTTTCTGTCGGATCGAAGGATGTGTGTAGACAGAAAGGGAAAAGTAAGACCAGCAGAGCAAACCTAGTAAAAACAAAATTTAAAAACAAAAAAAAAACAGTGCACAGTACTGTGTAACAACAAAATCAACAAAATGTGACTAGTGGAGAAGTAATATTGTCGGTGCTTTTAATGTTTCTGTACGTACGGCCGTGTGGTTTCGGGTGGGGAAAGGAGAAAAGAGGGAGCATTTTGCGAATGGAACTGGTGATGAAAATTCCTAAAAAAAAATATTACCCTGTGGATATTGGCCCGACACAAAGGGATCGAAAAGGTTTAGCAATGGTAAGCTGTATGGAACAAATTGAAACAAAACGAACCCGTGAAGAAAGCTGGAACCATACCGATACGGCAAAACCGAAAGCAAACACTGTACATTATAATCGTAATAATAATTCGCAAATAGAAGAGATATATTGTTAAATTTAATATTAAAATTAATCACTAAATAAACAACCTCGAAACAATGTGACGGTGGTACTTTATTTGTCTTCGGTTAGTGCCCGTGCACTAGCGGTTAAGAAAGTTGCTTCGAATATCTATTAAATTATACACATTCTCGTCGACACGTTCGTTGGTTCGCGTAGGGGTGGGTTCTGTCAAATTCTCGAGCAAAATCTTAATGGTTTTAAGGAAGCGTTCATGATCTAGCTCCTTATTAACCACATCCAACTTTACCCAAAACGGATCGTTTGTGCTGTCTTCTTGAGGATTAATTTGTTTAATCGCACTCTCTTTAGTAGGTTCGTTTTGCTTGAGCTGTTCCTCCACTTGTTGAAGCTTTCGTTCCAGCTGATGCATTGAGGCTTCAAGATCAGACAAATCTGTTTGCTTATCATCTACCGGTGAAGGGCTTGCCAGCGGCGGTTGTTGAATAGGTGGGGAATTTCCATATTTTGAAGCTTGCACCACGGAAGATGACGACGGAATGGCGTTGTATTGGGACGGAACAAATTTCTTTTGCCAGTGCAGATGTGGCCCTGACGTTTGCGTGACAACATGATGCCACTTTGCATATTTCTCTTTTTGATGATGAAACGATGAATGATAGCCGGAAGTGTACCAGTAGTTTTGTTTGGGAAGATTCCTTGTTGGCGCTACACGATTGTTGAAGTAGGGAAGATGCCCTAAAACATAAAACGATGAGGATGAGTTGAGATCATTTGGTGAAAGTGAAGAGATCAGACGATTTACCTGCGCAAATGGACAAAATGTTTAACCCAGCCAGAGTACAAACGATGACGAATAAGATGTTTCCCATCTTTCGCCTAATGAACTTCGCTTGTCTCGTTAACGAGTGCTAAATAGTGGAAGGATTGGCAATGACTGAAGAATATACAACTGAACTTCTTTCGTTTTATTGTAAACTGAAACAAAACATAATATGTTACAGGTAAGGGACACAGTTTAAGGCCTGTACCCTGAAGGAAATGTAATAACGTAATGCTTTAAACACACCACACAAAGCCATAAGCGTTGATGTTATTTTGTATCCTGTGCGTTATGGAAGCTCTTTAGGGTTCTTTATTGAATTTGTATAATAATGTTACAGATATTGGAGAACATAGAGCAATTTAAAATTACAACTTTTGAGGAGAAAATCAAATCAACTCATTTTATTTCAATAATACATTTCAATCATTTTGTGTTGTGTTTGTGCGTATTGCCCAGCTTCTCCAGCAGATGTGGCTTCTTCGTTTCCACCGGACGATGGGTAGTGGTGGTGGTAGTTGTTGGCTTGCGTGTGGTCGTGGTCGTAGTCACGGGATGCTTCTTGTACGGGCACGGTGCTTTTGAACCGGCGTGATAATGTGGCGGATAGTGTACCTCGTGCACGTGCTCCGGTCCGGGCCATGGGAAATTTGTGATCGGTTTCCACGGCATATTTTCCCAGGAATCATGCTTCACCATTTCGTACTCTTGCGGCGGTGGGACGTCATAGTTGGGCAGATATTGTGGATGGGATGGTGGCGGTCCTGCTGGTTGTTTATTGTAGTGATACATTCCTGGAGCAGCGGATAGATACGTTCCGGTTATAGAAAGGAATTCGATTTTTTATTATTAAATCTACTTACCAGCATTGTTGAGTGATGCACAGTATCCCAGCAAAACAGTTGCTACCAGCACGATCTTCATGGTTTTTAATTTTTACGAAGCTTGCAGTTTATCGAACGAAAGCACAAACCTGACTGATACAGCTCCTTCGTATTTAGTCCATATTTATACCGATGAGGTACAATTTCCAGGTAGCAAAGTATCATTTAGGTGTGCTAAGCTTTGGTTTTCCATAATGTTATTACCCTGCGAAAACTTCAGACACGGGGCGCAGGTTAGATTGGTATAGGTAATGGGTAACAAAATACGTTTTCTTCTATTTGAATTCCTAAGGATGTACTTTAATGTACATTTTTTGTCGTATTTTTACCTATGAGATCCAGGGTAAGTGCAGGGTATTTATAGTTTTTTTTACCCATTTGAAGAGATTTTGTTCGAGAAATTCGTTTGGAAGCGAACAGTTAACTGATGAGGAATTCTCCTTTGGGTGTGGCCACACACCGATGTTTTAGTTATGTGATTTGTTAAATACTGAACATATATGAATAACTCAATTCTATTTCTTAATTGTCGTGGGATATGAAATACTCTGTTAAGGTATGATTTTGTTCCGATTATGACGGTTTTAAAGTAAACGTTGTGTTTGCCGGCAAGAGTCAAAATCAGGAGCATTATTTTAAAAAAAGTTAAATTTTCAAAGTTTGGTCAGACTAAGGAAAATAACACTTGATCGTAACATTTTCGGTTATATTGTGCAAGATCGCGAAACGCATTGATAAATTTTAATTAGTCAGTAAGTCTTTACTGGCTAGATTTTGACCCCTCGATTAATGAACAATAGTTTAAATTGTAATATAATATTAAAAATATTCCATAAGGAATGGGATTTTAGAGCAAATTTTCCTTTTCTAGACTGTGATACGATGAAGTGAATGTGTTCAAGTAGATTAATTTTGTGTAATTTAAGCATCATTAAAAGGATTCCCTTTTGTGTTAAATTTTAACCTAATCAAACGACAATTCCAACTTCAAAGTAACTGCAACTGCTTCACGCGTTAAAAACACATTCAAATTTATTTGGTGAACATTTTATACCCAAACGAAGATTTCTCTGCTTTAATTAAATTATAATACCAAAGCAGTTTTTTTTAAATTGTACTTTATTTAATAAAATATTCACATTTTTAACTTCCATTTTATACCAAACAAAAGTCTAACATTTATTTCTCAGTTCTTTTTATTCATTGAAAGTTACCTCTGACATCAATCGTCCCCAAAACATCTTCACTCTCAACCGATACTTCCAACGGTAACGCGGCAATCTTACCCAGATCCAGCCCTTCGAACCATTTTTTCACATTTTCCTCCAAGCTTTGACCATTGTCGAACGGCTTTCCTTCTATTTCCCTATGCTCCAGCTCCAACTCGGATGCGGGTTTAACGTCCTCTTGTAGTAGAATTTTTCCCTCATCTGTCTCAGCTTCGGATATTGGTGTGATATCCGTTAATACGCGAGATACATCTTCAGTCGATGGTTCCACCTCCTCGGACGCATCATGATCGTCGATGTGATCATCGAGCCGTGCAGTATCCTCGTCATTATTTTCAACATTGGACACATCGTTGGTCAGAGTTCGGCCACCGAACAGTTGCAGCTTGAGCTCTTGCAGCTTGTGTTCGAGCTGTAGAATAACCATCTTCAGCTGGCCAACGTTGGCATCTTGGAATTCATCAATTCCAGCCGATTTGAATCCCTTATCATGATGGTGATGCTTGTTCTTGTGATGTTTGTGATGCTTGTGATGATGGTGGTGTTTGTGTGGTTTCTCATGATGAAGATGCCGTCCATGTGGTGTATTATCTTCAGTAGTTGTTGGTGGCTCAACTTCCAGGGACGGGATATTCTTTTCCGGCTCTTCACCTAGACACGGCTGACGGAGAGGGATCGGTTTCCAGGGAAGTTGGAACCATGCGGGATACTGCATTGCATCTGGTTCATCGATCGGTAGGACGTCTTCGTTAGGCCAATAATATGAAGTGGGAACCGTATCCAGGGCATGAGCCACTGGTAACCGATCGTTGTAGTAAACCATTTTTCCTACAAAATGAATGATAAATGTTAAAACATAATCATTTGGTTTCGGTATCGTATAACTCACCTGCATTAACGAGCAGAAAACATCCAACGGATAACAAACAACGGATTATTGTGGTGATCATTGCAAAAAGGGTGTCCTTATTCCCTGAACAGATGCTTCCCACCGGTTTGCCGAAATGGTTTTTCAACGACTGTCGATGGTTTGTACCGTGTGAGGCATTTTTATAACATTGACCAATTGTCCATGTAAACATATAACACTAACAGGTACTCTTATCTGTTGGTGGTACCTCCCGAAGGTCACAAAACCGACAAGAAAAAAAAAGGGACGGAAGGCAAAGACCGTTACACAAAGGTACAGTGTAGATGAAAATAGTTTATTTGGAAAACTAAGGTAACACACATAAATAAATGGCTACACGGCCTGCACATCAGCCGCTTACGAACATTGTTTGAATTCAAACGTACATTGTATAATGAGCATCCGTGGTGCATCACGACCAAACCGACGCTCATTAGTGTTTAGGTAGGTTACTTTATCCTTAACACCACTAAAGATCCATCTCGACAGGGAGGGGCAGTTCTGGTATGGTGATTGAGACAGATTGAGTAGGAGTATTTGCGTTTCAGTTTGTTCATATGGCTTCGGTACGAGGTCTCCATCTCTCTCTCTCGCTCTTTTGCTAGCACGATTCCGGTGGTGTACAGTAACGTGGACAGTAGTAGGATGCCTTTGGCACGCATAGCTCTCCATTGAAGACGTAATTCGCCGCACAGAACAGTGTGCTCTGCTTGCCATCGATGCAGAAATGGTACCGTTCGCAACCGCTATCATAATCGGCAAAGAATCCACCCTTCGTACAGGGTGGTTCACAGTGGCGCACGATACAGTTCTCACTAGCGGCCGCATCCACATCATCGACCCCGGCACTCGGGCACGTGTAACTATCCGGCTGCACACAAGTACGCCCATCGAAGATTTTGCTACCACGGCAGGTAAGCGTTTGAAGCTTTTCGCCTCGCTGACAGAAGTAATACTGACGGCACTGGGTGTCCCGATCCTGGTAGTACCCGTCGGGCCGTTCCGCACACGGCGTATCCTCGCTGCAGTGTGGCTCATGCGTACCCTTTACCCCACGGCTACATTTCCCATCGACAAACATGTGTCCCGGTTCGCACAGGTACGATATTTTGTTCCCATTCGTGCAGAGATGGTACGNGCGCCCATCGAAGATTTTGCTACCACGGCAGGTAAGCGTTTGAAGCTTTTCGCCTCGCTGACAGAAGTAATACTGACGGCACTGGGTGTCCCGATCCTGGTAGTACCCGTCGGGCCGTTCCGCACACGGCGTATCCTCGCTGCAGTGTGGCTCATGCGTACCCTTTACCCCACGGCTACATTTCCCATCGACAAACATGTGTCCCGGTTCGCACAGGTACGATATTTTGTTCCCATTCGTGCAGAGATGGTACGCCCGGCAGCCGGCGCGCGTGTCCTTGTAATACCCGTTGGGTTTTCCCTGGCACGAGTTAACGTCTTCCACCGGGCACTGGTAGCTATCCTGCGGGACACAGTTTTCCCCATCAAACACGTACCCCGACGCGCAGTGGAAGCTCGTCTTAACGCCATTGTGGCAGTGGAAGTATGCCCGGCACGGGTCTAACGACGAGTCGTCCATCGCGGTAAAGTCGTGATAAAATCCGGACGCACGCTGTACGCAATCCATCGAGTAGGGGAGCTGATGGCACGTGGTGTCCAGCACTGCCTCACGGCACACATTCTCCAGCGCATCGTAATGGAACCCGTTCGGGCAGGAATGCTGCTCGACGGTACGTTGTGCCTCGCAGCGAACATAATAAGCGCAACCTTTGCGCGGATCCACCTGATAGCCATCGTTCCGATGCTGGCAGATATCACCCGGTACATCCAACCGTGGACAATGATGAAGAAACGTCGGAACACACTGCTGCCCGTTGAAGACCGTTGAAGGTGGACACTCGTGGCGGCTAACGAATCGACGCGCCTGACATTTAACGTACGTCCGGCAATCGTGCGATGTTGCCGCGAGATGCAGTCCGTTCGGAAGGAAGCTACAACCATTTTCGTCGGCTATCTTCCAGTCATGGAACTGGTCCGATGTGCGGCAGCTTGCTCCTTGGCTGGACAGTCGGCAGCGTTTGCTTCGCTCGTCGAACCGATATCCCGAAGGACACTCCAGCACGTCCAGCACCTGATCGCTGGCACAGACTAGGTACCGGGTACACTCCAAACCATCTCCCGGAAGCACATGGTTCCCATCGGTGAGTCCGTAGCAGCGTGGATCGGCCTCGTACCGGATGCTTGCTGCCGTTGTTTCCGGACTCTCGCAGACCACGTGCTCCGCCGTATCACAACCGTTCCCATCGAACAGCATTCCCTGGGGACAGTTTTCGATGGTTGTAATCTTGCCGCCCCGACATCGGTACGATCGGTGGCAACCTTGCGAAGTGTCCGCGTACAGTCCGTTCGTTTTCCCAGCACAGATCGCTTCGTAGCAGATGCCTGAAGAAGAGCACATTAGGAGAAATTGTTTACTTTTTGGTTCTCGATCGGTATAGCGTTAAGATTTCTTCAGTACCTTCCGTGCGGACGCATCGCTGCTGGTAAAAGTCAAACATTGCGCCATCGGTGCAACTGTAGTAGATTGGTTGGTTTTGATAGCATCGATAGTAGGCACCGCAGCGTGATCCCGGCAGCGAATAGAAGAACTCGTCACTGTGCGTACATGCTACCTCCTGGGCTAAAGTTCCTGTAAGATACGGTACGCGAAGAACGGAATTAAAAAAAGAAAAAAAAGAAGATGGCAAGAATATTCCTATCATATGAAAGAAATGATCGTCGGTGTTCGTCATTGAATGCGGTTCCATATCACGTGCTATTGGAACGATTGTAAACCGGATCTTGTCAGTTTTTTGATGTTGAAATTCTGGCGCTACTGACGTCAACCGGTCACCGATTGTTATTGGACGTTCTTGTAGTAGGAAATTCCCACCCCATTTTTTTACATGTAAAGGTGTTATTAGTTTAAATTTCAACAGCTTTAGCACGGTACAATTTGCCCGATTATCATCGTGGTAGGTTGCACGACATACGGCTTGGCCGTTTTTCAGGGAATAATAAAACATCATCACAGTAGGCTTCCGGATATTGGACATTACGTGGGCAATTGAAAGGTATGGATACTTTAATCATTATTGAGCTTCTAGAAAAGTAGGAAGGTATGGGAATATCATTAAAGTAGCCATTGGAATATTTAGACGACATCAGTTGCCATTCTCAAGTTTATCCCGGTGCATCTCCCTGAATGAAGATGAAGCTGTGTTTAATTTGGTTCTATCTCTTGTGGATATTTTCGTGCTATTGTGCACATTTGGACCCTTCCGCATATTATATGAGCTATGAAGAGATACTCAACCGAGAAGAAGATGCCTTAAGTGGAATATTTTCGGAAGAAAGTACGGTCAGTAGTCCATACCCAACGACCGAAGATGAAGATTGCTTCGATTTCGAAGATTCGTTCACGACAACGGTTAGTCTAGATGAACACATCGTTGAGAATACGAACAGGCCCGTAACTTCGGAAGAAAATGGTTTGCTCAGTGAAATGCCCATCTTGGAAGAGGATTGGTATACGGATGGAATGCAAGCAAGACTAAAGATCGATTATACGCCGTATTCGGCACTGCTGTACCAGGAGGATGAATTTGGACTGGAGTTCCTGTGTCCGGGATACTGGTTGAAGAAGGATATGCTACTGATCCGTGGTGATTGTTGGCCGAAAGATGTGGAGTATGTGTTTGATGGAAGGTTTACATTAGTTTCAGTCTCTTCTCACTTTAACATGCATCTATTTCTTGATTGCAGTTTGATCATTGAAGATACTGTTGCAGAAGTGTTCTCCAGAAATGAGATAAATCTCATGGTGCTACGCATGCATCCAAATTTAAGTGATTCGGAAGAACAGCCAGAACCGCATTTGGCACACATTAGTGATAATTTTCCAGCGTCCATTAACGGTTGTACACTGTACGTTCTGCGGGAATATTATGCACTGTTTGAGGTAACGTTGTGACTCGTTAGGATGTGCTCAAGGAGAGTTGCTGGATACTATTCGGATTTTCTTTCCTCTTTCGTTAGATGCATTCTTGGGCCATCCGACCGTTACCTTTCAAACAAGCAAAGGCATTGTGTCGCGAAAACCATATCTGTCTACGGACTCGTCCATCAGCTGCGGACGGTTTGGATTATGCGCTACTGTGTGACCAATCGCTTGCCGGTATGCTAACCACGGATCGAACGAAATACGAGCGAATATTTGGGAAATTAACTCTTTTGGATTTATCGGTGGCGAAGCCTTGGATTGATCAACTGCTGGCGGAAACGGTAGAAGAAGATGGAAGCCAAGAGCAAGATGTGACCACATTCCGTCCGTTTTCTTTAACCCCGATGCCACCGGCTGAGATGGAAACGGACGAAGGTGATGTTATTTGATTTGTACCAACCAAGTCTATGCATGCAGATAAGTCTACTATTCGGTTCTAACACATAAATCATGGATCGATCAGCACGTGAGTGAATTTGTAAGGAGAATCATTGGAATTCTAGCGCACTTATCGCGTACACCATTCCATAACAATGGTAACCGTTGCGTGAATAATAATTTCAAAACTTTTGTTCCATCACTACGCATCTGTTCTGTCGCAACGACGATGGTGGGCTGGCATCGCAAGAATGGGATACAAAACTGTCAAAGCAACATTATGCAGCGCATGTATGCGGACACGCCGGGTGGAACCGGGACCAATCGACAGGCTGTCGATTTAATTCCACATTTCGATACATTTATTCTGCCATCCCGGATTCGCTAACAAGGCATTAAATTTTATGAATGATTGTACGGCAGCCACACACGCACGTCCATCTTACCCGTGCTGTGTTTCGTACCGATCGAGCGATAAATCAAGCGATTAGAGTTGTTTTCGGGGGTGGGGGGGTTGTTTCGTTTTGTACCGGGTTCTACTTTCGTTTCAGTGCGACCGTGCCAGTTTTCTAAGTGGTGCTGATTAGCAATGTGAGACGTGTTGCCACTAAAGCTTACGATCATGGTGGTCGACGTAGGGTGGAAGCAAAAGTTATGTCGTTCTACACTGTTCGAAATTCTGAAGAATCACATTAATTCGAAGCAGGTTCAATTGGACATTGAGTCCACATTAAAGGGATTATGGTGATAAAGGAATGGTCTTAATCTCACATCCTCAAAAACATCTCCAAAGAATTTTTCGTACGACCTAATGGACTGATAACAACTAAACCTTCCATGGGAAGAACATCTTCTGCCGTAGAATGTGACGGTGAACACATACGAGGCACCCTCTTAAGACTAGCGAGATAAGCGCAGTTTATCGGGCCCGGATCTGTCTTGGATAAAAATAGTCACGAACACTCCCGACCCATTCTTCTCGGTTCGGGTTCTGTTACGATGGGCTTACCTCGGGCAAGGACGGTCATTGCCAGCGCAGCGGCAATCGTTATGAGTTTGCATAAATTTCCTTTCCTCCTTGAGCCACTCCGCCCGTAACTCCACATCCTTCCACACCTTGGCGCTCGCGTGATCCTCAAATCTTGCTCCTCTACCAACCTTCTCCCGTTTGCCACCAATGTGGGAGGTGAAACGCCAGCCGGTCTGTCGCGTCGATCGCGCAATTCGATTGAGATGTTCCCTGCGTACCGATCGTGTTCGATCGTGCTTCCGTTAACGGATTTATTAGCGATTCGAATACACGACCGAGGCGCGATTTGTTACAGCGCCGGAGGGCACGCTAGGGTCTTTACAATTTGATTTCGTATGTTTGTTTGTCCAGTTGCCCAGTTGATCGACGATCGAGAGAGACGGGAGAGAGAGAGATATTACAGCTTAATTAGCTGCCCAGTGATGTGTTTAGAGAGGCTAACCGACGGACAACTGTGGGACTGATTGAGTTGCTTCCCTCCTTCCTTCTCACGGTGCCGGGTGAATCTGGTCGCTGCGATAATTCGCTGTAATGATTGAAAGCAGAGAGAGAAAAACAAACGCGATTTGATAGACAAGAGCAATTTAAAGTGCACGGTGCGTGGCGGGACCGGCACGTGACCTGATGGTGCGGTGATTGACTTGATTATTGGCGTATCGAAATGCTAGCAAGCCGCCCTGTCTGTGTGTGTGTGTGTGTGTTATGTATTCTCCACCCAACATTGCATGCAAAAGCATTCCAACCGACATGACGGGTGGGTTCGTGCCTTTAGCTTGAGGCCAACTCATCGGTAGGATCGTCACTCTAAAGAGCTGAGCATCGAGAAAGCAGAAACCAGTTCGCGAAGGCGGATCTAGATTTAACGTTACGTGGATTGGGTTAGACGCTTCCCCTCGTTCCAGCGTCACAATGCTAAGCCACTAAGCCGTTGGTTAATGTCGGCTTTAATGGACGATGTTTACGAGATGTCACCGATATAATGCGCACTAAAACACTAATCCCTTTCTTTATGCGCAGAATAACTAAAAAACAACAACCCGATTGCGAACGATTCTTGTACGATGCACACTGTTACGCACGGAGATGTGTGGAGATCGAACCGTTGCCCGATCGACAGAAGTGCTTCACATTCAGCTCAGCTGTGCAGCCCATTATTACCATCGGCGGGGGTTTTGTAATCGCTCGGCCTTTAATATGTCAAGGTCTGCGGTTGGCGCTTACGAGCGCATTCGCCGTTGTATCATCGGTAGTCCATCGATTAATAAGTTGAAGGACGGGCTGTGAAGTTGCGTACAGATTTACGTTGCCGGAACTAAAGATTCCCATCGTTGCGGTGAAACTGTTTCGATTCGTTGCTGATTGCGGGTTCGTCGCTTGCAGTCTTTTGTTTGTCATATGCACTTTTCTTNGGCGGGGGTTTTGTAATCGCTCGGCCTTTAATATGTCAAGGTCTGCGGTTGGCGCTTACGAGCGCATTCGCCGTTGTATCATCGGTAGTCCATCGATTAATAAGTTGAAGGACGGGCTGTGAAGTTGCGTACAGATTTACGTTGCCGGAACTAAAGATTCCCATCGTTGCGGTGAAACTGTTTCGATTCGTTGCTGATTGCGGGTTCGTCGCTTGCAGTCTTTTGTTTGTCATATGCACTTTTCTTCTACACGAACTGGTGGAAACGCAACAAACATTAAATTAAAACAAATAGTTTTAATTTGTAGCAAGCTTTCAAAAAGCTTTACCTCCGAAAAGCTGTATCTTTACTTATTGTTACCTTTTTTTTGGCGTGATAAATGAAAATAAACCACGCGCTAATGTTTTGTTTGTTTCATTCCATTTGTTTATCGCTTGGAGCGCACGTGCACGCGCAGGCCTTGACCCTTGATTAGGTTCGTGCGTTGTAGATAATACACACGTTTAAGCATTTTTGAATGATTGAAACACTGGCTGATGCTAATTATTGTTATGAACGATCCAGTGCTGATTGGTGCTGCTGTGAACTCAGCTTCCCGGCGGCGATTGCACAATGTTATTCATTTTACGATACTTTTTTTTTTTAATTTTTTCTGATTTTAATCACGCGTGCCTTTTTGTTTACTTCCTGCTGAAGGTAGGCGCAGCATAAGCCATCATCGCAACGGGTGTTAGTAGGCAAACAAAAGCACTGAAAAACTGCAAATAAGCACACGCCGAAGTATCGTCTTCTCGCACTGCCGGAACTGATCGTGCCGGCTGCAATTGGTTTCACATGTACCCACCCCCGGCCCGGGTGTTTGTAGGCTTATCGACAGATCAATATTTTCTTACGCACACAATGCACTGAACCTGTGGCACAAGCACGAGCACAATCGAGCAGGGCAAACCTTTTAGCGAAAGGTTATCGGCTTAATTGATGAGGTGTAATAATCACTCACTTGTTGGTTGGTGCTGTTTTGTTGTTGTTCTGTATATTCGTTGCTCTTTATCAACGGGCGCCAATAGGCGGTTTGCTATTGTTGGCTGCACATCACCGACGCTTAATTACATGGAACATGAATGTTGATGAACAGCTGATCATAAAGCACATAAATCCTTCCAATACACACACACACATACATACACACACTGATCGATGATCGGTGAACCAACATCAACTCTAACTGTTGCGCGTAATCTTCCACACGCCTACACTGGGCCGCAAAACGGATGTGGTTGATCATCCGGCTATCGACTGAATGAAGGCAGAGTCGCCAGCGTGTCTCGCATTTATAGGTCGATAGGCAAAGCAAAAAACAAAAAAGGTTCCCCGAGCGCGGGAGAGAGCGAACCGGCACGCAAGAGCAACCGCCAGCGCAGATCGATCGTGTACGATCAGACGGCGATGACGAGATGTCCATCGTACGTTTGCACGGCGTGAGATTATTTCGGGTATCCGCCAGTGGGTGGGGTTTCGCGCCGACCAGGCGCAACCAGTTCTGGAAGCATCCGATTCATCCGTGTCCGTGTGGCCGAGAGGAAAGACCAGCTTAGGAAAGTGATCGGTGCGCAATGGTGTACCTGATACGGTTGAAGTATATACTAATTTACACAATTTCAGGATGTTCTTTCGTTACACGGTTGGAGGGGTAAAATTTCTAAGTTGTCATTAAATTAGCATAAGGGTGTAATTTTCTCCAATGGAAAGAGATATTATACGTTTACGCGATAAAAGTCGCAATATTAGTTTCATTTGTTTTTTGTTTGAAATTAAATTCTAATGCAAAATGTTGATGGTTCTAGTTTTTGTGCAAATAAAAATTTATGTAATATAAAAAAACATGGATAAATGAGTTTTCAGCAAACCGTTGGGCGCACGACAGATAAACGAGTCAAGCTTGTTTTATTCAAGTGTAATTTGATATACTTGACGTGTGCCGCAACCGCTTTGGAGGTCAAACGATACAAGCGGAGATAAAGAAGGTAGATTAAGGAATGATCTTCATTCAGCTCTGTGCAACGCCGATGAACTCATCGTAAATGTATTTTAAAGTGCTGTGAAATTTGGAACACATTATGCATACCCCTTGGTTCATGCGGTTAAAACGAAAATGATCATGCGCCTCCATTCCGTTTTTTAAACCTGTATTTTCTTTATTTAGTTTTTATGCCTTCCTTTTTATGTGAGTTTACTCTTTCTATTTTCTTCTTTATCCAAATTACCGATAACCCAGTGAACCGTAGTCCAAACCAGATCCAATGGTGTGAGATCGATTGTTTTTTGGGTCATTTACCATCCTTCGACCAGCATACATTTGCATGTTTAATTAACCGTGACTTTGCTTGTTTCTATTTGCTTTCTGCCAAGTGTGAGGTATTTTGACGCTGCTCTGTCTGCTAAAGTTTAGCTTCGGCTCTCGTTCCCGGTGCGAAGAACAAGATGAATCATCTTTTGTTGCTTTTTTTTGTTTGATTTTGTTTTTTATCTACATTTTGTTAAAGGGAAGATATTTCTTTTCGCGCCATGCTGCTCAACGATATCAGTTACCAGACTCTGGGAAAAGAGAGAGAAAGAGAGAGAGAGAGAGAGAGAAATACCGGTAATTGATAGCCGATAGGATATGTTTAGAGGCTATTTAATGGCTATGTAAATGATCGGCACAAGACGTAGAAAGGCTACCGCAAAGGGCGTGTATCAGAGTGGCTACCGGCTTTAGCGGCACAGGCGTTTCATTTTGCTGTTGTTGTTGTTGTTGTTGTTGTTGAATAAATTGCCAAATAAATGTTTGAACCTGATTTATTGCAATCGATTTTGGCACCCGTAAAAGCTTGAAACGGACGCTTGAAAAATAGTGAGTAAGTCTTTGCCAGAACAGAAGCATCGGTACGAATCGAAAGATCGGCTTTGATTATTAGAAATGATCGTAAAACAATAGATAAATTTAAAATTCATCGGAAAAAAAAGTAGTGAACATAGCAACATAAACTTTTTGGGCAGCGTGAGATCATCTTGAACAGTGGAAATCCGGGAGTGTGATGCAAACAGTTCGGCATGGAAGGAATAGTTAAATGAAAGATGATCCTTTGTTCCTGGATAAAATATTAATAAACCATCGTTAGCAGTGATCACTGGGTCATTGTTCGCTGATGTACAGGAACCCTTTCGCAGTGAGTCATCCTCATGTGCGTGAAGTTGAAATGAGAATTGAAAGAGAATTTGTTTGAAGCGGTTTGACTTATGTTTAGGCTGGATTCAAATGTTGTTTTATTCAAGTTTATCATTTATAATAATAAAATCATTAAGTCTTAGCTAAAGATTCTAAGTTAGAAATAAAATTTTCAACAAAAAGGGCATTTTCATCATGGTACTTATTCAAGTTATAGCATTTGTTTTAAATAACGTTTAAAGTCCCTTCACAGTTGTCTTACTATTTGCTACTTATGGTTTGTCATCGTCTCGTATCATATCGTAGTAAAATGTGTTCTTAAAAATTTTAAATTTATAATAACATTTCAAAATTATGAACATTGTAAAAACTTAACGGAATATATTGTTATGGGAACAATATTATCAAATGTTTCTCCA
>STHB01000003.1:12356773-12404293 GCA_018908115.1 Anopheles rivulorum
CGAGGGTAAAATCATACCTTTGTGCCCTTTCGATGCCAGCCAGCACGGTAAAACGATACGTGTTGAAGTGTTGTTAGTTGGGGTATATTAACCATCTGGTGTGACTTTGGTGGCTTACTCCGGCAGTTTACAGTTCCAGGTAGAAGTTTTGAAGCAAGTGTTGCAAAATATATTGCTAAGATTGATCTGCTTGCTTAAATTTTAGCTTGCAGTTTGATTTGTTTCAAACACAACCCATTTAATGGACGATGCACAAATCCGTTCCAGTTGATGTTGATCGAACGCGCGATCCGATTAGTCGCAAAGCGCTGACCAAACTTTCACACTCGCCTTTCGAATCGCTCCACGAACTGTCTCGCATTGATTGATTGCAAAGGACCGGTTGCTCAATGATAACATATTCCAACCATACACCGCGTGTACACGTGTGGATGCCTGCGCATAGAAGAAAAAAAAAGCAGCATGCATAGTAAACAGGCAGTCCAACCTAGTACACTCCCAGAACCGTCTCGAACCGGTCAGGTGGTTGATCGATCACAAATGTACAAAAGAAAAAAAAACAACCACAATACACAAACAAATGTGTGACTCGAAACCTGATTCAACCGGAATGGTGAAATTTCTTTATTTCCTGCTCAATAAAGAGAAAAAAAAGAGTGCGTGTGCGCGAGCGTGCCTAGGCTAGGCTGTGCTAGGCGCTCAAGAGATGAAAACTTCCGCAGCTAATCGAAACGAAACGCAGAAAAGCTTCGCGCGCTGCCCGGGCGCTATCCGGTGTCCGGCGAGCATATGTAATGGGGTGGAGTTTCGGTGGAATGTAAATAGTAATAAAAAACTAAAATAAACGTGTTTAGAGTGAAGAAGCACCGATCCGTTCGGTCACATTCCGATGAGTTGGGGTTGTGCTTACGTGTGTATGTGAGTGTTTTGTGTTTTTATTCCGCTTTTTTTGTGTGTGTTGCTATTGCCCTTATGAGATAGTGGATAAAACCTTAATCTCTCAAAACGTTTTCTTACAAGACATGAGATGATTTGGAGACAAATTCAGTCTCAATCTCATCTGTTAATCCATTAATTGAATAGAATTTATTCTATATATTCCTGTTCATGCCGCGATGCACTTTCATCTTTGTGATGATTTTTTGATCTATTCGAAAGATATGAGATGAAATGACATTTGATGTATATGGTATTTTGCTCTGGTATGATAGAGGCGGCCCGGTGGTGTATTTGGCAACGGCGCTAGTCTCTAACACGACCGGACCGGGTTCAAATCCCATCCGGACCGTTCTCCCGTAGTGAGTACTGACTATGCAAACTACGTGGTACTTAATAGTCTAGTAAGCCATTTCGATGGCCGGCATGACCTGTGGTAGGTCGTTAAGCCAAAAAGGGAGAGATATTTTTCTCTATGTAGTTTGAAAGAAATAGGCAAGTTTTGCGGTTGAAAATTAATCATCCTACAATATTACCTTTATAGCTTTAACTTAAAGTAGTTTAAATCGAACTTTATAATTTTGGTGGGACCGGCTGCGTGGTTATTCATTATGAGTGCCTTGTCATACTCCTTACAAACTTGTACAAAAAAGAATAAATTTCATCATATAAAACTTTCAGCGGTTAGCTGTGCCTTGAAAAGAAGAAATTGATGAAATAACTTTAAATTACCGACTCAATTTTAATGTTTTCTATGAACATTTTTTGATAAACCATTGTCAATGTTTAGTTCTAGTTCTCTTATCTAACTTCTTCAAAAAGAGTAAAATTCCCTTTAAACCACAATCAACCAATAAGTTTCGAAGGCATTGGGAAGGAAACGGCTGGCTGTAAGAATCTCTTCCATACCGCCATAAAATCGTGATGGGGGCCGGTTTGTTGTGTTGGAATTTGAAAACCCCGTTAAACGGTTCTGCTGCAAAACAAAACCAACAAACAGAAAAAAAGGATAAATAAAGAAAGAAAATAACTCGCGACTTGCTGTGACTTCAATTTGAGGGAGCCGGTTTTCGGGAGAGCTCCAGTGATTCTCACCCGCCAGCCGATTAGCGGGAAAATAACACTTCCAATTCGACCTCTTTCTCCCCTTTCTCTTCCTGGGAGGGGGGAACCCTTTTTTTGTCAGAATTTCATCATCACTGCGTATCAACGGGTTCCGATCTTTATTACAACAAGCTGCAACGACGATGCAGCTCAGGGGGATTTTTTTTTTAAACGCTGGTGTGCTTTAAATAATCTTCCCCAAAACATGATGGCAAGTTTCCCTCGGTGCTGTTCGGCCGTTTAACAGGTGTGAAAATTATTTATGTACACGGATTTTATTTAGCACCTGGCGTGACATTTATGGCACCCAAGTGTTGCATTAGCCGGGAGTCTGTAACATTATTTTCGGGACGGTTTCGTAAGCGCATCCATTCGCCCAATTTAATACGGCCGATGACCGCACAGGCATGACATGGGGCGCTAAATATAAGCATGACTTAAGCATCTCCGTTCCTTGTTGCTGGCGTTGTTTGTTTGGAGAAAATAATTGTAAAGCAACACTTTAAGAGAGAGAGAGAGAGAGAGAGAGAGAGAGAGAGAGAAAACCAACGAAGAAGCTTGTAAATCTGTGTTTGCACACGCACCTGCATACTTCCGGGTTGCAACAAAATAATAAAAACACAAAACCCTTTTGTCGGTGCACTTGCATCAGTAGGGTAATTTACCGTTTGACGTAATCGGCCGTGCATTATTAAGTTATTACACCCCAATAATACCACCTAGGAAAGTGGTTTCGTTCCTCTCTTTTTTCTGGATTTTTCTTAATATGTGTGTGTGTGAGTGTGCATTTTCGTTTTTGTTTTGTATTTTTTATCACCCGAACGCCCCAACATAACGCTGCGAATATTGTCCTATTGTGTATGCACGCGTAACTTTGCTACAAACCCCTTTAACAAAACAAAACAAAAGCACACAACGGGTAGAAAATTTGTTCGTGGGAAGAAAATTCGCTTTCCAGCTGTTTGTTTACCTAATTTTATTGATGTGAAATATAGAAGTGCGAGCGAGCGAGAAAAGCCAAACTACCGCGAAGAAACACACCACACAAGCTTTTGGGGGGGGGGGGGGGGGGGGGGGGGGGGGGGGGGGGGGGGGGGGGGGGGGGGGGAGGAGGAGGAGTTGGGGTGCGCCAAGGTAAAAAAAAATCCCAAGATGGAATGAAAACGGAAATGATCATCACACTTCAGCTGTGTTAAGATGGATATCGCTTAATATCTTGTTGAAAAATTGTTTCGTTGGTACCGGCATCGTGTTCCGTGTTTTTTTCCTTTACCACTGTTCTCACTTTTCACCGAATTATGCTACCGGGAAATTTTTGTGCACGCGTGTATGAGTGTGTGTCTGTTTGTTGCTGTTACCGGCTGCCGCCCATTTTGTATTGAAGAGATTATCTTTGGAATTTGTTAAAGAACTGTGCAAATGATAGGTTAGAAGGTGGCACAAAGTGTGTGTTTTACATGAACGAGAGAAAGAGAGAGAGAGAGAGAGAGAGAGAGAGAGAAAGAGAAAGAGAGAGAGAGAGGATAAGACGGAAACAGTTTTAATGTTACGAAGAAACAATGGACCTGTTCTCACCTCACCAACTGGGCTGTAGGGGTTGGATGGCTTAATATTATCATACAATAAACCAAAAAGTGAATTAGTGCAACGGCATTGCATGTTGCGTTGCTCTCTTCGGTAGGTACCGTGGCGCAGTTTTGTCCCGTCTGGTCTCGGATCGCACTGCTTTGCGTGATTCACTTCCCTGTTAGAAAATCTTCCATTTATTTTGGTTTTATTTTACGAATATTTGTTAACAAATGCACTCCTGTTTGTCATTTTGTTCTTTGTTTTTTAATTTTTGCTGACTCTTCCATACCAAATCGCATGCATGGCTAAAAGGGAGATTGTTTCTTTGAAGCGAATAACAAATAGGATATAAATTATTCACAACTTGAACCCGCTCGAACGGAGTTGACTCCAAGCAGTTTTGTTTTGTTTGCAAACTATTGTGTGCTTGGTGCCATTTATAACGCCAAACATGGCCCGCTCACCATAAGCCGAGGAAAGTTACACGGCGATTGTTTTTACGTTTATTTGCCGTGCGTTGCTTATAAAGCTTTAAATTAGATTAATTTTTGCACGATCGCCTTCGAGCACGAAAGGAACTCTTTCTTTCTCTCTCTTTCTTTCCCCACGAATGATAGAAATCGGTCGGATACAGTGTTCAATGTTTGTGTGACAAAATGTCGCGATCGATCGTGATTTCACCGCCTGCTGCTGTTTCACCCTGATCGGGGCATGATCGGGCGAAAGTTGTCTTGGCAGCCAATGCGATGACGCCCGGTTTTGTGGCAAACTGATGAGATTAGACTATAATCTGCCAACGGTCGGGTTGGGGGTCGATACATTAGGTTCCTGTGTGAGAAACGATTTAAGGTTGGACAGTGTGTATGTGTGCTGTTGAAAGGTTTTGGAGAATGATTGAAAAATGGAATCAGCCGTGTGAACAATAAGCTAGAGATCGTGACAGCTGGTTATGATTTCTAGCTTAGCTTAGCTCAATTTTTCGTGGATCATGTATTAAGAGAAATTTTTACATTTTTATAGTTTGATATAGTATTTTTATAGTTCGATTTTATAGTTTGAGTGTGCTATTTTCAATTCTTTAGCAGATGATTTAATTTAAATATTAAATTCCAAAGTAAAGCAAACCTTAAATGTAGTGATAGCAGCGTCGGGTTTTGATGTTATTTTTAAAGAGAAAAATTAGCTTCTCTTACAATAAAAAATTTAACACAAAAGCTATAACAAAAACCTTGTGCAATTTTGCTGGTGAAGAAGGTAAAAAATGGTACAAAAACAAAAACTTGTAAAATTAACGAAGAAAACTGCACACATTTGTGTCTTGCTGTTCATTACCGATAATTAATTGTCTGCCCGTATGCGCAAGTACGGTCGGTAATCTCGGTTCCGAAATCATTTACCATCAACTACTGCCCAGCAAAAAGGTAGACAAGATCCAAAGCTAAAGAGAGAGAGGGAGCGAGGGAGAGAGAGAGAGAGAAAAATAAAAAATAAAACATTGGAAACTTCAGCTTAAAGACTACGCCAAAATCAAGTCAATTAAACTTTACACATCATCGCACCGCCGGACATTGCATGTACCATGCCTGTGTGCAGGGTGGAAATGTTTAACTTTTTAGCTAAACCTCTGACAGTGTGCGGTTACGGTTGATTATTTATTTACTGGTTTTTTTTTTGTCAGTTTATACTTTTTGCTGTTGTTGGCTACATTTGGTAAATTATTAGCTGAACTGTAGCGGCACCACGTGTACCAGGTTTGATTCTCTCCCAGTTCAGCTTGCGTTTTTGTGTGGTGGTTAAGCTTAATAGCAGGCGAAAGCGATGAGGAACAAACAATTTCGTATGTACAGTGTGTGTTTGTGTGGAGCTGCGAGAGCTTTTCACTTTTCTTCGCCATTTATTTATTATCTTGACGTTGGACAGTGAAACAAAAAAACAGAAGCCGACGGTTCGGACCATTTTGGACCATTTTACAAAGAAGATAAATCCCCGAAAGATTTTGTGCTCGGTCGTCTGCACATCGGAAGCACACTCGCAACTAACCAATCGATCATGAACAACCTCGACGAAAACTTTGCAAAACGTTCAATCGATCGTTGACACTCATCCATCAACTTCATCGTTGGCGATCAAACAAATGATCTATTGATGGTGTTGTAAGTTCAGAAGTCGACCAGACGAAAGAAAGTGCAAAAGTATGGTCCGTTTCGTAATGTACACGTCACGGTGTCACAATTGCCGAATGGATCACCGTGGGAACCAACAGATGATCAACGGCAAGCGAGGAGCAAATATTAGCTAAACTTTCGCTTTAGATTAATCCAAACGATCGTAAGATTTGGGGTTATTTGTTGGGAATTTAAATGAAGTTTAATTTAGCATTTAGAAAATGAAGAAAGTATCTAGCAAATAAAATCATTTTCCTATTTTGTCTAGCAAAGTGGGAGAAAATTCTTGAAATGAAAAACAATTTATTGCCAAGGCGCATGAACGTTTATGTGCGTACACACACACACACACACACACATTTGGAACAATTTTCCCACCCAGCACTGTTGGTCGCGTTATGTTTTTAGATCGGATAGGTTTCACTTTCAACTCACCTCCCAACGGAAGAAGTGTACCATCATGCATTGCGTACCAAGGTGTAGAAAGTGATCTTCACTATCATGGCATTTAATTGTGCGATGAGAATTTCTTCCAATCCCACCTTTTGCTTTTTTTTTTACTTTTGTGTGTGTGTGCGTTGCTTTAATAAAATTGCACCCAAAACATCACCAACGGTGCAAAAGTCATCCCCACCGCCTTTCCGCCAGGTGATTGTTACATTTAGCACCCACGGTTGGGGAAAATGAAATGAAAGTAAAACATTCGACCGCGGCACGGACAAATGGTATCAATTTTTTGTTCCACCTTTTCTCACACAGCCAGCCATCAGCCAGTCGCGTGTACATTTTCCACCACGGGTCTTTCCCGGCAAGCGAAACATGTTTTTTGTGTGAGACCGTTTTTCCCTTTCCAAAGCGGAAAAACAGAGAAAGAGAGAGAGAGAGAGAGAGAGAGAGAGAGAGAGAGAGAGAGAGAGAGAGAGTTGTGGCGGTGGGTTGCACCTTTTCATACCGAACCACGTGGCAGTGTGACGGCGTCATTTCGGTGCGTAAAGCACCCCGTTCCCCACGTCCGGGCAGGGGTGGAAAGTGATAGTCCATTGCGTAAGGTGGTTTGCTCTGCGGCTTTCCACCGGTCCAGCGTTATTGTCCAGCGTTGTCACGCTGTCCATCGCCCGAGACGTTGATGGACGATGGAAAGATAAGCAATTTATGCAATTACTCGGTGCGGGTGAGGTTGACACGATCGTGCTGTAATGGTTGGGGGGTGGTTTTTTTTTTAGCTTGCTACAGTTGCGATCTGTCTGGTGGGTTACACATCTGTTTGCAGTTTTGTATTTAATATTACAAACAAACAAAAAATGAGAAAATGTTCATAACATTTCAAAATTTATGGGTGCGGCCCGGTGGCGCATTTGGCAACGGCGCCAGTTCCTAACACAACCGGACCGGGTTCAAATCCCATTCGGACCGTCCCCCCGTAGCACGGTCTGACTAGCCTGCTACGTGGTAAAATTAGTCTAATACGGCCTGTTCCGTTCTAACACAATTAAAAAAAAAAAAATTCAAAATTTAATCGAAAGTAATGTGTAAAAGTTACGTTTTTTTTATTCTGGTGCTCTTTAACCGGGTGTCGTATTATCCGTGCTGTCTGGAAATGACAGCTCCAAATTAACAATATTCCTCCAAACAAACAAAAACCTGCTCCTATTGCTCTCAATATTGCTATTGCTCCTTTTTTTAAAGGAATTTTCCACAATTCTTAAATTAAAAAAGACCATTTAAAACTTAAAAGTCTCATTCATCATACATCATTATCCTTCTTCCCGCTATTATCCGTGTTGTTCGCTTAACCGGCTCAAAGCCTTGATCAGCACGGATAATCGGTGTTTTTAGTAGATTTCCTTTAAATTACTTAAAACATCAAACTAAAACAAGCTACCGCATAAGTATGGGCTTCCTGCCGTCTTATCACCGGTAGCATTTGCTTCATTTTTGCTTCGAACTCACAGACATTGCGGTGAACGCACGCGAACGATAACGTCACTGATAAGGGACAGGGTGAGCGTGTGTGTGTCTTTTCTATGCTACACCATTTAATCTTGGCCGTGGGTGACCTTGCGCAAGGCAGCTATTCAGCAGCCGTTATCTGCCGTTGGTGCTGGGGTTTTTTGCGGGTTCGGCGAAACATGTGGGATGTGATTTCATTTCGAACCGTATCCCAAAACGTGCGCACCTGATAAGCAGATAATACAGCCGAACGTCGAAGCTGCCGCCCTGCAATCGTACGAGCTTGGTAGGTTATAATTTAAATTTGATTTCAAGTGAATCATAGTGCGGATTTAGAGCTGTTGAAACATTATTTCAACTACCAAACATAAATCATCGCTTTAAAGGTAGATCCCATAATCATGCTGCGGGACGCACAATCAGGTTGAAGCATCAAACTTATCAGCACTAACCGGGTTGATACCACCAAGTGCTTGTAAATGATAAATCACGTACAGTGCGGTATTGGTGACCCATTGTTTGGCGACAGGAAATGGTGGAAGTAATCACGAAAGCACTATTTCAGCTGTGTTTTTTTTTAACAACCTTCCGCGGCACCATATCACCAGCTGTCGTATTGGATTTATTTTTATTTTATCACGTAATCGGCTGTGCGTGCTTTTTGTCACCCGTGGTTCGGAATTTTATGCTTTTATGGATGATAAGTCAGAGTTGCGTGTTCAGGGCATGCAACAGATAATGAATGTACGTTTTTTTTTTCTTAGTATTTTATGTACAATTTTCGGTATGCTTATTCCAAACTGACGTAGCCGCAACCACGTGCTTGTAAACGTGTATCGCTACGGAAGCAACGCATTCCCTTTAAGAGTGAGCTTGTTTACTCAGGGGAAAGAAAAAAAACATAGAAGGCATTGGGAAATCATATCTACTACCGGTAGCAGTTGTAGTACTTGTGGACTACAAGTGAAACATGTCCAATGTTAGCAAGCATGCACAAAAGGTGTGTCTGGATCACTTGCAGCCAAACGATGTAAGTGGTACCTGCCGTGGTGCTGGAAGTTTAAAATTAAATGAAAATTAAAAAGACAATAAACAAACACCTTGATGCCAAAGGACCAGGTCCGGGCCTGGGTATGTGTGATCGTGTTATCTTCTCCGTTGGTTCTTTGTGTCGATGCGTACCCGTACAGCGGTAATTATCACTGCCCGCGTACCGTAATTAGTGACCGAGCGGACATGTGGACAGTGTGCGGGCTGGTTGGAAATGTGAAAAATCCGATTACTTCCAGTTGGACCAACTTGCGACTGGGTGTGTGTATATGTGTGTGTGTGTGAGCGTGTGTGAGAGTGAGTGGACAAGAAAAGACATTGCGCCCAAGCCAAAGGCAGCCACCGATACCATACATGGGAAATGTTACTTCATGTGCCGCATTTTGTGCCGGCTGGAAGCCTTTCTTTAGCTTTCGGACAATAAGCATTCAGCAAAGGAACAAACAAAAAAAAAAAGATTCCCTGCAGGCAGGCTACTTTCGTTCGTGGTATCGGTGGTGATGGTTAATGGTGATTTTCCATATAACAGTTCGTAGTGCAGTATTAGTACAGTTTTATTGTACTGTTTATAGTTACCGTTTATAGTACAGCAAGGTAGTTAATTAAGCTTTTTGCAGAATATTGAAACTTGAGAAGTAATCTTCTCTGCTGAATGGGTTGTTTATCTCTAAATCCATATTCTTTGATTACTACTATAATGTTAATAAAATAATGTAAATTTCAAGTCTATTTCAGTAATTTTAAACATTTGTTTTCGACTTACTTACTACTAAAAAAGTAAATATTATGTTGCATTTATTTTGCATTTAATTATTCCACTATATTACATTATATATTCCATTCAAACTATATCCAATCAATCAAAAATAATAATACATTATTTATAAGGTATTACAAAATACGAAATTTATTGTATTTCAGCTTATTCAGTTTTAGGAAAAAAGAGATGTTATATGAAATATTAATCAAAAGCATAACTAAGAAAATGGAATGTTAAAAGCAGAAAAAAGTAAATAACCGAGAGGTAGGCAACGCTCAGTTAATCTTCTCAATGTCATACCTAATGGATGGCAATCAGTGACTTGAATTCCTGGTAGCTGAGGAACCGGAGCTTCGTATGGTTCAGTTAAGCTTTCAACCGAGGCAGAGCATTTCTATTAATACGTAATGTTATACATAAAAAATATAAAAAAATATTTCTTAAAATAAAAATAAATTATCTAAAAAATTACCAAATCATCCATTATCATGTTATCATTAAATCGTATTCTTTTGCTTAAATCATTTAAAGGGTCAGCGAGTTCCAATGTTTCTACATGGCAATCAAACGTTTCCTGGTAATTGCATAAAAGCTCATACTGCGCCAAATGGTACCGTTTTTGCAATGAATACAGTGCGATTATTTTTACTCACAATTCGATCGCTATCGCAAGATCACCTACCGGTCCAAACCGGTCATCCGCTCTGTAGCAATGAATCGCATCTTTCGCCAACGTGGACGATGGTCTTGACCGTCGCTCTTGGTAGTTGTATGTTTTTTTTCTCGCTCTCTCTCTCTCATCATTTCTTCTTCTACATTTCTTCGTTCCTTTCTCTCCGCTCCCGTATGGAGTAAAGTGCTGGCAGCAGAGGTGAAAATAAGCTAGCGTGACGTTTTGCACCATACACGCATACACGCGAGCGAAGGCATACAGCCAAGTGTACGAACGTCGGTGGAAAGCGAACCGATGAAGAACTGGATCCGTTCGACTAAGCCGGTTCTGCTGCCCGGTTGGACTTGACCGACTGGACTTGGGATGGAAGAAAATGATCAACGTCATCACCAGCGATGATTGCGATCTCGGGGGAAGCGTTTTACTTCGGGTTTGGTTTGGCTATGCTTTTTCGGTATTATCTTTCCGTAGTGAAGCTTACCAAAAGTCGTTCAATCGTTCTTCTGCGCAACGATTAATGAAGCACCATTTTGGGTGTAATTTTATTAACATGAAAGAGTGTTTCTAATGGAATTTTAACTAATCGTTGAGCAAAAAAAAGGGGGAAACTGGTAATGATTAGGAAAACTCATTAAGAATAACAAAGCTTACGTATAGGGCAAAGTTTCACTGAACCTTGGTTGGCGTAAACACCAACACACTAAAAAACACACGCATACATGGCAAACAGATCAGCCCGGAAGCCTCGTCGTGGCATAAATTCTCAGCTGCTCTGGCTACATAATTTCGCTAACCAGCTATTGAAAGCTTCGTAACCAGCTTCTCGTGCACGTCTGCATGTATTGGTAGCGTTCTGTTACCACATGGAAGTGTACGCACATGAGAAGATCGCCTGTACGATCTTCGGCTAGCGGTACTTGTAATACGAGCAGAGTGGTACGTTATCACATTACGATATGTGTTGACCATTGCCTTTCCAGCCTTCTGCCTATGTTGTGTTTTTACACATCAAATTCTTTGCGAGTTCGCGTTCGCAAAACTGTCCGGCCTGAGGTGAAAGAGCCGGCCCGGTAGATGGGTTGAAGTGTGGAAGCAGAAGAAAATGAGGTCGAATCCTTCCCGTCGTCATGGAGGGCAACACCAGTTTTAGTTTGTTTCTTTTTTTTTTGTGGCTATGTAGGGCTAATGGGTTTTTTTATATCGCTCGTAAGAACTTGCTCTTCCAGGTACTGGTTTTACTTTTTTTAATTTCTTCTGCTACAGATGAGATGTCATGTGAGCTAACATAGTCGTTTTCAACCCTTGCGGGAGGTAAATTTGCGATCTTTAGAACTTGTTTTGAATTTGATCCTGCCTTTGGGCGAAATTAATCTCACGATGGTATGTGGGAGAAATTGTTCGAAGAAGGCAATGTAGAACAGCCGGGTTGGGATTGGAATTTGTTAGAAATTTTGGACTTTCTATTTTGAAATGGATGTTGTGTTTTACGGTTTGTTTGAGTGAAAATAAACTAATAATTTTTTATAACCGGTTTTGAATAAAAATTGATTCCATAATTTGAATTATATTTGAAATTAGCTTGTTTTAGTTATAAAAAAGTTGACTATTTTAGCTGTTTTGAATGATTTTTTATTATCTTTTATTTAGTTTTATGTTTTAAGTGCAATGTTCTTTTCTTTGTTACAACCTATCAGTAGTTTCAGTATACTATTTTTTTTGCAGGAAGAGAAATCTGCATAGTTTCATAGTATTTTTCGATTTACTGTCACATTGTTGTCGCTATTGTCTCGTTTGTGTACTGCTCGTATTGTAAAACGTAGCTTCCGTTCCGATTTCCTAACCAAGTTGCGCAAAGAGTTCACATACATTTAAAGCAGCTCACACTTTGCAGAAACTAAGAAACAAATCTTTTCCACCGGTTGCGCACCTTTACAATTTCCGAACCTTCGTTTGTCGTTTCGTTCAACACAACGCACAGGTTCGTCGCTTCGTAAACAAATCTTTCGTTTTCCGCAGGTCGCGTAAGGCCGCCGGTTGTTTTTTTTTTGCCACTGATTCAGCACTTTTGTGGCGGTTTGAAAATGGCAGAAGAGCACCTTAAACACAACCGCAAGTTTGATGGGGAGGGTTTGTTTTTTGGTCCGCGCCGTTTCGTATTAAAATCGCTCACATGAAACTTCACTTTCGTACTGCTGCATCATCAATTCGTTCATCATCATGGCGTAGAAACAATCTCAGCTTTATAGTTGTTCGCTACCTCTCTTTTACTCTTTCTATCTCTCTCTCTCTCTCGCTCTTGCGATCTTCACTGGATGAATCAACCGGAAATGATCATGTGTGTGAGAGCGTCGGAATGGTTGTACTTGTGGCTCTTATTTTCCACCTTTTCCAGAACAATGTAATGAAAACGCTTTTCCTCGGATGTTCAATTGTGGACTAATGTTGTATTTTTCTTCTCTCTCTCTCTTTTTTTCTATTAATTCCAGATTAAACCAGAAGTCAATGTGGCGTCAAAATGGTTATCGTTACACGGGTAAGTGTACTACACTGGCTGGCTGCAGTGAAGGTGTTCGCCTTCGCCGTGTATCTACAACGTTGCATTGTTAGCAAAGCTACAGCCGGAGCCGAAGCTTGCGGGAATTAAAACAATGTTTTTGAGCACAGGTTGACGCGGTATGCGATCGATATATTTTTATTCGTTCGTTGGGAAGAAGGGAGAGTTGGGAAAATGTTATTACAAGTGTCGGTATAAATTTACAAGCACCGGGTGCACACCAGACTGGTGGAAAGGTATAACATTTGTCCATTTGTTTGTTCATTTGTTGGTCGAGGTAAACTGTTTACGCTGACACAAGATAAGTGCTTGGTGTTGCAAGCAAATTGGTGCAAACTCCTTATGAACTGATTTTCGATGGCCCACATTTAGACAATAACAGTACACACAATAAACATTTTTATTTTGTTAATAAATTTAACAAAAATAAATATAATTCATCAGCATATTTTAAGGCAAAACCTTCTTCATTGCGCTGTTGCAAAAAAAATCATAGATTGTTTATCTATCTGCCTGAGCAATAAATGGTTGGAATGAATAATGAAATGAAACGCATGGAAGCCATTTACAGCCCAGCGATAGACATCTAGCTGTGTATGATGAATGAGGTATTTATGATAAAGAAATGCCATTCTGGAATGCATGTAACGATACAGATAGAGTGGGTAAGGAATGTAGTGAAGAGACTTTCCTTGTTTGACTGTCAGTGTTAAAATTCCTCTTTGATTATCAATTTGGATTTTTGAACTGTTCTTTTTTATTTTAAATATTTTAAATTGTGTTAATTTACCACAACGAGGAGCTGTGCTGGTTAAAAGGATTACAAAAATTAAATTTGGTGAAAATGTTTCTTATGCAAACCTACGTTAAACGTGAGTAATTATTGCAATTACTGCTTTCCCTCTTGACCATTAAAACGAGCGGAAGGTTATTTCGGGAGAATTTCATTAAAGGGTAGTTATTCTTCATAAATCATCCATACATACACTTCATATACAAAGAGCAAACATTTCGGGGCTTTATTTAAAATATTTTTCCTCTCTGCTGTATGAAAGCGAAATCAGCCCTAACCTCATTCACAGCGCGTGTGGTTAGTCACAATCAAAAATCGATTAGGAACTCGGTTTTGATGCGGTGCTGGTTCATCCCAGTTTTTGGGACAAAGCTAGCGGTGCTTAACTTACTGAGTAATTGGGTTGTTTAGTGTTTGGTATTTTTGTTGCTAAACTACTGAAAGGTTAGTTGAGTGAATTTAAAAAAAATACTCTGATTTGTCTTGTATTGAACTGGTTTAAAAAATATATATATTTCCCTTACACGTATCTATTATTGTACCGTGCGTTGGGTCCACCTATCCCGGTGACTTCTTAGCAGTTTGTCTGTTTGTCAGTTTTCCGTCGACTGTTTTCCTTCCTCCGTTGCGCTATTTTGCTCAATATATCATGTTGGCCTTTTTCAGTAGCTCAGTGCGTTTTTTTTGGTCTGCACCAGTCATAAATTAAACGCATGAGGAAGCACTTCCACCTGGTTTTGCTGGTTGCGAACGAAGCAAGCGATATATATTTTTTTTTCGCTGTTGTTGTCCGCCTTACGTCTCAGTGTGTGACTCTTGTTTGGAAAGGTTGTACCTAGCAGACGGTTTAACTCCACTTGGCTCGCTGCCATTCGCACGAAGATCCCCATTTTGGTGCTGGTGGGCCTGCACCCGGTGGTAACAGCACTGACAAGGGGTGCACCACGAGTACGGTGGAGGCTTCTATATTCATCATTAATTAACGGCAACGTGCACGTGAGCTTACTTTTCCTCGATCGCGTCTCTCATCGCTCATGCGTCTCGATTCGCGTTGGCGTTTGCGTTTCCGTGCTGTTTTGGGGGGAGGGTTGGGCTTGAGTTTTCCGAAAGGCAAAAAGAAATAACCATACATGCCAACGGTTGGCAACGGTAAGTGCAGGAATCGAATTGAAAATTGCCACCACAAAACACGGCAACTGCGCTACACAATTGGACTGTTAGAAGGCGTGTAGGAAAAGAAAGGTGTGGAAAATGCTTTGCACGATTGTGGGTGCGTTTTTTTTTTCCTAGGGAAGGAATTTGCCATGCGTACAGCCTGTTGCAGGCGGATGGTTTGTGCTAGGAAGTTGAGTGCATGCGGTTGTTGGATTGATTAGCGAATTCGGTTACTTAATAACGATAGTGGAGAGCTGTTTTTTCCTGCCGTAGGGAAATATGTTCTCATGAGTTGCATTTTCATTGTGTCTACTTTTTTCCTCATATTTTTGGTGGTGACACGGTGACACGGTATATAATTTGTATCGAATATTATTTATAATTTTTCAATATTTTATAAGTGTGTTTTGGAACATGTTGGGTTATTCGTTAATAGGCACCTTAATAGTTGAGTCACTTACCAACTAACGAGGTTGTCATTTCAAATGAATTTGACATAAGCATGATCTTCTTCCCAACTTTTTTAGTCCAATTGACAGCTTGTCCTGTCAAGCAACGCAACTTTTGAGATGCAAAATCACTATTTTGTTTTGTTGATAATATCCCAAACAATTTAGTTTAATTCAAATTAGGAGGTTTGCAACCGGAACATTGTTTGAAAACATATTAATATGTAATTTTTTCTTGAAAAATAATTATATATCATAATTAATTATAATGCATACCCGTTACTTAGCCATCAAAGTAACCACTGTAGATAACAGTTTTGATCAAGCTGTCATAAATTAGTTTGTCAAACAAGAGTTTAAACCACACAGAGTACTTCCCTGCACAAAAAAAGGATATTCAATAATGCATCGTCTAAAGCTTACGCAAGCGCCTACGAATTCGAAAAAGAAATCGACCACCAATCTGATGAAAACAACCTCAGCCACACCAGCCCAATGTCCAATGCCGAGCTGTGATCAGTCCTTGCTCGCATCGAACTTTCTGCAGCACCACCTTCGTGACCATTCGAACCTTAGCTTCATCTCGATTGAGGATCGTGAAACGATGCTGTTCCATTTCGAGGAGAGTGCCTTCCCACTGAACACGCCGTACTGTCTCGGTGTGTTGGCCTACGGTGGACGAGAACCTTGCCGGTCGGAAAATCGTCCCGTGCGGTTGGGTTACGCGGTGGAAAATCAATTTCTTCCACAGCGTTACCAGTCGTTGAAACATTACCTACCAGTGCTGGTGATGGGTTGCCGAACGACACGATTGGACGGTGAGCAAAGTGTCAAACAAGGTGATCACGATGAGCAGCAATATGTGTCAATAGCTTTCTGGTTGCTCACGATGGGTACGGGCGTCCAGCAAGTGCTTGGCTACCTGTCCATTAGTGATTTGCTGTTGCGCCACCAGCGACGAACCATGGTGAAGTTGTGTGAACTAACAAACTCGGGTTCGGAATTTCCTGGTATCGATTCTCCGCAGAAGGAGTGGAACATGCTGCAGTTGAAGCGCAATGAAATCGATCTTCTGTCACACGGTGGTACCACGTTGATAAAGCTAGAAGTGATGATTGATGGGCCACGTTGAATAAATAAAGGAAAGTTGTCAGGAAAATAAACATTGCAGCCTTCGATAACTGCGATCACTAAGCTGTTCAATGTCGACTATGTCGACTCGCATTATATCGCTAGTTGAAAGGCAACGAATCAGCGGATAGGGTTTAATTGTAAATAAAACACATTGGAATTGAGCGTTTAATTAACGGCTCCTTCGTATTATATTTGTCTAGGGTGATTATATTTGGATCGAGCCCGTGTCCGGACGCGAGTTCGATGTAGCGATCGGGGCACGCGTAATCTCAGCGGAAGGTCGTCGGATTCAGGTGCGAGACGACGACGGCAACGAACAATGGCTGACACCGGAGCGACGCATCAAGGCGATGCATGCCTCCTCGGTGCAGGGCGTCGAGGATATGATTTCGTTGGGCGATCTGCACGAGGCTGGCATACTGCGAAACCTGCTCATTCGATACAACGAAAATCTTATCTACGTGAGTATGCAAGAGAAGCAAAGTAGTTCTTTTACAACATACCTAATGTGATATCCTTTCTATCTTTTAGACGTACACCGGCTCCATTCTGGTGGCTGTCAATCCGTACCAGATACTGCCCATCTATACCGCCGACCAGATCAAGCTGTACAAGGAGCGCAAGATCGGTGAACTGCCGCCGCACATATTCGCCATCGGTGACAACTCGTACGCCCATATGCGCCGGTACGGCCAGGATCAGTGCATCGTCATTTCCGGCGAGTCGGGCGCTGGCAAGACGGAGAGTACAAAGCTGATCCTGCAGTACCTGGCCGCGATCAGTGGCAAACATTCGTGGATCGAGCAGCAGATCCTCGAAGCGAATCCGATACTGGAAGCGTTCGGTAATGCGAAAACGGTCCGCAACGACAACTCGTCCCGCTTCGGCAAGTACATTGACATCCACTTCAACAGTGCGGGCGTGATTGAGGGTGCCAAGATTGAGCAGTACCTGCTGGAAAAGTCGCGCATCGTGTCGCAGAACGCGGACGAACGGAACTACCACATATTCTACTGCTTGCTTGCCGGCCTATCGCCGGAGGAAAAGCGTCGGCTGGATCTTGGGCAGGCGGCTGACTATCGCTACCTAACCGGCGGTGGATGTATACGATGCGATGGACGTAACGATGCGGCTGAGTTTGCGGACATCCGGTCCGCTATGAAGGTGCTATGCTTCTCCGATCACGAGATATGGGAAATCTTGAAGCTGCTGGCTGCCCTGCTGCACACGGGCAACATCAAGTACAACGCGACCGTGATCGACAATCTGGACGCGACGGAAATACCGGAGCACATCAACGTGGAACGTGTGGCGAACTTGCTCGAGGTACCGCTGCAACCGTTCATCGATGCGCTGACGCGCAAAACGCTGTTCGCGCATGGCGAAACGGTCGTCTCGACGCTGTCCCGCGACCAGTCGATGGATGTGCGGGACGCCTTCGTGAAGGGCATCTACGGGCGTCTGTTTGTGCTGATCGTGAAGAAGATCAACCAGGCCATCTACAAACCGAAGTCGTCGACGCGCAGTGCCATCGGTGTGCTGGATATCTTCGGCTTCGAAAACTTCGACCACAACAGCTTCGAGCAGTTCTGCATCAACTTCGCGAACGAAAACCTGCAACAGTTCTTCGTGCAGCACATCTTCAAGCTCGAGCAGGAGGAGTACAATCACGAAAGCATCAACTGGCAGCACATCGAGTTTGTGGACAACCAGGATGCGCTCGATCTGATCGCAATCAAGCAGCTGAACATTATGGCACTGATCGACGAGGAGAGCAAGTTCCCCAAGGGCACGGACCAGACGATGCTGGCGAAGCTGCACAAAACGCACGGGACGCATCGGAACTACCTGAAGCCCAAGTCCGACATAAACACCAGCTTTGGGTTGAACCATTTTGCCGGCGTCGTGTTTTACGATACGCGCGGATTTCTCGAGAAGAACCGCGACACGTTCAGTGCCGATCTGCTGCAGCTGATTTCGAGCTCCACGAACAAATTCCTGCAGCTGGTGTTTGCCGAGGATATTGGTATGGGGGCGGAAACGCGCAAGCGTACGCCGACGCTATCGACGCAGTTCAAGAAGAGTCTTGACTCGCTGATGAAAACGCTCAGCCAGTGTCAGCCGTTCTTCATTCGGTGCATCAAACCAAACGAGCTGAAGAAACCGATGATGTTTGATCGGGCGCTTTGCTGTCGGCAGCTGCGTTACTCGGGCATGATGGAAACGATCCGCATCCGGCGGGCTGGCTATCCGATCCGGCACAATTTCCGCGACTTTGTCGAGCGGTACCGGTTCCTGATCAATGGCATACCACCGGCACACCGGACCGACTGTCGGATGGCTACGTCGAAGATATGCGCCACGGTGCTGGGCCGGTCGGACTATCAGCTAGGTCATACGAAAGTGTTCCTCAAGGATGCGCACGATCTGTTCCTGGAGCAGGAACGGGACCGCGTGTTGACGCGCAAGATTCTCATCCTGCAGCGTTCGATCCGTGGCTGGGTGTACAGGCGACGATTCCTGCGCATGCGGCAGGCCGCCATCACGATACAAAAGTACTGGAAGGGATACGCCCAACGGCAACGTTACAAGAAGATGCGCATCGGTTACATGCGACTGCAGGCGTTGATACGGTCGCGCGTGCTTAGCCACCGGTTCCGTCACCTGCGCGGTCACATCGTGCGGCTGCAGGCCCGCATTCGGGGGTACCTGGTGAGGCGCGAGTACGGACATAAGATGTGGGCGGTGATCAAAATCCAGTCGCACGTGCGGCGAATGATTGCCATGAAGCGGTATCACAAGCTGAAGCTGGAATATCGACGCCACCACGAGGCATTACGCTTGCGGCGCATGGAGGAGGAAGAGCTCAAGCATCAGGGCAACAAGCGGGCGAAGGAGATTGCCGAGCAGCACTACCGCGACCGGCTGAACGAGATCGAGCGCAAGGAGATGGAGATCGAGCTGGAGGAGCGACGGCGGGTGGAGGTGAAGAAGAACATCATCAATGATGCGGCCCGGAAGGCGGACGAACCGGTCGACGACAGTAAGCTGGTGGAGGCGATGTTCGATTTCTTGCCCGACTCGAGCAGTGAGGCACCGACACCGCACGGTGGTCGGGAAACGTCCGTCTTTAACGATCTGCCAGTGAATGCCGGTAGTCACGATGACATCATCGGTCCGATACACACCATCTCGGAGGATGAGGAAGATCTGTCGGAGTTCAAGTTCCAGAAGTTCGCCGCCACCTACTTCCAGGGCAACATTACGCACTACTACTCGCGGAAACCGCTCAAACATCCGCTTCTGCCTCTGCACACGCAGGGAGATCAGCTGGCTGCCCAGGCACTGTGGATCACGATCCTGCGCTTTACCGGGGATCTACCCGAACCGCGCTATCACACGATGGATCGCGACAATACGTCCGTGATGTCGAAGGTGACGGCAACGCTCGGGCGTAACTTCATCCGCAGCAAGGAGTTCCAGGAGGCGCAGATGATGGGTCTGGATCCGGAAGCGTTTCTCAAGCAGAAGCCACGCTCGATCCGCCACAAGCTGGTATCGCTGACGCTCAAGCGCAAGAACAAGCTGGGTGAGGATGTGCGCCGTCGGCTGCAGGATGAGGAGTACACGGCGGACAGCTACCAGTCGTGGCTGGAGTCACGGCCAACGTCCAACTTGGAGAAGTTGCATTTCATCATCGGCCACGGTATACTGAGGGCGGAGTTGCGCGATGAGATTTACTGTCAGATCTGCAAGCAGCTTACGAACAACCCGTCAAAGTCGTCGCACGCCCGTGGCTGGATCTTGCTTTCGTTGTGCGTCGGATGCTTTGCTCCGTCGGAGAAGTTTGTCAACTATCTGCGGTCGTTTATACGCGAAGGTCCGCCCGGGTATGCGCCGTACTGTGAGGAACGCTTGAAGCGCACGTTTAACAACGGTACGCGCAATCAACCCCCATCCTGGCTAGAACTGCAGGCCACAAAGTCAAAGAAACCGATCATGCTGCCGATCACGTTTATGGATGGGAATACGAAGACGCTACTGGCGGACTCGGCTACAACGGCACGGGAGTTGTGCAATCAGCTATCGGACAAGATCACGCTCAAGGATCAGTTTGGCTTTTCGCTGTACATCGCGCTGTTCGACAAGGTGTCCTCGCTCGGCAGTGGTGGAGACCACGTGATGGATGCCATTTCACAGTGTGAACAGTACGCGAAGGAACAGGGCGCCCAGGAACGGAACGCACCGTGGCGATTGTTCTTCCGCAAGGAAATATTCGCTCCCTGGCATAATCCGATCGAGGATCAGGTGGCGACGAACCTGATCTACCAGCAGGTGGTACGGGGCGTTAAGTTTGGCGAGTATCGGTGCGACAAGGAGGAAGATTTGGCGATGATTGCCGCCCAGCAGTACTACATCGAGTACAGCACGGACATGTCGATGGATCGGTTGTACACGCTGCTGCCCAACTTTATACCCGACTATTGTCTCACCGGTATTGAGAAAGCGATCGATCGCTGGGCAGCGCTTGTACTGACGGCATACAAGAAGAGCTACTATCTGAAGGAGAAAGCAGCCGCGCTGAAGGTGAAGGAGGACGTCGTGAGCTATGCGAAGTATAAATGGCCACTATTGTTTTCGCGCTTTTATGAAGCTTATAGGTACGTCTTCTTCGTCGGCCGTGTCCCTTAAGGCAGATGATTAATTGTTAAAAATGATACTTGCTTCTAGGAACTCTGGTCCAAATCTACCGAAGAACGACGTTATAATTGCGGTTAACTGGACAGGCGTCTACGTGGTTGACGATCAGGAGCAGGTGCTACTAGAGCTGTCCTTCCCGGAGATAACGGCCGTCTCGAGTCAGAAGACGAACAAGGTGTTTACGCAAACGTTCTCCCTGTCCACGGTACGCAATGAGGAGTTCACGTTCCAGAGCCCGAACGCGGAAGATATACGGGATCTTGTGGTGTATTTCCTGGAGGGATTAAAGAAGCGGTATGTTGTTGGACAAGCTAACTATGAATCAATTGGAATAATACATTCTTCCTTTCTGCTTTTACCAACAGCTCAAAGTTTGTGATAGCACTGCAAGACTATAAGGCACCGGGTGAGGGAACTAGCTTCTTGTCATTCCTGAAAGGTGATCTGATTATACTCGAGGATGAAAGCACCGGTGAGACAGTGTTGAATTCGGGATGGTGTATAGGTAAGTGAGCTAAGAAGTGCATCCCAGATAAAAAAAAACCCATGCTAAAGATTATCCCTTAACGCTCCTTAAGGTTGCTGTGAACGAACGCAAGAGCGTGGAGACTTCCCGGCAGAAATCGTATACGTGTTGCCGACGCTCACTAAACCACCACCGGACATTTTGGCACTGTTTAGTGTTGAGGACGCCCATCACGGTAAACGTCTGAACTCGGTACACTCGAACGGTAGTACCGAGGGACGGGACCGGCCGCACAATTTGGCCGAGTACTCGCTAGACCATTTCCGGCCACCACCGAAGCGAACCATGTCGAAAGCGCTCAGCACACTCAGCTCCAAAGGTCGCGGTGGGGACGAACTGTGGCGCTATTCGCGCGAACCGCTCAAGCAACCACTGCTGAAGAAGCTGCTCGCCAAGGAGGAACTGGCGGAGGAGTCCTGCCTAGCGTTCATTGCCATCATGAAGTACATGGGAGATCTGCCATCGAAGCGGCCACGCATCGGCAACGAAATTACGGACCACATCTTTGACGGGCCGCTCAAGCACGAGATACTGCGCGACGAGATCTACTGCCAGCTGATGAAGCAGTTGACGGACAACCGGAACCGGCTGTCGGAGGAGCGCGGCTGGGAGCTGATGTGGCTGTCGACCGGTTTGTTCGCGTGCAGCCAACAGCTCCTGAAGGAGCTGACGCTCTTTCTGCGCACCCGGCGCCATCCGATATCGCAGGACTCGCTGCACCGGCTGCAGAAGACGATCCGAAACGGGCAGCGCAAGTACCCGCCGCATCAGGTCGAGGTCGAAGCAATCCAGCATAAGACGACGCAGATCTTCCACAAGGTGTACTTCCCGGACGATACGGACGAAGCGTTCGAAGTCGATTCGTCGACGCGCGCCAAGGACTTCTGTCACAACATCTCGCAGCGGCTGAACCTGCGCTCCAGCGAGGGCTTCAGCCTGTTCGTGAAGATCGCCGATAAGGTAATCTCAGTGCCAGAGGGAGACTTCTTCTTCGACTTTGTGCGCCATCTGACGGACTGGATCAAGAAGGCGCGACCGACGCGGGACGGCTCGAACCCACAGTTCACGTACCAGGTGTTCTTCATGAAGAAGCTCTGGACGAACACGGTGCCCGGGAAGGACAAGAATGCCGACCTGATCTTCCATTACCATCAGGAGCTGCCGAAGCTGTTGCGCGGCTACCACAAATGCTCCAAGGAGGAAGCGATCAAGCTGGCCGCGCTCGTCTACCGTGTGCGGTTTGGCGAGAGTAAACAAGAGCTGCAGGCAATACCGTAAGTGTCGGTGGTCTCCTAAGGTCGAGGAAATCAGTTAATAATCGATATTGGTTTTGTTCGTTTGTAGACAAATGCTTCGCGAGCTGATACCGTCCGATTTGATCAAGCTGCAGAACGTGAACGATTGGAAACGATCGATCGTTGCGGCGTACAATCAAGATGCCGGCATGTCGCCGGAGGATGCCAAAATTACATTCCTTAAGATCGTGTACAGGTAGGACACCGAGTTGAGGTTTTAAGATATTTATAATACTAATTACGTTGTTTGTGCACTAGATGGCCAACGTTTGGTTCGGCATTCTTCGAAGTAAAACAGACAACCGAGCCCAACTATCCGGAAATGTTGCTGATCGCGATCAACAAGCACGGTGTTAGCTTAATTCATCCCACGTCCAAGGTAAGCTCTTATGTCGTAAGTTCATGCCTTTTTAAACTAATTACGATTTTTTCTGCCATTAAAGGACATCCTGGTGACGCACCCATTCACACGCATCTCGAACTGGTCGTCCGGTAATACGTACTTCCACATGACGATCGGCAACTTGGTGCGTGGCTCGAAGCTGTTGTGCGAAACATCCCTCGGCTACAAGATGGACGATCTGCTAACGTCCTACATTTCGCTCATGCTGACCAATATGAACAAGCAGCGCACGATTCGTGTGAAGTAAGATCGACTTGTCGTTCGGACTCAACGTTTGACGATCGGAGATCATTCTTTGTACTGTACTCAACCGAACACGCGTAAACAGTGCCGATCGTGTTCCGATCAGTTCCGTCCATGGCAGAAGAGACAGAGTAGGCGATACATGGCTCCATGTTCCGGTACATACAGTGTGTGTGTGTGTTGCTAGAGCATTTGGAGCAAGAAGCAACATGCAACATGCAACCATACATTAGCACAAATATTTATCACGTTCGCTATTGTAAGAGAAGGTTTGTTGAATAATAATTGCGCAAAGGCTAGGAAACACTAAGAAAGAGGAAAACCGTAAAATGAACTAGACATTAATTGCTTCCCGCTCGTAGTTAGATTGTTTTTATTGATTTGAACACTCAAACCCGGGTTCCCGGGTCGGTAGAAACGGGGAGGTGAATTTCTAAATTTTAAATCAAAATTATGGCATTTGGTAGATTTTAGCGTAACGTACCCCGGCTGAACATGTGCAGCACCGGCGAGCGAGATTGTGTCATTTTAAGGAATGAACTATTGGCAAGTTTGGTATGAAGGGAAACGCGCGCGTATGTGTGTGCTGTGTGGGCGCACATCCTCATTAGATAAGGTATTTTTGGTTTTTTTGTTTGCTTACACTTTACACCTTTTCATTCACGACGAAACACAAAAGGAAAACAATTCATAGGCATTAGCAAATAGCAAAACAAGAAGAAAAAGGGGCTCCCTTTCTATATTTTATTGTTTTTTTTTCGTTTCCGTTACGACGATAATATGAAGCAAAAAAGAAGAAGACGTTACACGCTAATTATTATTGCTGGAAGGATTTATTGTAATTGTGCTGCTGCTATTAATAATATTATTCTTAAATGTACTGTAATGAATATTATATTCTTTTATCGCGGCTGTACGCGTACGAGTTTTGCGTGCCGTACCGAGGTCGGGTGCACGGGATGGCTGGATGCTGTTTTGCAGCGTACGAACAAAAATCAAGCAAAAATGGTGGTTTAGTAGTCTTTATTATGTTACGATGGCGTTCTACTTAGCCGCATGCAAGCGATGGTAGGGAGAAAGTTAAGCTAAACTTAACAAAACATAATGGAATCGGTGTTGTTAGAAACGTTGGGAGGCGTTATTAGTTACTTATTTCTGAGATCGAAATCTATGCAATAAATACAAACACAATCGAAAAACAAAACAAAAGTTTTCTTGTGTACTGAGTTTCTTGAGTTTTATTGGCGTTTTAAAAGGGCCCTGTTGGTGAGGGCGAAAGTAATTCAGTTTAATATTATCGAATCAACACTATGGGACCGATTGCAATAGATCGATGTTCGATAATGTGTGGGGATGTCTGGACGAACAAATTTACACTCTTGCCTAAATCAAGAGTGTGCACGATCATAACTATTGTAAACGGATTTTAAGTCATTTGACTTCAATAATAAACAAGATCAATTCAGGTCGTTGTTGGAACCAGCTGACAACAACCAAACCAGAAAAAAGTGATAAACTCAAACAACAGTTTGCACGTGTTTGAAAGGTACCAGGCACCTCCATTGCAGGATTTTCGGCGTTGTGATTGACATGTTTATTAATGTATTTAAAATTTCCACACCCAGTCTAAACTCGTTGGGGAATAAACCAAGGTGAGTTCTAGTTTGCAAGTCGATTTATTGATAAATTGTTCTAACTTATTACTAATTTTCAGCTGATCGATCGCGAACAGCAGTTTTATAATTTCTTATAACCGATAGCTTTCATAGTTTTTGCTCGACGTTTTTTTGGTTTTTCCGATAAAGTTTTGCTGATCGATAGCGATAAGATGTTTTTGTATTTTTGCTTGTTCTATCTGCTAATCAATCGCGATATAATAACAAATAATACTGCTATGAAATCTTTCAGTGAAAAGTGAGGAAATCTGTTTTCAACACGGAAGGTTGGCTAGCCAGATGTAGATTCGATCGCATGTCCATTAGTGTGATGCATCCATAACTAATCTCCTTGGCTATGGAGCCGCCTGAGGGAAGCGACGTTAATAGTTCAATATAAGCTACGACCCCCATGCGCAGGTACAAGGGAACGGAAAAAGATTGAAGCGAGAGTTGAACCCAGGCCCGGCCTAATGGGGTACAAAAAATTCACTTTTCCTTTTCTTTCGTTTCGTATTCTTCACACGACGATGAAGCTAGGGATGTCTTCCAAATTTAATTTGAGGGACTAATTCGATTTTTTTTGCTAATTGAAACTTCAACATTATGAACAACACAATTATGATCGTTTTACAATGGTTTCGATCAGCTAACAAAGCCGGATAGACAATTTTTAAATCATTTAATGTGTCAGTCATAATCAAAGCCGTTGCGCGCCTATTGTTCTCTATTGGCAGGCGGCTGCTAAACGATGGTACAATTGCCCATCGTCGCGATGACGATCGCGGAACCTTCTATAAGAATCAGGCATTTTATGTATAAGTACTTGTAGTACTAGATTTATGGGCATGTCATCAAAGTAATCGATTGTGATCCAGTGACCAACGATGAGAAACTCATATGCGATTTAGATTCAATATAGTTTCATAATTAATCTCTCGTTTTCAAGACGCAAAATTTCCCCTATTTTCTGTTGCGTGTGCATTCTACTTGGTGCGACGAAATTGTTACTCCTTTTTCATTTGATTCTTCCAACGATTTACAACGAGTCACGAGATCAGGGGTTCGAATTTGCTTATCGGGCAATGCAGTTAAATTTTAACAGAATGAAAGAAAATATTCGGTAAATATGTACTTTTACCTAATAAATACTATTTTCTAATAAATTTAAATAATACAAACGCTTATTAGTATTACCATTTGATCATTATGCGCTTAAGATGTTTGTTTTCTTTGTCCCAATATTTCTACCTTGCTTTGTTTCTACTAAGGTAAGCGAAACTTCGGAAAGCTCACGAAGCTTTTCCCTACACATTTTAACACGCACGACTTGCGCTAAATCTCCTCCCACTTTTTTTCATCGCGCGTGCTTGTTCCCCCACCTGATCCACAACACACGAGCACATTTCATGTGTGTGTGTATGTTTCTGTGTTGTTATGTAGAACAATTTTGCTCCACATGTTACTAGCGGCAAGCACAACCGAAATCAATGATAAAGCCGTTTGCTTCGTTTGATTTATGGCTTACCTGGCGCATCACAGGTTTTCCCACGATTAGCATTAATTAGGATGCAATGAAGACGCTAATGTATCACTCGAATTGACTCGATTCGAACGTATTAATGAGGACGCATTTTGCTACAAAGTGGGAAATGTTTGCTGTTAGCGAGTATAATTGATTCTTTTTTTTCGTAGAGGTATCAATGAAACAATGCTGTAAGGAAATGCATTGTTGCTTTGTTATGTAGGTGATATAGAAAGAGATGGAAGTAAAGTGACGAGTTAATACTTTATTAATATTTATTTGTTCACTATTTTTTTCATTTCGGAACACTATTAATGTTACTGCATGAAGCAATAGAATAATAATGCATGTAATTAGTTAAATAATAAGTTTAATACCTTTATCGCTAGATATATGTGAAATGGTATATAAAACAAAAAACAAAAATTCAAAAACGCATTAAATACAAGGCGTCTCCATTTAGTACAACGGTTTTAGTACAGCAGCTATTTAATTCATTAATGTAAAATAAATGTCTGGTTGTTGGTTTCTACTAATTCAAACAATTAATTCATATTCATCGTATTTTAATTAAAAAGATAAACTTTAAATAAATTACATTTCGTACAAAAAAAAGCTTGATTGAAATCAACGTGAAAAGTGATATATCGACGCAAAATTTAGCTAAATATTGACGTGTACCAGAAGAAGAGATTCTAATCCCAAAGATTATCATGCTGTTTATGATTTAAATTTAAAACAAATCGATGCAAACAGTTAAAACCTTTCTTCGTTGTGTTAACACGTTGCAAGTTCACATTCCTTTGCGGCGTTCTCCTTGGCGCTCCAATCATGTTCGGTTTGATGCACTGTTCGTGCTGAACAACCAGACCTAATCAAAGATTTCATGAGCTTGCTAACAATTTTCCTCAAGAAATACTCCAATTAGCTCTGGCCGGCCAACCCACAAGCACATGTAAACGATCCAAAGCCACTTCACTGGAAACTGTACACTGCACGTATCACACTGAAATATACGGAAGCCGTATATGCTCCGATGCAGCTGCCATTCACCAACGAGTGTCACTCTTCCCGAGCAGATGGTTGCTTCTAGCAGTACGATCACTTCTAGCAGATGAATCTGCAACGACTGTGCTGCAGCTACTAACGATCACAGCAATCGATCTTACCTCGGCACGAGCCGGGCGTACACTGGCAAACTGATGAGCCTACCGATCGGAAGTAACCTCTTCCGACGGTGAAATTCATCCAGTGCAGTGTGCGCCCGTAAGGGGGAAAGAAAACAGAAACGCAAAGAAAGAAATGTCCCGAAGAAGAAAAACATTATCATGCGGAAAAGCTTGCGTCCCACCCAACAGGTGGTGGGAAACAGGGGAGGGAAAAAAAAACAAGGAAAAGAGATGCCTCGTGGAAAATAGAAAATAAATCAGAATACAATGTGAACCCTCGCTTGCATGGGAAGGTACGGACGAGGTCGGTCATGCCAGAGGAGGTTTCCTGTAGTTGCCATCTCTTTCGCCAACCATCAACCCCATTTATCCATTCTTGTTTCGTTTGCGATTGTGGGCAGATAAGGAAAAGCTTGGAGAACCCCATTTGAAGATTTCCATTTGCACTGCATTTCGACGAAGAAGCTTGAAGTCGTTGGAAATTTTGCTTAACGGGAAGATTACATAGCTATCTATCAAGAACTTATTAACACAATCAGTGTCTCTATAAAGCAGGGGACCGGGTCAGGTTCATCATACGGCCAAACGTGTTTTTTTTTGCATGAAATGACCTGAAATGGAAGAAAAGAAGAAAACACTTACAGCCACAATCATCAGAATGCAATAAGTCAAGCGTATCGAAACGAGCTTACCTCTTGTGCGGCACGTTCAGGGGGTTTTTTTCCCACGCTAAGGGGGTAAAATAATTTAATCTTTACATTCCGACGTGTTGAACCGGGTTGGGGAAACACCTCCATTTTTTNTCTCTATAAAGCAGGGGACCGGGTCAGGTTAATCATACGGCCAAACGTGTTTTTTTTTGCATGAAATGACCTGAAATGGAAGAAAAGAAGAAAACACTTACAGCCACAATCATCAGAATGCAATAAGTCAAGCGTATCGAAACGAGCTTACCTCTTGTGCGGCACGTTCAGGGGGTTTTTTTCCCACGCTAAGGGGGTAAAATAATTTAATCTTTACATTCCGACGTGTTGAACCGGGTTGGGGAAACACCTCCATTTTTTCCCTTTACAGCACGCCGAGGGGCAAAAAGATGCGACGATGCGTAAGTCGTTGCGCATCTTGTTTTAATGCGCCACAACAACAACGGCGAAGGTTCAGCACCTAATTATTTAGTAGGCTGTTTTCTTGGGCTTACCTTTCAGGAGCGTGTGTTGATTGTCAGACAGTAGGCGACGTCACGAACGCAAGCCGCGCCTTTTGTTTTGCGGCATTCCCCATTGCATTCCCGGTGGGAATTGGATGGATTTAGTTCCCGCGAAAATCACGGCACCGTAACGTCGAGCAGCCCTGGGACGACCACCGGCGAGGAGGTTGGCAGGTTCTTTCACCTGTTGCGACTTCCAGAAAAGGAGCGATAGACTGTTTAGAGGTTAACTTACGCTCAAAGCGGGTCGTCCGTTCCAAAAGGTGGAAGATGAAGAGGAACAAGAAGATCGTCGGGATCCATTTCCGATTGTATTATAATTCTGTCTGCTGCCCCCCATCATATTCATCTGGCCGGTTCCGATTTGCCGGGAGGACTTCTTCGCTACGGTGGATTAGTAATTCTAGATCGACCTGCCTAGTTTGAATTGAATGCTGGGAACGGAGTTGACTGGGTTGTTGTTTTTTTTTTTGTTACAAACCCACCGGGAAGTTCTACGGATGACTACCAGTACCGGTGCGGCTGCTTCACACACATTGTTGTCTGCTTCGCGGTGTACTTTCGGTGTGAACCATTTCCTGCTTATCTACCACCAACTGAAGACGATTTCGCGTTACCATGAGCACTGCAGATCATTCGCGATCTCTTTCTTTCACTCGCGCTCCATCACACCCATGTGAATCTGCCGATGAGTGTAGTGTTTTTTTTTTCTCATTCTCATCATCAGCATGATTATCCAAGCAAGCCGCAACCGTTTGCACTATCGGCATCAGATTTGCAGCCCTTTTCGATCACCATGTATGAGACAGGCAGCGCGCGCAACACGGCGGATCTTCGGAAACAGTTTTTCGGTAGTAATCATAATAAAGGTGTATATTTACATGTATAATTCATTGGATTCTCTTATAATTAACGCTTCTCGCTTACGGGCGACTTCTTTCCTTTACGCCAGGGGGTGTTTTCTTTTCTTCTTCTGTTGCTTCTACTTAATCTCTTTCACGGAATGCTCTTGTGTTTTTAGTGCATCAATTCCATTGTGTTTGTTTCTTTGCTATTCTGTTTTTTCCTTTTTCCTTTCCCTGTTCGCTCTCTTTCTGTCTTTGCTTAACCACTATTAGTTTTCCATCCTATCACAATGCCCGCTTGTTGTGTGCGAGTTTGGATGGATTTTCTTGATTTACATTATTTTTCCACTGTTTTTTTTCCCCCCCAGTGGGAAGATTTGCCCCTGTTTTCTGTTCTCTGACTCCTCTTTCTCACTTCCATGGTTGCTTTTTTTTTGTCTAATCCGTTAGCACTCGTTATGATTGACGACTTATAAAACAATTAACTTGTGCTTCTCTCTCGTCTGCTTTCTCGTCATTAGAGGTTTTTTTTAAAAAAAAAAACATACACAGTCGCCCAACACACCATTCGGAGGGATTATTAGTTTGATTTGTGAACCTGAACTGTAGCACCCCCAACCGGTATCTAACCGTGCATTGAAGGTTTCGCGTGAAAATTTCTCTTTACAAACTAGCATAATCTCACGGGGTAATAATTTTCACACGCTGTTGTTCAGTTCCTTTCGAGACCGGGTTCCCATTTTTGTATGTGTGTGCGTTAACCCCAGCAAACAGGTCAACGGGGTTAGTTGATGGAGGGCAAAACTTTCCTACACAGTAGAAGAATCATATTCATTCTCCGGCGTAACGTAACAACTCTTTAGAGGGTTCGATGGATAAAAACGAAGGGTTACGGAAAGTATCTTGCTAAAACCGGAAAGCGAAAAGTTGGCAAGGAGCGCTAGTATTATAATATAATAGTTGCAACATTAAAAGTAGTTTCCACTTTCTTCCCAAAAAAACAAAAATAATTGTCAACTTCATTACGCTGATTCCTGTACGGTCGGTCGGTTGGCAATAAAAGCAGCTCGTTGCTTCTACGATTCGTTGCATCGTTTTCATTCTTTGTTTTAATATAAATCTATCTTTGCGTGTCGTTGTGTATATAAATCTCTAAAAATAGGTCTTTTTTATGCTTTTTTTTTCGCTCTTTTGCCTAGTGCACAGTGATTAACGTCTTTTCTCGGCATGTCTTTGCTACATATACACCTTTACATACTATGGTAATATTCCTTCCAGCTGCAGGATTCCAGATTGAATTACAATTGTTTGCATTTGTTCACGTATAGAAAGAACTTCAGTAGTGTAGTAACTTTGCTCGTCTAGCAGCTCTGCCGGCACTCAAAAATAGAGAGGATATTTTGTATACACATACACCTATTTACATGCTACTGCCCTACAATCATACGGTACAATCTGAGTGGAGATTGTCACAGAAACGCATTCAATTTAGACAGCCCTGTCCGCTATAATACACATTTTATCTGAACGTTTTTATTCATTACATGGAGGCGCCTGGTATTTAGTAATAACATAATTACTTTCTCAACTTTAACACGTTTTTTTGTGTGTTCAAACTCTTAGACGAAGGTTAAAGACACAGGAATTTTGCCATAATTTACATTCTTTACACACACAAAACATTGAGCTTCTGCAATCGAATCGACAATTCAAATCTGGTGGTAGATACGATCGGATTGCAACGTTCGAAGAGATCGTTAGTAGTGAGAATAAAGTATAAGCGAATATCAAAACAATACGGCGGAAAGATAACTATAGAGAACTCAATCAATGGTTTACGAGCGTGCGCTAAGCTATATTCACAGAATTACAATTAATCCTACCTATATTATGCGTGCTATGTGCTAAAATCAGTGCTCCTAATACTGCACAACAATCCTTCGACATGTGTAATGTTATTCCCTTCTTTTCGTTGAGTAATAGTTTGAGCCAAACGTCTATGTACACGGTGCTAGCTGGCTAGGTTGGCGTATAGGAGAGCACAGCATGCTAGAACATTGATTACCGTATCCCGCACGGGGACCTTTGTTTTTTTTTTGCTAAAGCTTAAAACCCGTCATTCATTGGCTTTTGGAATCTGCACAAACGCAGAGTATAAGTCAAAGGTTTCTCTCCAAATCGATGCAAAAAACACATTTACACATCTTTCTGCGTTTCGTTACGCTTGCGAAGGGTAAGCGACAGCATATTGGGGAGCTTTCGTTTCGTTTCAGAGAGCAGGAAGCGACAGATTCATTTGAATTGAATGCATCAATTTATGCACGCCAAATGAAATAGGAAGGGGGGAAAAAGTTAACAACGATCCATAGAACTGCCTGTGGGATTGTGCAATCGTGCAATTTATGCACACATACACGGGACCACTATCGCACCACTAATTACTACTGATGATGCCACATTCTCATTTGCACCGCAATGGATGTGAGAACGGTCGTAAATTTTTACGTGCGCAACACCAACCAGCGATCGTGGTTGATAAAGAAAACGGCTATACGCCTCAGGCTTGCAATCGGAGAGCTTGTGTATGTGGTAGCAAAGCTTGGCTTTGAGTTGCTGAATGAAAAATAAAGCTTTCCGATACGATCATAGGTGCTTTTCACATTCGCATGATTATATCGGCTTTTTATCTGGTACTTTTCGGTAATAAAAAATATGAACCTTATTGAATGGACAAGGGCAATACAATTTTATCATTAAATTTAAAATGGAAATTTAAAAACTTTTTTATAAATAAGCGAACAATTATTCAATGTAGAAGAATAATATTCACCAAACAGAACCGATATCCAAACCGATATCAAATACGTTCCAAAACTTTTGCACCAGATTAAAAAATTTTATTTAATTTATATAAAAATATAAAGCTTTTTTTTCTCCTGTCGTATCGTTAATTGCAGTGACTTGCAGTTTTCTACCGAAGTAGCACTACTGCTAAAAGGTTTAAGAGAGTGAGAGAGACTGTACTAAAAAAAAAGTATTAAACAGCACATCAAAAAAACATTGATCTTTGGTTATTTAACTAATACTTATGACCCCCCAGGCTTCATCATTCAGCACATAAACACATAATCCAAAATAAAGATTTAAAAAAAACCTACTGCTAAAGAAAACGCTTGTAGTTTCATCTGTAAAGCAAACACAACATTCTTGTGTTATAAAATATCGATCAGCTAGAAACAAAAGAAAATATCATTCAGAATGCATCAACCCCTCGCTACACTGCGCCACTTTCCCTCTTCGCCGAGAACGAAGCAAACCTTAATGTAAGGTGAAAAGTTATTTGCCGTTCGCTTTCATTTCTGATACCAGCGCTTCCAGGTTTCTTTGGAAGCTATACTACAAGCTAAGGGTGTTCGAGAAGCGAATGTGTGCATCCGTTGTATGGTGAGTTTGCTTATTTGTTTGTTTAAAATAAATATTCCCTACTGTTCTACCGCCCTACAGCACTTCTCTAATCCCGCGGGGGGTAGTAAATGACCTCTCCACGGTTCGGTTGCTCTCCATCTTCACTTACTGACGACGAGCATGATCGGTTGAGGTGTTAGGTTTTTCGTGTGTTTTTGCAACATTTCCCTGCTGGCGAGCGGCGGGATGATTACGGGGTGGCCCCTGCCCCCTCCCAGTAGGCCCTAGTCGTGGTGTTACGGTAGTCCACCGCCGTGCGAACTCCAGCTTACATCCGCAATGGATGGCAGTGTGCCGGCGGTTGGACCACCCTGCTGATTGACCACCGGTGTGCTGTTGCTGTTGTTGCTGCTACTGTTGCTATTGTTACTGTTGGAGTTGGCCACCACCGCCAGTGTGCCGGTTGTCCCACGGCGGAGGACATCCTCTGCAGCCGGACACGGTGGTCTCGGTCCCGGCTCGGGCGTATAGGTAAAGGTGAGACCGGTCGCGTAAATGATTCCATCGTTACGCACCAGCGAGATAGGCACTTGCGTGGGTTGACGAACCTGTCGGGAAAAAGGGTGCAGATAAAGGAAAAGATAATATAAGCATTAAATGTTGCTGTATAACAACTGATACAAAGAAAACATATTAAAATAAAGCATTCTATATAATATTGCTCAAAGCTTTAAAAATGTAAATGAAAAGACAAAAAGTCACACATTTATAACACAGTCAGCTATTTACGCAGTCAATTGCAAGTAAAATCCTACGACCAACCAACACGCTGTTCCATGCGAACCGTGGCAAAAAGGAAACAACAACAAAAACCCTATGCCTGGGCAAGCACACTCATTACCAATACTACGACGCCACTATAGCAACAGGTTCCCATCATTATTAAATCGATAATATCAAAACAACGGCGAAACGATGCGCCCAACGACTTGCCCTACGAGAGCGTGAAGACAAGACGTATCCTCAGTAAGTTGGAAGTAAGAATGGTGGCACGTTGAACTATGCTTTCCCGAAAGACGATGCTCGGGTGGTGATGGTGGTGTCACAGAGTGGACCAAAACGTTTCACATCCTGAATCAGAATTAAAGTGAATTGTCGTTCCAGCGTCTTGTCCAAAACAGTTGAAAAGCGTCGGAATTCATTAGGCGTTTCGTAGCGTGGGGTAAAGTAAACAGTAACCGAGCCTTTTTTTTTCTAGCTGCCTGACGTTCCTCCACCAGGGCCAACCTTGTAGTGTGTGCTGTGATGGCTTCCTTGTGTGATACGGCACAAAAGCGGGAAGCATATAATCTGTTATGAATTTTTGATTTCTTCTCCAACTCTGTGCCGGGGTGTATTACAGCGACATCCTTCGCTGTGACAGGTGCCACCAGCCAACGGTTCGTTCGCTTTTGTTCGTTGGTTTGTTAGGTTCTTCAGAGGCAGTGCTACTAATAACAAGGCTCACGAATTTCGCTTTGTGACTTCCTACCAAGATTCCGCACCGTTCGGGATGTAAATTCTTGTGCTACGAAGGAAAACAGTGTCATACAGTGGTGCTGCTGCTGGTCTGGAAGTGGTCAGCCTGCTCTAGCTCGTGACGCGTGAGAAAATCTTCTTCCTTATTAATGCGTTTTCTTTGTTACGTTCCCATTTTTATTGTTAGTTGTGGAGCGTAGAAAAACAAAAGAATACAATTAGTCCGTACACGACCCGGACGCGACACGGAAAGTGCTGAAGTGTAACGGGACGGAGTGCGCGCGACCGCAAAAAGGGGTTTGGGTTGGGTGGATTCGGAATAAGTGAACCGCTACAAAATGGATGACATTTTCGGCAAGAAAAAGGAGGTCGTCCCCATACTGGACCTCTCGAAGTCGAGCGCCACGACGCGGGAAGAGTTTAAGCGCATGATCGAGAAGGTGCCGGACTATAAGATGCGCCCGATCAAGGTGCGGTCGGATGAGATCCGGTTCAAGGAGAAGGAGTATGGGTTCAAGATGCAGAAAAAGGAGCTGCGGATGCTGATGAAAAATGGTGGCGAGCGGGATAAGCTGTACGCGTACATGGACCCCATACCGGGCGAGATGCGCAACCTGGTCATTATGGAGCTGTGCAGCGTTCCGATCGATTGGAAAATGCTTACGAGCCAGCGGCCAAAGACGAAGGTGGAAGAAGATTACTTCAGCAAGTGAGTGTGAACACCGAAAAAACATTGCTATTTCTTCTCCCAAAACCATTTCTCTCTCTCTCTCTATTTCCCCAGATTGGTAGAGCTAGGCAAACTGCAGATTAAAACCATCCAACGTGACAAGCGAGAAAATCTGCTCGCCACCTCGGTGCGCAAGGTGAAAAATCGTTCCGGCATTATCGAATCGCGCGTCTTCACCTGCAACGAATGTATGGAAGAGTTTTGCAATGGTAAAACTTGTGCCGACTTCAACTACGACCTGTACACGCGCATCGTGCCGAAAGCGCCACTGCTAAAAACTAACTCCCAGCAACAATTGTCGCTCAACGGGGGTACGGGTGGTGGCGGGCCGGGTAGGATGCTGGGCGACCTGAACCAGAAAAGCATCGACAGTGGCAGCGGGACGGCAGCCGCTACTGGCGGTGGTGGCAAGAAGGGTCGCAAAGGGGGCCGCAAAAAGGGATCGAAATCAAAGGCAAAATCGGTGGAAGCGATCGATGAGGAAGGCAATCATCAAACGGCCGGTGGGAATGGGGCGGCCGGAGGTCATGGCGGTGGGGGCAAGAAAAAAGGCAAACGGGCGTCACGTAGCAAATCGCCGCCAAAGTCAAAATCGATGGAAAAGTAATCAAAGGCGGGTTTGAACGCTGTCTGGGACAGGCCGCCACAGCCCATGTGCCACTTTCAGGCGTTCGGATCGGTACAAGTTTCGTGTGATTACTTATGAATGTATACGCGTGTACGGCTGCGTGTGTGTGTGTGTGTGCTTTTTTATGTTTTGCAAAGCTTCATTCGAAGGAAAGAAAACACGACACGTGCAGGGCATAGTTTACGTATCCCTGTACCAATTATTTCCGTCCGTTTGAACGTGGTGGAGAACGATGGAAAGCTGAATATCGCTTTGAACAATCAGTTGATAGGAAAATAATTTATGTAAAAAATGTACACTACGCAAAGCACATGCAAAGAAAAAATCGAAAGCTTCTGCAACTAGGCTATTTTTGGTTAAACAATAAAAAAATGTATTAAAAATTCTATTTAGGAAGTCAATCGCGTACATTTGTTTGCAAATCGAAACGATCTGCCTATTTTCTTTAATCGGTGATCTTGAAAATTTTAAACCTTTTCAAAAATTTGACCTAACAATGTCACATCTTGTGTAAAACAAAGAATTAAATTCGTTCCCTATACGACTGGTGTCAGTACAGCTACCGGAAATGGAATATTTTACAAGAGATCTTGTCACTTGTCGACAGCTACCGGCACGCGATAAGTTGAGTGATTCATTATGCACTGGCTAGAAGAATGGCAAACGTATATAGTAGACGTATCGCATCGTAGACGTATGATCGATGAAGTTTAACATTTTAACGCTAAGGAACTGATTTAAACGAAACTAAATACAATGCTCGGGAAACATTCATACTCACCCATGACCATTCACCGCGGAACTGTGAAATGTCCGGTACGACGCACAGCAGCGACTCGGCACAGCGATACATTGTTTCCGCCTCGACATCCCCGAACCACGCCTGCAGTGAGGGTGTAAAGTTGTCACCGGTAATTTCCAGCATCGCCACATCGGCACCACCGTTTAGGTGTAGCGAGTTCACGATCGGCACGGGCGTTACCGGTGTCCGTACCGGTCCCATCCCTTCGTAGAACTGGTACTCTGCTTTGTCGGTGGAGATGATCGTCCAGCAGGCACCGTCATTGATCATCTCCTTGTTCGGTTCCTTCGGACACGGCGATGCTTGGAATTGGATGATCTTTTCCTGCGACAGGCACAGGTACATCCGCTCCGTGTCCTTCATGTGGAAGGCGCATTTGTGCAACTGCGACACGGGATCGTCCGCTTCGAGCAGTGCCATCTGTTTGTCTACCTTGCGTATGACCAACCGTGGCAGTGCCATCCCAGTAACGGAGCAGACGAGCTTTACCGTCGCACCATAGTGTACGTATCCGTCACGAACCTGAAGCGAAATGGAAAGGGAAAAAACATAAGTAACATTTATTAGATTCAATCACGATCATGAATTCGATCGATCGATCGAGTCAACTCACCTGAAACTCTTCCGATTCACTCTCGTTATCATCCAGCAGGTGAATCGTAAAGGCACCCCATTGCGTGGAGCTGGCATGAAAGTGTCCATCCTCTACGTGCAGGTATCGCGTCGAAACCGTTTGCGACCGTAACCGATTGAACAGTGCGACCTTCGTACCGCTCGCAATGCACAGATCGGCATTCTTTAGCGATTGCTTCTTTTTCGACGGTTTCGATATTACCTTGATGCGCTTCGACTGAAACACACCGATATCGTGCCCACTGCCGTAAAACATCTTCACCGACAGCATAAAGTGTTTGCGCTTGTCCGAATCGGAGATGAACAGCGTTTTGGCCGCACAGTACTGTTTCGGGTTGTTCAGATCGAGCGGTTGCATTTCCTGCTCCGGACTGCCGATTCCGATGAAGGCACATAGTTGGGTGGACTGTTCGCTTTCCCCGCGGCGTAGCATCTGCTCCTTGCGCAATCGCCAGCCTTCGCCGAACAGGTAAATGCAAGGCGGTGGACAGAAGAAGCGCTTCTCATTGCCGTACGATTTCTGGGCGACCTGGAGAAGAGCAAGAGAAGAGAATGGTAAGTAAATTTGTAAGAAAAGGTTTTAATTACTTTAAAAATACATAAAGAAAATAAAAATTAATTTAGGAATGTAAACATAAATTACAACTTAAACGAACGACTCGAAAACAACCACAACAAGCTGGTCGTGTTCAGATCAACAAGATCAATACCGAAAATTAACCACCCGGCGGGAGTATGGATCCATTAACGCATCTACAAGCGAGCAACTGAACGCACGGGTGCCGTACAACATGCCCATGTCGCGCGCGCTTAAATCGTTCACCAGTCGCAGTTTTAATGCACCCATCACTTAATTCAATCAGCCCAATCTAATGTCATTTCCTTCGATAAAGGTTTTTCCTCTCCATTTGTTGGGACTGCTGTGCCGTCTTGCTCTGTGCGTATGTGGCTGTATGGTTTTCTCTTCTGTCTCTTCCTATTCCACCGAATCGCAATCCTTTGGTCAGATCTCGTACAAATCTTCCTGTTTCTCACGCTTCCCATCCATCAAAGCCAGCTTCCCACCGAGCCAGGCAGCGAAGAACGGGGAAGAAGTACCGATGATTTGTCGCTATTAAAAATGTATGATCATTTGCCGTGCCGCGAACAATCTCTACGGAACAAAGAGGGAAAGAAACAACGACTGTCCCCAAACCTGCTGTGATTAGAGGCGAACACAGCATTGCGTCCGGAATGGTTAAGATTTTCCACAATTATTACGCACCATCTTAACGCAATAACAACAACAACAGTGGATTTGTTAGCGGAACAAACCGAATCCGGATGACACGATTCCCTCGTCAGCTTGAGTGTCATCATTCTCACGACAAAATAAAGCGGATAACATGGTTGGCCGCTTTGCAACGACAACAACAAATACCGCAAACAAATTAAACATCGATCTTCAAACAGCTTTCGGTTACCCCCTTTTTTTTAATTCCACATACCCGGTTGGCATCACCCAAAATTACTCAACATTCTTCACGATTTCCCACCTCGTTGCAAGCGTGGCTGGCTGGCTCCTAATGACGTGACAGTGGACAAACTAAGTGGTACAAACAAAATTCGGTAGTTAAATCAATCACTGGTGCTGCATGGGAGAGTTCGAACGGTTGCGCATCAGGTTGGGTTGAATTTTCAGCCTCGCTTTACATCATTATTCTATCCAGTGTTCGGGGGGATACCAATTTGATCTCTCAAATCATCTCTCTCTTTCTCTCTCTCTCTCTCTTCTGTTGGTTGGTGCAGAGGCCGGTATGGATCCGATGTGGTTCGTTAAAATTTTCCCACCCTTGAGATGGGCGCATTACGGTCGATCCCGGCCGTACGTGGTCGAATGGTAATTGTTGGCATCATTTTCACTTTTTCCCTTAACTTCTTCATGGAGCGGGAAAGGAATTTTAACAGTTGACCATTGCCCAAGACGGACATTGGGGTTTAAATCTTGGTGTGAACGAACATCAATCCAGCGGAAAATGTTGTTCCTTTTCGCACCGATCATGATGATCGTAAAAGATCGTTCGCGGCGAAGTTACGACAAATTTACCGTCATCATGATTATGGCGATCATCAATCAAACGTGTAGTAGTTAGAAGATTCATCATTTACCGGGATAAAATCGTCAACAATTATTTTTTTTTTATACAAAATATTAAAATATTCACTATATTGCTCAATCAACATACTAACAATAATGATTGTTTAATAAAAAATACGTCGGTCTGTAATAAATTTAAAATAAATTCATGAAATATCTAGACAAAACTAGACTACCACAGCTGTCTCTATTGAGTATGTGAGTGATTGTGTTATGTACAACTTTACAGTTCATAAAAAACATCATTATTTCATGAAATTCTTCCTTGAATTTATCATTTAGATTTTCTTCAACTATCTTTGAGTCAACCAATTAATATTAAAAATCAATATCAAGGATCGAATCATCAAAACATGGAATATATATTTTTGACTCTCCGACATGATAAATCGCCGGACAAAGCAGAATAATTCATTCCACATTAGTTTGGGAAACTAATTACCAATAGTTTTGATTGTATGTATTCAAATTGATACAAGAACTTTATTCATTTTCTGTAGTTACTTAGTAAAATGTAGATCAAAGAAAACGTCTAATGCATCCGTTATATAAAAATATTCAATAATTTCATTAAATAAGGTAACTTGCAACGATTTCATTCATCCAACATCATTCAACCCGTTGCTGTACCACGAAGTTTCATAATGAGTCGCTTTCCATCCATCAGCGCAACATCCGTAATGCCATTTCCCTAACATATCGGCTAAATCGAACGCAATCTGCTGTCGCTTATTATCAGCGAATATTTCTTTCCGGTGGGAAAATGTTGCCCCGTTTGACGTTTGACTTTTTGCAATCGCCAAAACGATTACGATCTATCGAAAGTTCCTTCTCGAACGGATGGCTTCCCATGCACCAAGAAAACTGTGGCTTCGAAAGATGACAAACCCAATTTTTCAGCCAGCTTCCCCCATAAAATCCTAACACATCGTTTGCAGCATACCTGTGCCAGCGACGCACACAGCGAGGGGCGTTTTTTGAATCAATGGAACGGAAATTAGACCCCAAAACGATGTCTACACAGAGGAAATATGAATCAAAAACTTTGCTACAAAATGTTAATTAGCAACTGGGGTCTAGTTGGGATGGAATGAGAGTGTGGCGCTAACGGAATTTTGTAATTTACGGGCTGCCATATTCGTACTGTTATCATAAATATGTCAAACATTTGTATCAATCTTATCGTCATCAAATTTACGATGGGAATCAATTCTAGAACCAGCTCTTTGCAACATGTTTTCCTTACGCGACGAATTATAAACCAAAACAAGTTGCCGAATGTTTCAAACTACGAAATGCGATCAACGAAAAGGCACCACGGAACAAGTGATCGTGGGAACTAATTTCTTTTTCCCCCCATCACCAGGAAATCCGGCTAGCGTCGGAATCGCACCGTCCGCGGCCAATGGGCTAACATGGGAAGCGAACAAAAAAAAATCATTAAAAACGAATCATCTACCAACCACGATCAACGCCACCCCGAAAATGGGTTGGCCCGTGGATTAGAAGCTTGCAACACGGAAAATATATGATAGACGGCCCACAAACGGAACATACGGCTGTGGTACGGATGATCTGGGAGAAAAGATGACGATCAAGAAACGATCGTCACCAGCGTGATGATGAGCAACAGGTGGAAAAGCTATCTTGCCAGCAGTGAGAAGCAGGGAGATGGGAGGCGAACAGAAGACGGTGAAGAATTTGAAGAAAGAAAAAAAAACGCATATCGCGGAAATAAAAGCTTATACCGGTCAGACGAAACGGTCAAGCGATATTAGCCGTCCCCCGGGGGTGGAGTTGGCCGAACGGGAAGACCTGTCACACTCAACAATAATTACCTTCGCATGCAGTATAACAATGACCATGTTGTTGCGATCGCGTAGATACTTTTCCATCGCTTCCCGCGTCAATCGGCGCTCCTCGATCTGGCTGCGAAAGATGGGTGACGTTGTGGGCCCCATGCCGGAACCGCCGTTATTGTTGGGGGTCACCGGAATTACGGCCCCTCCGGCACCGAGANAAAAAAAAAAAAAAACGCATATCGCGGAAATAAAAGCTTATACCGGTCAGACGAAACGGTCAAGCGATATTAGCAGTCCCCCGGGGGTGGAGTTGGCCGAACGGGAAGACCTGTCACACTCAACAATAATTACCTTCGCATGCAGTATAACAATGACCATGTTGTTGCGATCGCGTAGATACTTTTCCATCGCTTCCCGCGTCAATCGGCGCTCCTCGATCTGGCTGCGAAAGATGGGTGACGTTGTGGGCCCCATGCCGGAACCGCCGTTATTGTTGGGGGTCACCGGAATTACGGCCCCTCCGGCACCGAGACGTGGCAGCAGCGCACCACTGCCACCGTGATGTGTCGGGGGACTTGGTGGAGCCTGTCCATACCCCGGTATGCCGTACTGGTGTGGCATGGTTGATACTTTCTTCGATCGAGCGTCCGGGAGTCGGTATCGTTGGAACGTTCCGTGATTAGTTCGGGGGGGTTGGGGGAATTTTTTCTAAGAGTTTTTTTTTTATATCCTTTTGCCTAATGGGCCCTAATTGCCGTGTACTGCATCGGAGTCTTTAAAAGTTCGTATTGTCCCCACAAGAAGCCATGTTAATCTGTTGTATTTGGTACCGTAAATGCAACAATCTTAAAATGCTCTATTTTGTCAGCGTTTCGTGAGGGCTCTAGGAATGATAATGCTTCCTGTTGATATTAGCCAGGTGAAGGAAGCAGCTCTCAATGTTGTTGAACTTTTGACATTTCGACCTGACAGTTCGTTTATTATTGTTGTTATTATGAACTACTGCGTACCAAACGTTGGTGAACTTTAACTCCAGCAACCAACCAAAGTAAGCCGGGTTTGGAAGTCGTTTACACACACACACACAAACACACGAAAGTACGGAGGGAAATTTCAAATTATTCTTCACGACGGAGTAGGCAACATCGAGACGCTCAACGCTTTTCTTCTCGGTGGGTATACGTTGCTCGTTGCTTGCTCGAAGATGAAACGCGGAATGATGGGTATGATTATCACAATAAAATAAAGCTCAAAACCGGACTCTTCTCACTCTTCCGCTCGCGAATATCACTGTTATCACTGATCTCACTGCTCACTACGGGAATCACACACGCGCTTGTTTTGTTTTTTTTTTACTGCTTCCTCGAGTTAGAACGAACACTTTTACGTTGCCGTTGTACGGTGGCAGCTGTCTTGCGGTTCGATTTCGGAAGATGCTGCATAGGTTGCATAGGTGAACCCTTGACAGTGTGATGAATGGGATGTACAAGCGATCACGGGGCTTTGCCACAGCTGGCCCATAGGCATCACTGTAGACCCTTTTACATTCGAATTAGCCGTGAGCCGCTCGCGTAAGGCAGTGGAAGCGGATATTCCTGCTGCATCCGACTGTGCCGATGCACTTTTTCTGTCGCTGTATTTTCCCCCCGATTAACGTTGCGACCTTACTGACATCGCATGCACTAGGGNGCTCTCAATGTTGTTGAACTTTTGACATTTCGACCTGACAGTTCGTTTATTATTGTTGTTATTATGAACTACTGCGTACCAAACGTTGGTGAACTTTAACTCCAGCAACCAACCAAAGTAAGCCGGGTTTGGAAGTCGTTTACACACACACACACAAACACACGAAAGTACGGAGGGAAATTTCAAATTATTCTTCACGACGGAGTAGGCAACATCGAGACGCTCAACGCTTTTCTTCTCGGTGGGTATACGTTGCTCGTTGCTTGCTCGAAGATGAAACGCGGAATGATGGGTATGATTATCACAATAAAATAAAGCTCAAAACCGGACTCTTCTCACTCTTCCGCTCGCGAATATCACTGTTATCACTGATCTCACTGCTCACTACGGGAATCACACACGCGCTTGTTTTGTTTTTTTTTTACTGCTTCCTCGAGTTAGAACGAACACTTTTACGTTGCCGTTGTACGGTGGCAGCTGTCTTTCGGTTCGATTTCGGAAGATGCTGCATAGGTTGCATAGGTGAGCCCTTGACAGTGTGATGAATGGGATGTACAAGCGATCACGGGGCTTTGCCACAGCTGGCCCATAGGCATCACTGTAGACCCTTTTACATTCGAATTAGCCGTGAGCCGCTAGCGTAAGGCAGTGGAAGCGGATATTCCTGCTGCATCCGACTGTGCCGATGCACTTTTTCTGTCGCTGTATTTTCCCCCCGATTAACGTTGCGACCTTACTGACATCGCATGCACTAGGGTTTCACCAGCTCTCACCCGCGTACAGCAGCATCACCCATCTTCATCATCAGCATCATCATCGGCAATACAAGCGGCAACATTCACACGAGTGAGAAACGTCAGTTGAATATTGTCGTCGTTCTTTCTGCCGCTAGCGTTGCTGCTGCTGCTGTTGTTATGCTTGCTTATGCTTTTACGCCACTTATGCTCACTGTCACCGTACAACCGCTAGCGGAAGGACAAGGACAGCGATCACCCAATTGTTGCGAACTCACTGTATATGCTTTCACGCGTTCGAACCGGAATGTTTCTCACCGTAACCGTTCGTGTCACTTAGCGCGCGGGATGTGAGATTTGCTTTGCCACACACTAAAGAAACACTAGAGAAAAGCGCATTAATTTGTGCACAATCGCGTGCAAGAGATTTGCCTTCAGCTGTCACCCAGCGGCAAAAAGTAAACAACGATCGGAACGGAACACCACGAACACATAACCTCACTCACTCAAACGCACGGGTGCCACACAGGGGGAAAGTATCACCGATGTTTCTTGCAGCCGGACGAACTGGTGAAATCCTAATCCCGGTCACTTGGTTTATCAAACCACAACGTCCTCACAACGAACGCACGGAACACAATAATGGATGTATAGCGCGTCCGACTAGCGACAGCTGTAGCATCCGTAGCGTACCGGACCAAAACCGTATGCACTTTCGATGTAGGGCGGTATAAGCGGAACCAGCCGCCTGGACGCGCATTTGCTATTCAACCCGAGCCGACAATTCTACCGACGACCGACGACGACGACAACGACGTTACCCGTTTGCATCGCACTCACTTTATGAAAAGCGCCATCGCGTCAGCCGCGGGATCACAAACGGCGTTTTGCTATTGTGCGTGCATGCAGTGCGAGCGAGAGAGAGAGAGCGACAGCAACTCTGCCCAATGCAAACGGGAGTAAGCAGAAGCAGAACATGCTTGTAATGCGTGAGTTTTTGCCTTTCGAAACGGCTGAAGGAGCGAACTAGTTGTATTGTGTGTGATAGAAAGAGAGAGAAATAGAGCAATGGGAGCTGGAGCGCACAACACCTGTGAATTTCCCACGCACTTTTAGGGGATGGAAGCGATGTGCAAGAGTGAGCCAAACAGTGAGCGAGACGACATGAGGTACGAAGTTTGACAGCTTAAATGAAGCTGTTTATATCAAGGGAGTTGGCAGCTCGAAGCGTTCGAAGGCGTTCGGTATTCAACGCAAAATCAGACGAATAGAATACGCAGGAAATGTGTGATTCATACGATTACGTTCTTTTTGCAAATAAGGAATACATTTCGCTAAATTTTATTTTTTATTGTTCATTTTATTGATGTTGAGATTAATAGACACTGTGATGTGTAAAAAATGTTCGTTTGTGATCATTAATTTGTTTGTGTTTTAGTTCAATTTATTTTAAACATTTGAAACCAATTAAAGTTGATTAAAGATTGTTTGTAAATTAAAGATTGTTTGTAATTTTACTACATAAATAAAAATGAAATTATTTTCCACTTGAGTAAAAATAAGCATAAATGTGCCATGCTCATTCTTCAAATTGCATGCATCCTACTATCGTTTTCGAGCCCTCATCGTTTAAATGGACTCATTCACCCCCATATTACCAGCAGACAGAAAATTGCGTTAAAGCGAACTTGATGGTGGATGATAAAACCAAGAGCCAATAAGTGAGCAATAAAAAACAATTAGGAAACTTCGAATGAGCCCTTGTAACGTAACGCTCCTTTTTTACCGCACGCACGGTACACCCCCACAACAGACCGACCGGCAAACATTTGCAAGGAAAATCAATTCTAAATCCCCTTTCCCGTCCAATCCACGGCCGTGGAAAAGGCGCCCGCACTGGTCGTGCTGGTCAGCGCACAAAATTCATTGCGGGCGATAACAGTACAGCAAACAAAGGCAACAACAACAACAACAAAAAATGCTGCTAAAATGAAGAAGTTAAGAGTACGCGCTACTCATGGAACACTTTGCGGAGAAACACGCAAAGAGACCTCACAGTTCCCAGTAAAAGTGCGCAGAAAAAGGCGTGGGAAAATATCAATCTCCTGCACATGTGTGCCCGCGCGAAGCCACACCATCATCAGGTTCGCCCTCATGTAACTTGTTCGCCCTTTTTTTTTACGATGTGCTCCGGTTCCCTTTGGCTTCCTTCGGTTCCGTTCTCTCCACCAACGCCGCACGGCCCGAATTTTTTTTGTTCGCTTTTCGTAATTCATCCGCCCGGGAGGAGGATCTTGAAAATGACACGGAAGAGAAGCCCGATCCGAAAATCCCTCAGTCAAGGCTATGGCGTTCCGATGTATCGGGATGGGTGCGGGCAACTCTTCAAACCAATTTCGTCATTAAGCATGCTGTTACATGACAGTGAACGAAGTAGGCATCTGCAGAGTAGCCTGAATTGTTGCCACGCAATTTGTTAGCCGCTTTGCACACATTCCACATTCGAAAATGGATCCATCCCGCATTGAAGGTGAAAGGAAGCAATGTACTTTACCCAGAATCGAGATGGATGGAATTGAGATCGTTCCCCGTTCGATGATGGAATCGTCCCTGTCCGTGGCGGTTTGTGCATGGCCCACGCGAATACACTGCCCAGCGCGGTCATTGCTGAGGGCAAGTTATGCTTTCGTTTCGTCAGAACTTCAACCCGACCGGTTTTCATATGGTCCAACCGTACGTCGACGACGACGAATTGCGTCCAGTTTAGCATTTTCCACCAAAATGTGCAACAGTTCCCATGGACTGCAAAATTGAATTCCAACGAACAAAAACTGCTACACGACACACCACCAACATCAACATCAGCATCATCATCATCATCATCATCATCGTCCTCGGTACGGTCTTGATGTCCTGGAATGGCACCTGTTCGTTCGATGCGCTTGCAACACGTGACAGGAACACAGCTTGTTTACAAACAAACACAGATGTTCTTCCTACGGTCGGCGATTCTCCTCCACATCCTTTGCGCTCGTTTGAGTTGGGGAGACTAAACAAACGCCTACCATGATTCCAAACACAATGCAAGCGTTGACCGATTCGCCAACACATTGACAGTGTAGCTTTTTTTTTTATTTGCTTTTCTTTGCCCTTTCCTTTGGCACCCTTTTGCTGGGCGCATTGTTTCTTGTCGTCCACAAACCGTGCGAGGGATTGTAGGGCATTTAATTTTTAAAGAGTCCACCTTCACGTCTCATCCTTTTGCGCCTTCGACAGTAGTGCTTGATAATTTATTCATAAATACTTGCAGCTTTCTACGCCCTCTGTCCCCATCGAAGCAGCCACGGGAAAGAAACCCTATTCTTATTCCACCTTCTGGAGCACTCGGTAAAGGGACAGTGCGAAGAAATCGGGAATTTTCTTCCCTCCACGCTTCAGCGACCGCACATCTTCTTTCTTCCATTCTTTCTTTCTCTCTTTCTTTGGGACTTCCTTGCACATTCCACTGTGTCTAGCAGGGTGGCATTCACGTTCCTCCATTCCCCGTGTCCATTGTTTACCGCTATCCACTCCACACACAC
>STHB01000003.1:12407252-12422292 GCA_018908115.1 Anopheles rivulorum
TTCTTTGCTTGTATCTAAATTTGGTCCGCGTATGAATAATGGACTTGTCACTTGTCTTTAAGCTGCCCTTAAGCAGCTCGGTGTAATTCAATATTTCAACCGGGAATTCACTTCTCTCGTGTTTGAACCCTTGCGGGCGCGTGTGTCTTGAAGTTGGTCCCCAAGCCCCAGAACTTATGCATGTTTCCCGATGAGATTTCCCTAGTCTCCGGTTGCCGCTTTGGGTTCTGTGTGTGTGCGTGTACCAGCAGTAGCATAAGCTATGCTCATGCATAGTAAAATGATATCCCACAGGTTGATACTTCACCATCGTCCTTCTACATCTGTAATCGGTTGACAAAAAAAAAACGAAGTTGCCCGAGAATTGGTAAGTCTAATGGCGGATCAAATGATGGCGAGAACAGGTGCCCGGTTAAAGGTACGAAAAGGGAGCAATTTTTAGAAGAATCTTAGTACCAGAGTAATAATAAGAGATAGGACAGTTATTCGGGCAGTTATCGGGCTGTTATCGGGCCTTCTTTAGAAATTTCCTTTAGAAATGTAATATTAAATGTCCTTAAATTCCCAAACTACCTAAACCCCACTCGGGAAAATCTACATTACTAAGATGTGTATGCAAGTATGTTTAGTACAGTTTACATTCATGCTTAAGATCTGCCATGATCCTCACAAGATAAACTATTTGTGTCTTGACATTTTTTGTTTCTTGTTTGAGCTTTTATTCGAAGAATTCGAAATGAATGTAAAAGTCAGTCATCTACTTTAAACCCCATTTTATACACATTCTGCACACAAATCAAACGAAACCTCATTTTGCATTCCACCACCACCACCACCACCAAAAATTGCACGATTGAGTGCGTTTTTCTCACGATGAGCAGGTTTTTTTTCTGTGTGTATGCTTCATCCGGATCCGGGTGCATGTCTGATCACAGGGGACACTGCTCTGGAAGGTAGAAGGAACCTGTCTTAAGAAATGGCACCCATCTCCTCCCATAAGATATGATGAGGTTGAATCATTTTTATGTTTTTTTTTGTTATCTCCCCAACCACACTTGACTTTCTTTCGTGTCCGGGTGTTCCGGACCGACCCCGGGGCTGGGCGAAGTGAACCGGTGGCACTGATTTTCTCATGCGATAAGCGTTACACCTGAGAAGACACGCGCGGTTGGGCTCGGGTTTTGGGATTGTTTTGTTATGCCCGGGGTCAACCATTCGGGGCCACTTCCTGAACGGCTTCCTTTAGGTGTGGAGCCGGCATCGTTCGTGATTAGGTTTCGTTGCCATCCCCTCGGTATGCTCGTCTCGTTATCGTGTTTGGGAAAGGAAGAAAATTGTCGGAAGCAATGTGTCTTGAGGGTGAACCATCTTCTGGCCTTAGCGTCTTGAGGAAGGTGGCAGCACAGAAAAGTGCAACAGGTAGGCAATGTTCTCTGTCGACGGGTGGGAAAATGTGATGATAAAATCTCACACCCCGCGGAAGAACTCTTTGATTTTCCCACTGAATTTTCTGCATACAGAAGGTTTGTTTGATGTTTTTGCGATTAAAGTGCAGTTAAGAGAATCGTTTTTTTTACGTGCCTACGTGCCAGTCTGAATAATTTTTGCTTATTATTTGCATGCATTTGCGGAAGAAAAATTAAAGCAAAAACTAGACAATTAATTAATTTAGTTATTTTTTTCCTTAATATCTAACCATTTCTGAGTAAACTAAATGTTGCTGTGCATTACGATACAAATCTTCTCGATATTCGCTACATTAAAGGTCCCTTAATCATCATTTATTTAAATAACATTAAATGCTACCCATTTTTATCCATTACAGCCACACTAAACGCTAATGTGCATGAGCGTGTTTAAAGGGACAGTTCAATGTTGGTGAATGTTTTCTTCTTTCACGGTTCACGGATTCTTTTCCCACCTTTAAACTCTTTCTTGACCGCGCAGTGTTTTTTTGTGACCATTCCCTTTTCCAACATGTGAAGGATGATTCGTGTGCGTGTGGCTTTGTGTGTCCCTTGCGTTCACGCAAGTCTCTATTCGTTCCGCACGCTGAACATGGAAGATTCTGTTTAATGTAACAGTAAACATGTTAAAGAAATTGAGGGTGAAAGGGTTTTTGGTATCCAATGGTCAATTATCGTTATGAGTGAGTTGTAATTTCGTTTCATCTTTAGATATTTTCTGTGCGTTCTTCCGACATAGTTCCTTTAGCATTAAAGGAAAGAAACCCTTCAGGAATTCCCCTTCCGTTCAAAATGAACTTTAGCTCTTTGTCAGTCTAAAATCTAGTGTTTGTAGAAGATTAATGGACACTGCGCAATGTGCAGACTCTATTTATATTCGGATTTATGTTTTCGATTAAAAGTTTCCCAACTTACGAAATAATTCTTTATTCTTTGCTGTTTTGAGTACTGCATTGAACTGATTTTCTTACTCTTCTTGGTCGACTGTTTGTATTGTTTGTACAAACTAATTGAATTAAAACTAAATCACTTCACAGGTAGACAATCGACAGAAACGGAAGAAAACTATGACTGACATTCTAAATATCGATCAGAAGCAAGTAGCACCAAAGATTTTCTGTCCCCAAAGACAATTCTTTTAGTATGCCAGTTCCTTCACCAGTCTATTTGTGAGTAGGAGTTAAAGCCCTAGCTTTGCTGAAATTAGCTTCGAATTAATTATTTACGGTGGGAATATATAAAAACTGAGTTAGGCAGGTCTTCCAACATAAAAAAACAAAAGAAAATTTGAAACAGTTCTGTTTTTTTGCTTCGTTTGTGGCACTACAATCGTAAAAGGTTCATAACTGGTCCATAAACCATATTTTACGTCAGTTAAATAGTCTGCCTTGGTATGGTCTATTTAACCAACAATTTGATGTTGGTATCAGTGGTCAAATAGAAAATTTTAAGAAAATACCCGCTGGATTTTCTCGTCAATTTTAATAAACATGATATGAGCTTTGTGCAGTTTTAAGGAGGTTCAATAGACTACTGTTGATCTATAAATGATCGTAATTGAATGCTACAATTGGACCTGGACGACGTTTTATAATACGAACGATGTTATCAATTATACTGTTCGATCAGTCACTGTCTTCGATCAGATTAATTACTAACGATTTATCCGTGTCTTTGCTCTTATCGCGAGTCTTGGTCTTAGATAAGTTCCTTCCATGTTTCCGCACGTCTCCACCTCTTCCTTTCCGTACTAGTTCGCTTAGCTTTAGACGAGAACGATGCGTTGTTTTCTGCTTTACCCGATCATTGTGGTTCACCATTGATACAAGCGTGCGGTTAAGAAACCGTTTGTTTGTTTTCCGCAAAGGACAAGGACGCCAAGCGGTGGACCCGTATTCCTCGGCACGCAACTTACCCAATCTAGTGTCGCGTAGAATTTCTTCAATGGCTTGGCTAAAAGAGAGAAATATACAACAGTTTAGCAGACATATTAAAACAAACGATGCGATGTACATACTTGGTAAGCTGATCGGGACAGGCCGTTGCATCCGTACTGACCACAGGTACAATATTCGTTGAACTTTGATTAAGCGATGTCTTGCTGGCTACTGGTCGAATGGAGCCGGGAATTGCACCATGCTTGGGATTCCACGTTTTAGTTTTGTTTACGTTGCAGGAAGAGGGAGCCGACGGTAAAGCAACAGACGCTTTACGAACAACTCCTGGTATTAGTTGTGTTTGGCCGTACATCTTCACCATCGATCAAGCACGTATCACAGTTCGTTTTTGTTGTACATTCATTGCCCGTAAAGATAACTTCAACTCATTTAGCTAGCATAAAAAAAAAACGTAGAAAGGTTTCTGCAGACAAAATTGCTCTATTCAATTACGATGTTCACGATTCGAGAGTAGAATGGTGGTTGGTCGCAAAACATAAACAAAACACGCGCGCTGACAGTTGTCGATGATGGCGAACATCAGACGTCAGACGAATGAATGTATAACAGCCTATTTTAAAATGACCGTTGAGCACAATATAACAACCATTGAAAAGCATTGGAGACGCATTGTGTAGGTAAATTCTTTCGTATAGTTTACACTTAAAAATTAACATTAAATAAACTGCCATCTTATATTTCACCCATTGTTTCATTTTCATGTTTCTTTTTATTAATAAATCATGAATCAAACTTTACAATTTCTCCCACCGGTGGTACTTTTTACACGTTTCCTTTTTGTTTTATCCTACTTCCATCGATGATGCGGTTTTTTTGGTTAATGAATTTCAAACGATAACTGTTGCATTGCTAGTAATTTTTGTTTGTTCCTAGGGTACGCATGGGCCGTGATTGTGATTGATGTCACAAACTACAATCGAATTTTCCGTTCGACCGAGTCGCTAAATTATTATGATGTGAAACAGGTGAACATTCTGTAACGGTCGAGAGATCCATACAAACACACACACACATACATACATACAGATTCGCGCGTGTGTTGGCAATGTTGTTCGTCTAGTGATAGGGTGTGATAGGAAAAGTTTATTACACCGAATACTACGAACACTTCCGCTTCGGGCAAAAAGGTTCGATTAGAAAAGTGTGGAGAAGGTGGAATAAAGGAAAATCAATAAATAACGTAAAGTGTAGCACTTCCTGTAAGTTTCCTGTAACCTGGTCTGTTACGCGTTGGCATTTTTTTGGACTCTGCTCTGCTGCACATTCGTGGTCAGTTTCGTGCCTTGTGTGCTAGTAAAATGTATGACGTGCTTGATGATGATGGTGATGCTAGACACTAGGGTGGTAACCGTATAGTACAATTGAATTAGGCAACAAATCGTATGACAGGTGAGTGGTGACTGTACAAAATACACTGGTGTAGGTATTATTAAGCTTTTTCTCTCTCTTCTCTTCTTTGATTTTTCACTAGTTTCTGGTACAGTTTTAACGCTTGGTCCATTGCACTTCGTTCCAACCGTACACACGCTCGTTTCGTTTCCAACAAACAGAGTGAAAGAGAATATTAATCAAGATTAACACAAAGTATTACAGTCAGGCTGGTAACAAAGGGTTGTTGGTGGATATTTTGTGTTCATCTTCTAAATTACTCAACCACGCACAATGCCTCTTTCATGCTTCATGCTAAGTCACTAGCCAACCAGCAACACAGGTTTGAAGATATTAAATTTAAATTATTAAAACAAATTTTCGCTCTTTCAGCTAGTTGGTAAATGTGTTGTCTAAAATCGTTCAAGGCTGTTTTTTTTTCTCAAACAAATCCCAAACTCTCGTTTCTGTCTCGCTTACCATTAACCAGTTACATCCAATAACTGGATTAGCCTACAAATTTCTATAACAATCGCCATACTTCCCATTCGCCATTGGTTCCGCATACATGCACAAGAAACGTAACGTAATCCATAATGCAAAAGGAAAGTTGTCTACTAACGAGGAGAGTGGACAATGATTGACAATATATGTACAAAATGGTGGTAGCCAGGCTGCTTAAAACGCGCGTCTTTCCGGCTTCCTTTTAAGATGGAACGTGACACCAAAGGCAACAACCGTAGATCCTTCTTTCCAACACAACGCGTTCCATCTTGCGTTCTACAAATATTCTAATGTAATCGATTTTGTGGTGATCGAATCGATTATCGATCGATTATAAACCATTCGCTAACACGTCGGTCGTCGCATTCGGGCTGGCCAGCGCACGATCCTCAGCGAACCGCAGCCACAGTGTGAGTGTAATGCACTTGAAACCCATTACGGTGCAATGTTGAATGTTGTGTTAGTATGTGTACGTGACGTTCCTCTTTTGTTCCTCAAATCTCGTCGTGGTCTCAAGGACTATATAATTCTAAACATTTACCCTATCCTACTGCAAATGTGCGACCATTTCAACCATTTTCCTCCGACGGCTGTGTTGTGACGACGTGCGGTAAAATAGAAATGAAACGATTTCCACTAAACCGGCGGCTCGCTTAATTCCTAACCTCAACCTATTTGGGGATCGTGTTCCCATTATTGTTGTAAAACAAAGCAAAATGAAACGAAAAACTCTTCCGGCGGAAAAGAGCACCCCACGTGGTAACGTGAGTTCCGGCCTGCTACCACACTGCGTGATAGTTTACAAGTAATTCAATTAAAACAACTAACCAAGAAGTGCACTTCATGGCGCAATAACGATACATTCGCTAGACGCTATGTTTCACCACCCAATATGGTGCGAGACGGTGCGTAACAAAAAAGCCCGTTTCATACTTTTTTTGTTTTGTCCCAAAATTACCGACAAAAACAATATTCTAACCCAATTTAGCTAACCATCCACCAGCCCGACCGTGGGTCAATGGGAGGAGGTCATAATGATGACGTCCGGTGCCGACTTCCGGATGTCGGCACCATACGCTCCACCACTTCCCGCACCACCACCACCACCAGTTCGTCCCATGCCGGGGCCAACGCCCGTTTCAGTCAGGTTTCGCTCGTGCGCGATCTTTTGGTGTGTGTGCGGATGCTGGTGCGTGTGCGTGTGGCTGTGTGTGTGGCCGTGCTGGGCGTGCTGTTGCAGCTGTTGCTGCTGCATATCGTCACCCCGGTCATCGTAGCCACCGGAGCCGGGCGGTGACAGGTCCTCCAGCTCGATCCGGTTCACCTTGGAGCTTTTCGTGCCACCGTCGAGCGTACCACCACCATGATGATGATGGTGATGATGATGATGATGTTTCACCCTCGGCGGTGGTGGTGTGACCGCCGGTAGCTGTTGCTGCTCCTGCTGCTGGTGCTGCTGGTGCTGCTGCTGACTTTCGTAGCCGAACGTCGAGAAGCGTATGCTGTTTTGCAGCTGATTGGGCGATTGGTTGACCTTATTTTTAAACACCGGCTGGAAGAGCGATTCTCTGGAAGGAAAAAGCGCGATGAAAACCGTGATACTTCAGATGGAGCAACTATGAGCAAAAAATAAAAAAAAACTCACCTCGTCTGACAGGCCATATCACACATGCCACCGGCATCGCGCCCAAGCGTACCGGACCGTGACAGCGGATCGTCGTGGTAGCTACCCCGCAGCACATCCTGCGGGTCCGCCTTAATGTCTATCCGGCTGCTAAACATGTGCGGTCCAACATTTCCTCCCCCGCTGCCCGCACTGCCGCCCCCGACACTGCCGATGCCCATGTCGCGATAGTACTGTCCATTGTTGACGTTCGTCGTACTGCCGCCACCTTCCAGCACATTGATCGGATCCTTGTCGAAGGCCGGCGGTGGCAGCTTGGTGATGTCCAGATCGACCAGCTTTTTCGTCGAATGGCGCCCAAGCTCGTTCAGCTTGCTTTCGCGCGACTGCCGGATGTGCTCGCGGATGATCTTGTGGTCGCGTATAATCTTACGGCTGCAGTTGAACAGAAACAGCAGTATCATGCCACCGAGTATGAGCCCAAACACAATCACGATGATGATGACGTGCTCCGACTGGGCGGTCGCTTGTTTCTGCCGATGAAAGGGATGAAAACGGAATGATAGTAATCGCGAGAAATGAAGACTTGCAGTTGGGCGGGGCGGGTGCTACTAACCTGACACTCATCCTCATCCCACCGGAACCGACAATTGATGCGACCGTTGCACCGCAGCTCGCCGGATATGCATGTCGCATCCTCGCAGTCGTACTCCGTATCGTCGCAGGCTGGCGCGCGTACATAAAAGGGGGGGGAAATCGAAACCCGTAAATTAAATGAACGATACAACTGGTGCCCACCAACGCATAATGCACTTACTTTCGCCGGCCGCCTTCTCTCTAAATGCAGTGAAGAGGATGGAAAAGGTGGAATTAATGGCGGCCGCTTCCGCGAAGAACCGGATGTGCAGGACGTTCGAGCGCGATACGACCGAGTCGGCGATGGAGCCGCAAAAGTTTTTCAGTCTGCAAACGTGGGTAGTGTACAACGTTTGTGCGGATAGTTAATGTTGTGCGTACCATAATGCGGATGGTCGTTGACCATCCGTCAACAGTGCGGTGCTAGAGATTGCATTATCTTACCTCGACGGTAGATCCGTCCGTTCGGTGAACACATCGACAAAGTTGCTTTCGCAGTCGTTTGGCCGTTCCAGCTTGAACTTGAGGAATGAGAGTTGTATCTAGAGTTGGGGGAATAGAGCAGAAAACAGCAACGTCGGTCACAAATCGCGAAGGGAAGGTGCTTTTGTAGGGCACAACCAGCGGTACACATCAACATGTGCACTAAATGAGGTGCTAAGCTATCGATTGATTTGGTTGCGGCTTACCTTCCAACCGTCTGCCACCGTGACGACCCACATGCAGTCAAGCGAGAGGCCATGCTCGATCACGGTTTGCTGCTTTTCGCGCGGCACATCCGACCGATTCACGAATCCCTCCATTCCGGAAACCTCCATCCGGCAGCTTTCATCGTCGTAAATGGCTAGGTGAGGAAGAGCGAATACAAATGTTGTCAGTAATGTCGAGTGGTAATGTTCGATGTTCGAAATAAACGGAACCATTTCTAGGAAGCTGTTACATGTTGAAGGTGTAGAGATAGACGAGGAATAAGTTTTAGTGAGTAATGGCCAATGTTCAATTTGAAGCGTCATAGGAATTTTGGAATTCATTCTAAGAATTCAGTGGAATTGAAAATAGTAGAAGATTGACTAAAATGATTCAAAGTTCACTATTCACTCTAATTCTATCCATTTTAACTCAGTCACTCTTTACGTTAACTAGCAACTCGCTCTATTCAGATTGTATTATTGTAGTATTCTGATATGTTATGTTATTTGAATTTAAATCACCTCCAATAGACATGCACCACGCTTTTGGGATTTCTAGCCACTCATATTGAGTGATTTGAAACATGCAAGAGCCAAACAGCGCAGAGACTGAGTGACTTAACATGCGAAAGAGTACTTCAAACTTGTCGTGCTGACTTGAAACTGAGTAATTCACTTGCAGAACACTACTCACACAATTCTATATTAAGAAATTTTTTGAACGAAAGTGGCAAAGTTGAAGGCACTTTTGAACTCTTTTCAAGTTGAGCTGGAATATGTCAAGTTAGTTCTCCGATTTTTACCCAGTTTTCGGACTTTCACAAGCTAAAATTGATTGTGATCTACGCTTTTCTTGTATAAATGGAGAACATTTTTAACAGAATCTTGTTTTACAGCTTGTCCGAGTTCTAAAAACCAGGATGTATTCCACATCTTTCGAAGTGTATTGTAGTTCAAGTTGAAAAGAATTCAGATATTGCTTCAATTATCCTACATTTTCTTCAAATCATCAATGTTCAAAACCTCGAAAGAGGTTTAATTAGAGCAAGATCCAGAAAGTATGAAAAACGTCTCAACTATTCCTACATATTCCACTTCAATTTAAAAAGAATCCAGAAATGCCTGCATCTTTGCAAGTTGAGCTTGAAAGCTCTATGTCCCCCACCATCTGTAAAGCTTTGGTTCAACTTACACGAAGTAGGCCGCGGCACGTAATCGTACACCACGACGAACCCATTGTACTCGATGTTCTCGTCCGAGTGAAAGTGCAGCCACAGGAAGCGTTCCTTCGAGGTGATCATCGGCGGGTAGGTCTGACCGCAGTACTTGCCAATCAGCGTGGAGAATCCGTGCGCACCGTCGCGAATCTGCCAGGAACGGAACGGAACGGGGTGAGTGAAGTAAATAGTATGATGGCCCAATCACGGCACATTAGTTGTCCACGCATCATTACCTCGAGAAAGTCGTACTTGCACTCCTCGGACGGTTCGATGTGAAAGTGGTCGCGAAAGTCAAGCCGCACCAGAAAGCCGACCGGCGCTTCCAGCACCACCACACAGTCGCTGTTGTTCGGATAGTTGCCCGGCCAGCCCGGATTGTACAGCGTTTTCGAGTCCGGATCGCCCATGGTGAACGTTTCACAGTGCGGCAATGCCGATGCGCCCGCATACTCCGGCGGTACCGCCCGTTGATAGCGCACGTCACGGCGCGGTATGAAGCTAACCGCACCGTCCCGGTCAAGGTTGATGATGTCGGCCGCCACGAAGGCATTGCTGTCGGTAATGTCCGGACCGGGACCCGGTCCGGGACTGCCATCGTTGCCACCGTCGTACGAAATCCCCCGGTGGGATGGTAATGGTCGTGGCGCACCGTGCGGCACCGTTGCAACCGTCGGTACAGCGATCGGCAGCTTATCGAGCAGCAGCACGGTCGAGCTGGAACCAACCTCGCTGGCAAGGGCCGTCGCTAGGAGACCTAAAATTAGGTGCGGTACGGTGAGTGAAGTCGAATTAAATTAACAGCTTCATCATCGCAAACCGCCCGCAGCCGGTCGCTAGTTGTCAGCAACGCTAGAGCGAAATGACACACCTTCGGCTTCGGACAGCAACGATTCCATGGCTCACCTGCTAACACGTTCGCACCGAACAGGAAAATCCGCAAACAACCATGGACACTCATCGTTGCACCCGTCCGCTCGCTACGCACGCCCGCACCGTCCTCCGCACACGTCCGATCCGGGTGTTCCGTACCTCGTCGTCGTCGTCGTCGTCGCAAACAAATTCTTACGAAATTGCTCAATTTCCACTTTAGCTAAACGCTTCCTTCTTTGCATTAAAAAATCCCGCGTTCCCAAACGCTTCTCCGTAATGGCCGCCGGCGATCTTCGTCCCGTTTTTCTCCCGTTGCCACCCACTCGCGTTTCGAGGATCGAAATGAGCTGACCGTTGCCTGCCTGCAAATGATTCGATAATAGCGAATCCTGCCAATTTACGCTCACAATGGCTGGGACGGTGTAGTCGTTCCGGTCGGTACGTTTGTTCGAATCCCGTCACCGAAAGCACATCGCATCTTCATTCTCGCTCGCTTGCACGCGCCCCCAAAAATACCACCAATATACCACCCAACCGCCAGTGAAAGCAGCTTTAACGAGTAAATGTAATTATTTACTAAAAGTGCCCACTGTACAGGTGGGCGAATGGTTTGTTGGTTGGCCGTTTCTTCTTCCCTCGCTTGGTGGGGGGGGGGGGGGGGGGGGGGGGGGGGGGGGAGGGGATAGGGCGAGATAAAATTGGTTCTAGGTTCTGTTTGCTTTTCTCGCTGCCAACCGAGCAGTCGTTGCTTTCCGACGCATTTATGACGCGCACAAGCTTCCAAGGGTAAATCGTAACAACACTTTCCCGCTCCTGGACGCTAACCGGGTCAACTAAAGGCGGGCTCCCGTTGTTGTTCCCTTTTATTTTTCTGCAAAACAAGAAAAAGAGAGAGAGAGAGAGAGAAAGAGAAGAAAAAAGAACACCAAAAAGGTAGGTTAGTATTTTTTGGTTTTATTTTCGAGGGAGAACTTAGTAGCGCGTCGCAAGGATACAGGGCAATCAGTCACGTTCAAGGATGCAGACAAACACCGCCCGCAAAATTCGATTAGGCCAGCTGGTGAAGCTGGTGTCCCCGTTACGGCAAAGCAGACAATGATCAACTAATCAACTTCTGCGTTCGGGGTTTGTTCGTTTTTTTTTGTCCGCCCAAGATGGGTGCCATTCCAGGAATAAAAAAAGCTCCTGCAAACGTTCACGACGAAATACCACTTAAAAATATGTCCTTTTTATGAACGCATCAATCTTTTTTCGGTTTGTTTTTTTTTGTTTCGTTGTTACCAAGAAGGAAAAGGGATTGGCAAAGTATCACGCAGCTACTAACCGATATCAGTCGGTGATTGCTGATCGATTACCGTTGCATGTAAATGATAAATGGCCATACATGGTGGATGGATCAGCTCCCGTTGGAAAGAGGTGGCCACAACAAAGTGCAAAGGGATGAAATGGAATTTTGAAGAACAGACCAACCAGAAAAAAAAACAATTCCAAAAACCATCGCACATATTCGCACCATTTTAGTTGGGAAAAGTGTTCTTTTTGCTGGTGCTTACTCCAACTTGGTTGGATGTTGTTTTCCACACACACACACAGAACGAGGAGCTGGTTGTAATTTCCCGAGAAGCAAAAAAAAGGAAAAACCGTTGCGTATCCGCGGGCCAGGTAAGAAAAATAACCTCCAAAAGATGCTCCGTCCGCTGGTAGTTCTGCGGGCCGAAGATTCACTGTCCGGGCAGCATCGAGTTTCCCCGAATGGAGAAAGCATCGGTAAAATTAGGACGATAAATCAATTTAACGCTTCATCCCTTTCTGTCACTGCCACCATTGGTATTGGTGACAAGCGTGGGTGGCAACAACGAAAAGCTTGCTTTAAGTTTGCGCCCCGTGAAGCCACAATTGAAGCCGTCTCACACCACGGCAAACGGAGCACGATTGATTCTCCTGTGTATTAAGGTTCCAATTTGCCAAAAGGGACAGTACCCGGTTGTGATTGTATGTCCGAGCTGCTTCCGGCGGTTTCGTTTTCCGGTCCCGTAAGAAAAGCGGGTGTTTGCTGGTGGGAAAAGTGCGATAAAGAACACAGTATGCTACCCCATTCCCAGACAAAACACAAACCCTCGAGTGGGTATGGCAATACGACACTGCTACTACTGCTGGTGCTGCTTGCCCGGTAGTGGATGATAATGGTTGTCGTATTCTTCATCGTGAACAATAGCGGCTACTTGCCGGTACTTAGACGAGAGACCATTTATCGGGAAAGTTCTGTCCGCTTTATTTGTTCCGGGTGCCCACGAAAACTCCTGCAGGATTTGATAGTCAAAGTCCAATTGATGAACCCTTCATCATTGAGCGTGTACTAGTGCCGATAGGGTACTGGCTTCCAAAAAAAAAAAAAAAAATGGAAAAGGAACCAACCACAATGGAAACAAGCAGTTGGGAAAAACCTGAACGGATCCGTGATCTCTTGTTTGCGCTATCTGTTTCGGTTTCGGAAAGGCGAACCGGTACCGGGGTGTTTGTTCGGGGCGTTGGGAGACAGATAAGAAATGCTGCCTTTGAAGCTGAAATGTAAACTTCCGTTCTTGCTGATGTCAGCTTGAATGTGCGGCCGTGCACCGTACCGGAGGTTTTTCGGCTTTCGGCTGACGAATATAGTTGGCTCCGTTGGCATGTGATACTTTACATCGTTCGGACGTTGCGTACAATGTAGCCTTGATTTTGCTGTCTTCTATACAACAAAGAAAAATAACTCATTGACTCCTGGACGACCAGGGTAGTGAGTTGATAGAGATGTTTTTGTTATGTATTTTATGAAATGTTTGTATTACTTAAATTGATGGCAAATGGCCATTATTCAAGATAACTTTGTTTCGAGTACATTTTAAAAATTCTATAAGATTTTATTTTATTAAAGTAACTATTTCGATCACAATTCTCTAAGAAAGTTAGATTAAAATGTAGCCGATCGTAGTTCCTAGAGAGTGGATGCCCAACAACAGAATCTACATCATGTAGAATATTGACACGATGTGTGAAGAGTTACAAGATACTAGAAAGGCCTGTACCAGTTCAATTATTGTAATATTTCTTAAATTGTAATGCTGAATAGTGTCCCGACGGAAAGAACATTGAATTTTGTTACTTTTGATTTCTTTTGTAATTTTATTTTTAAGACACCAATGAAACATATGTTCTTTGTGTGGATAGTTTTGTTGAATAATTTAAATTTTTATTTGTTAAAAAAAATAATCAAAACATATGTATAAAACAACATAAAAGCGAACATTTTCGTCCAGACATAACTTTTCTCCATTTATCACAACACAAACAAATCAAGCAGTCAACGAGCATAAACCCACCCACACCGGTGCGGCGTGGTTTTTGCGTTCGCTCGTGTAAGCTTTTTAATCAACCCCAATACAATTCGATTATCAATTTACACAAATCCGGCAAAACGAACTGTTAACAACGCCTACAAGAGTTATTACATCACCGTCGTCGGTTAGTGCGGGCGATATCATCCTTCCTTGATAAAGTTCGGAGTCACAAATTATCCCAGGAGAAAACATCGGGTTGTTGGGGGATGCTGTATAACATAAGTTTGTCGTGTGCCGAAGTTTCGGAAGCGGTGCCGAAAATTGAATAAATATTAATTCGAGTGTATCGTAGCGAAGGTTGAGGCGGCTTGGAAATGGGAGAGCTTGAAGGTGTACCGCATCCTCAATCATGGTCCATCATCATACAGCCGAACCCGAAGGTCGACGCCTGTAAGGAAATGTATAATGATGTTTGCTGAGGTTTCAGGTCGCCGGCAATGTCCGGCAAATCGGTTTCGGAACGTTCCGGTTTCTGGACGCATAGCGTCAGCTTTCCTCCCGGGAGTACCCAACCGATCGCGGGAAGATTTCCAACTGTCCAACGGTACGGAAGATTCCTTTTTTTTTTTTGTTGCATTGTTGGGAGAGCCCACACGAGGTAGGGAATGGTTCCGGTTTACAGAGAACAACTCATCCGTCCGCACACATGAACAAGCGCTACGCATCCGTGTCAAGATGCCAGAACGATCTCGTCCCCGCATGGCGGAAAGGTGCGAATGAGCTTTGACAGAATCGCTCGACCGTGTCCCGTGGCGAATGCCGAACGTCCTACGCGCCCCCATACGCCCAATGGCAGCCCTTTTCGCATGAAAGGGAGCGACGACCATTTCCCGGACACGCTAGCGTAATTATACAAACGAAAGCGCATCGTTACCGTGGGTCGCCGCCCTCACACGCCCTAGCCGAGGTGCCATGATTAAGTAAATCGAATTAATTCACGCTTCAATAGCCGTGCGGCCACACCAGCGTGGGACCGGATGGTTTCGCTTCACCGACGTGTGCGAGCATACGCTGGTGTGGCAAAACAAATATCGTCAATTAGGGATCCAAACCGCCGTGACAAATTCCGGTTTTAGGTGAGTGGATGATAAATTATTCCGGTGCGCCGTGATTTGATAAGCCCGGTCCCGGACAACATCCTTTACCGGAGCATCCGACGCGTACGCGACGATGTGTGCTGGCCAAGATTCAAAAGGATTGAAGACAAGCAGTCCGGACAAAAGGTTTTTCTTTGCTGCGCTGGGTTACACGTTACATGGCGCTGGTAGTGTTGTGTCATTTTTCAACCACAATGTAAGCTCTTGTAACGTTTTGTGATGGTTTCTCTT
>STHB01000003.1:12429243-12447749 GCA_018908115.1 Anopheles rivulorum
ACAACGCAACTAATCAGTGGCTTCGAGAGCGGCAAAAGGACTTGGTCCGGGCCGGAACCATCGCGTGCCTATCATCGTGCCCGAGTGTTAGCTCAGATAGCGCACCGATAGCACGCACACCTCGCCAAATCGCTTGAACCAAGCCACCAAGCAAAGAACTAGGAATGAGGGGGCGGGGGGTGGTTTGGAGGAGAGGGGGGAGAAACCGACTTTTTTTCACCACCCTGTGTGTGTGTGTGTTGTTGTGTTGTACTCGTCCGGATAACGTGCACGGAAACAGAATCATCACCACCGGGCACGGACCGGGGTGGGTGGAGCGGGACTAACATGGAGCGAACGGACGGAGAATGATGCCAGTTTTTAGTAGTATTTACTTTTCCGACATTTTTATGAGCGTGCGCAACGAGTTTTTTTTTATTATTTATTTTTACATTCCGCACGGCACATTTTTAACCCTTGCCGTGTGGTGGCCACCGTTGCCGCCGTGTAACAAGCTGCAACATATTTTAGGAATTTTTATTACACTTCTCGGTTTTTCTTTCGGTGGCGGAAAAAAATAATTGTATGAAAAAAGGGGCAAAGCATAAAAGTGGCATTTTGTGGGCGGCAAGCCACAACATGATCGTGCCAAATACTCCAAAAAGCCGGACAGATGCAGTTTGCCAACTTGAGATAGTTAACGAAATGTTAACACTTAAATTAGAAGATTTAATTATGCTGGTAAAAGTTGACAGTTTTAGTATTTTTGATTTTTTGATAATTGTGCTGTAACGTGTAACGTGGGTGAATGTTTCACATTTGAAGGGATTTATTTGGTTTGTTTGTAGACCTCATCATCCAGATTTGTTGAATATGATACTGAGTTATTTAAAAAAACTACCAAAAAGATAAACTAACACTTGTTTTGTGCAGAATATGAGCTATATTGTGTAAACTTTAGTAAATAAGATAAGAAAAGAACCGGTAGAAAAATTTATGTTTTATATATTTTTTTCATTATAATTAAACGATCAGTTGTTTATTTTTGCGCATAAAAATTCCAATGAATTTCCGAAAAGATAAAAAATATTAATGTAAATAGTAAGAATGTCGTCCAATCATAATGTTTGAGCCATTTCTGGATACTTTTCAAAATAAACTGGAAAACGTAGAGATAGAAGCAAAATTGATTCTATTTTTTCAAGCTTTTTCGTGCAAAAAGTGAAATTGATTTCGAAAAGAAATTGAGAAGAATTCGACATTTCTCTCAACACATTCCAGTTCAACTTGAAAAGAGTCTAGAAATAGCTTCAATTTTGACAGTGAACTCGATAGCCTTGTAATATATTTTTTTTTTTATTCTTTTCAAATTATTTATGTATATATTTTATCAAAAGTATACAAAATTTGACACATTGGTATGTTTTGCCATCCATTTATGTCTCATTCATCATTCTCAAAGCTTTATATCAAGCTTTGAAGGAACGTAGATTTTAATTGGTAAAAAACAGCAAACACATATTTAGCTGTAAAGCTGTACAGAGAAATGCATAAAGGATTTACTCGCATTGATCATTCCATTTCAGTGCGTAATTGGAATTCTCCAAAAACTCGCATTTCGAAATTAAATCCAGCTGGGGAAATGCAAAACGCTCCATTGATGTAGGTCGTGCGATTGTTTTGCAATAAATAGTGTCGCAAATTCGGTCGCACAGCAGCGACCAACGTCACTGAAGGGTTTGGCCGGCCCGAGCACCAGAAACACCTGAGGCAAACCGTATTGGCTTCGCACACGCAACAGCATCATAAGTGCGAGAGCCAAAAATGGAAAAGCGTTCCGCAGACCGAAAATTCCAAAACGGAGCAAAACGTTCTGGCGACACGCCGTTAGTACGACACACATACACCCACAACCCGGCGAAGGGAGGATACTGAGGGGGGCGGGAAAGAGAGGAGAAAGGTAGGAACCATCCTTACCATTGCCAAAAGGAGCACCCCATGGGTGATTCCATTCCACGACACGCAGCGTGACGATTCCCGTTGACGCGCACGATTCTGCACACAATGTAACGGAAAAGCTCACTACAGCCAACCACTCGCCAACTGTGCAAAGACTTTCAAATTGCAATAGGGGTGGAGGGGTAGAGGGTGGGGCAGGGAGAGAAGGTGGAAAAGGGGGAGGGGGGGGAGAGAAAATGATGCTTTTGAAAATTTAATTTCGCAATTTAATGAGCACAGGCGCACTGGTTCTGGCGCTGCGGCACAAACCATACACCATGGTGGTACGTTGCGTTGGAGCAAAGTTTAGCAGCGAGCAGCAGCAAACGAAAGATGGTGGAAAAAGAAAAAGCACAAACAAAACAACCAAACAACCAAAAAAGAAATCCTCCTCCCGAATCAACACGAAGCAATCGAGGGAAGGAAAAACAACGAAATATGATGACGTGTTGAGAGCCGGGTTTTGGTGTTGTTGGCTCGGAATGGGGGGGGGAGGGGGGGGGAGAAGGGGCTTTTGTTGTAATGTATCGTGCCTTTAGCAGCACGATACGGAAAGTTTGTAACAAAATCAAATTAAATGTTTGTATCTTCTACAAAACCTTATCATAATGATTGAGTTTCAAGCCGATTTGGAAATGTTTCGCACGCCGAGCAAAACATGGCCGCGGGTTGGGATGGTTTGAGGGAATGGGGAGCGAGTCATGAGGAGATGTCTTTGGCTTGTTTTTTTTTTTGGTGATATTTGTAGTTGGTGCTGGATAACTTGCATAATTTGGTGCTTTGTAGTGATTGGTTTCATGATCTCCCCGTCACAATCAACAGCAGGATAATAGATTAATTTGTTTGTTGATGGTTTTGGTAGTTTGCATCCAGCGCTAGTGCATCATATATTTTAGCATTGAATATTGTATATAATTGAGTATAAAGTTTCATTGAAGTTTGTATAACAAATTCAAATATACTTTATAAATATTGAAATTATTCCCCACGCGATAACAAGTTTGTTCTATGTTCAAACGTATTTTCTCCTTTTGCAAATCTGTATTCCGAATTTCTCGTAAACTTATTCACTAGCTGGCTTCATATTTTTATACGTGTTTTCATAGTTCTTGACGCAATTTAAAAACCCTTTTTGAACTTTTTCTTGTAACAAAGTCATAATTTTCAAACATAAATTATTGTTTTTATTTGTTTTAAAGTTTACTTTTATTTGTTACTAAATTTCAAGAATTCCACTAAATATTATCCAGATGACAGTTTACGTGCTTATCGCAACTCGAACGATGATCGGATAAACGGACATCTAAGGATAATGTTTTTTATGATCTTTTCTTTACGAATTTTGGGTTTAGAACTAATGTTTCAACTTGACTGTGTAATAATTTTTTAAAAAAATTGAAGCGGATACTGATTGTGGTCATCGAGTTTATGTCACTATTAGGCGTTAGATGATTTGTGACGGAAAGATTTACCTTTCCACTGGACAGGATCTAGTAACAATTCGATTTAAAAGCAGTAGTTTAATGTTAGTTTTGTATTTTGGTACTAAGACACTTTATTCTAAAATAATAGTTAAAATTAGTACAGTATTGACAACAGAAATGTACGAACGATACGCTGCCTATCACGGTCAAAGGATGAGTGCCCCTCTTCATGGGATCCTTCCCGTGTTCCGGTGCGCACGTCATCGACTGTCACTTGTGAGTGGCACATTAAGCGCGGTTGACACAGGCTCCCAACAGTTAGAAACTGCTTTAACTTAAAATTTTCGATGTTTTTACTATACTATTCATTCATATTAAACACTATGGTACCATCTTCGGGAATGATGCCGCAACAATGCAACTTCAAATTATGAGTGAAATAATTGTCTACTCACTGTCGTTACATTGTAAAATAATCATCACCGTATCCTGCCGTCATAAACTTTATGAGGCAAACAATAGAAAAAAGAGAAAAGCACGACGCATTGGTGGGTCGCCCCTGTTTTTATGAATTGTGAGCGTTAAACAATGTTAAAATCATCATACTCATCACAAATTGCACAAACCCTCAGTGTTTACAGCCCGGGAAAACGGCGGCGCCCGATCAATCCAGCCATCCATTCCGGAACCCAAACAGGGCGAAGAGGGCAAACAAAGTAAGGGGAGTACGGATTAACACGAATGGTGTGAATTAATTTGGTCCGCGGGGCAAAGAATGGCGGGCGAAATGTTGCTTCCGTGGCTCAATAATTTCAGTTTCAGAAATTTTGATGCCATTCCGTTCCCACCCGCAACCATCATGCTGTTGCTGCTTTGCCACGGTCACGAAGCGTAGCTCGAAGTCGAAGCATTAAAATTTCACTGGCTGGAGGGTATTTTTAGGTAGGGACGGTGCTACAATCAAGCCGGGCGGGCCAAGTGCTAGTAAGGGTAGTAGCATCCCCCATCAACAGTGCGAGCTAATCCAACCTAATTAAGGTAGTGGCAAGGAAAAGGAGCTGGAAAGCTAGAGAAGAGGTAGTGTGGATAGGAAATAAGACGAATGATTAAGTGAAACAATTCGCTGGCCCATTCTCATGCCAGGCTCATCGCTTATACCTTGGGCGATGTTTTCATATTTTCGGTTAGTGAGCACCAGCATCACCACCACACGGCCCACTTAAAGCTCATCCCGGGTATGTTTAAGCAAAGATCACAGAAAAATGGTTAATTTTTCACAGCCAGGGAAAGGGCGCCATGAAATGAATGAACCGGTCGCTAGACTCACCTTTCGCGAAAAGAGTGAAGAAACAAACGCAAAAAACGCCGATGGTGAAAGCTTTTGTTCTGGATGGAATTAAAAAAGAAAACAGAAACTTCCTTCTTCAGCCGGGAAGGCACGATCTAAAGGTGCCACCTTCAAGAACCCCCCCCCCACACACACACACACACACACACACACACACACACAAGGTAACTTCCCAGGATGGTGCCAGTGATAGCGAGCTTTGTCTCGCAAACGCCACCCCATGTCAAGGCGGGTGAAAAAGGATTACAGCGCTCGATAAACGGGAAAGTCGCCCCCGGCCGGTGGGGGAAACCGGGTGGCATTATGGCACGGCACAGCCAAGAGGTTGGGCAGGGTTGGGGACATTAATGTAAAAGCGGGTTATGATAATATCCCAATGATGGCAATCTACACTCATGCTGCGCGAATTTTCGTAAATGTTTCCACCAGGCGTTGTTTCCCGGGCGCGACCCTGGCCCCCCGGCGCGTTGGTGCAGGAGCAGTTTTGATGATTTTTCGACATTATTCGACATCGTCCCGTCCCGTTTGCAGTAGGGTGAAATGTTTCCTACACCACCTTCCCATACACACACACACACACACAAGCGTAAACCTTTCCTTGGCATAACATTTGTCGTAACTGATACCGCGCGAGGCGTACTGCGGGATGGCTGGAGCCAAACTTTGGGGGTGTTGAGGTACAAGACATGGATACGTAAATTAAACCTACCTGAACTTGCACGTACGCACGAGTAGGTCGGTGTGTGTGTGTGTGTGCGAAAGTGCTCAAATGAGGCCAGGTATGGAAGGTGTGTGGGTGATACGGGCACTTGCGCGAAAAATATCATTGGAGTTTTTTGGTGTTTCGCTTGGGGCGGATTTTTTTCCCTTTCAATTTTTCCACCTTACAGCCTTTGGTATGTTTGCTAACTTTTTTAAAGCAAACTCATTACCGTGCAGATGAAAGTATCGTTGCGCTTCCCATTTGCACCTTGCTCTTGCTCTAAAGAGCGTGTTGAAGCTTTAGCAGCAGCAACGTTTGCAGGTTTTCCCTGTGTTCCCAGCAGACCGTGAGGTTTAACGACTTGTGTGAATATGGCACCAAGTTACTCCCACTCGAGGACGAGGGGGTAAAGCTCGGTGCCGCCCCAAAACATCTTAAAGCGGTTCCAGCATCAAAAGTTACAAGCAGACGTCGCGTCCGTTTTGGCACGGGGTGATACACTCCAGCCCGATCACCGTCCCTCCCCCTCCCCCCCTCCCCCCCTCTCCTCCCTTGAGACATGAATATATTGATTGGACGTATCGCGCAAAACCGATTGGTACCGTAATTAATGATCAATCTCCGTGGTGGGAGCGTGGCGGGAATTTATCGCTGTCACATTATTCATCCAGTGAACGATCGATCCGAGCGGGATGCGAGATCCCGGTAGCTCACCTGGTCGGGGGAGTTACTTTTTTGTTTTGGGTCAGGTGAGCTTACTGCCTGTTAAGCTTCCGCGCACCGGTTAACGAGCGTCACCGTGTAATGGGACCGTTGCATGGCTTCACTTTTCGCACCATAAATAACCGCAACAACCGGTTGTCGGTTGGTGTGGTTTTTGGTCTGGTGCTTCGGACCTGCTGGAATGCTCACCGTCGATAAGCTTGTCGTGCGCGGAAACCTCAAAACGGGACGCTTTTGTTGGGAGTGAGCACTGTGGTGCGCTGGTACACTGTGGGACGTGCCAGATGCAGCCAGCAGCGTACGCGAGACAAATAATGTATTTGTTCTGCCTGCTCTGGGTATTAGCTGGGTACACTTTGATCTTACCGTCCACAAGGGTATTAAACGTGCGGGTGCATTTGGGACATTAATGGTTAATATGGTTTAATAATTAATTAACCAGTTATAAAGGGAATTGTGAGCGTTTGCCTATAGTCTTTACAAGCAATTCATACGTACGTTTTCAGTACAGAAAATAATATACTAAATGTTTGTATTACATACAATCACTTAGACAAAGAAGAGCCACAACTAATTGATTCTACCTTACTTGTGATTGCTATTTGCTACTGTTTATTACATTCTATTGGGTTTAATACCCAAGAGTTTGTAGTTCGGTGTTCTTAAAATCATATTTATACTTTATACAATGCAATTTTCTCTCCAAAAATTACCTTATCACCATTTATGTCCTATCCGAGTAATAATCCATAAATTAAATCTATTTGACTCCAACTTAATGATGTTCTTTGATAGCTAACGCAAGTTTCAAATTGAATGCTATTGCAATTAGAAATTTTTTCAGTTATTGCTTTTTTACAAATAGATTCCCTTGCTTCACTTTAAATTTAAATTAGAAGAAAATCTATTAAGCATTATCTACCTATTTCTTTGTTATTTACTTTAACTTTGTGTCACAATACATATCAAAACCCCAAGCATGGTTATGGGGTAATAGTTTGTTGACTACTGTCCCGGCATGTTATGCTAGCTAACGAAAATCAATTAATACCAGTAATGTCTACATCCATAATATTGTGGTATTTTGGGTAATTTTTTCCTTCGTCTGCCTGCCACTGGCACGGTCGTGCGATTCTGTATCAATTAGACCGTTTGCTGGTACAATTTATTGTTCGCCCCGCTACCAACCACAACGACCAAAGATGAAAGCTTACCGGTATTGGTCACAGGTGTCAATGTGTGGCTGCAGCTTTAAGCTGCGCGGCGAAGCGACCACACAAGGCGAACCGTTGCGGAACTTTTGGTGACGTTTTATTTTCTTTCTTTTGTGTCAGAAGAGTTAAAACCTGATGCTGCATCATGTTGGTAAAATTGGAATGTGTTTCATTNTTTTGTTGTAATGTATCGTGCCTTTAGCAGCACGATACGGAAAGTTTGTAACAAAATCAAATTAAATGTTTGTATCTTCTACAAAACCTTATCATAATGATTGAGTTTCAAGCCGATTTGGAAATGTTTCGCACGCCGAGCGTAACATGGCCGCGGGTTGGGATGGTTTGAGGGAATGGGGAGCGAGCCATGAGGAGATGTCTTTGGTTAGTTTTTTTTTTGGTGAGGTTTGTAGTGCTGGTGCTGGATAACTTGCATAATTTGGTGCTTTGCAGTGATTGGTATCATGATCTCCCCGTCACAATCAACAGCAGGATAATAGATTAATTTGTTTGTTGATGGTTTTGGTAGTTTGCATCCAGCGCTAGTGCATCATACATTTTAGCATTGAATATTGTATATAATTGAGTATAAAGTTTCATTGAAGTTTGTATAACAAATTCAAATATACTTTATAAATATTGAAATTGTTCCCCACGCGAAAACAAGTTTGTTCGATGTTCAAACTTATTTTGTCCTTCTGCAAATCTGTATTCCGAATTTCTCGTAAACTTATTCACTAGCTGGCTTCATATTTTTATACGTGTTTTCATAGTTCTTGACGCAATTTAAAAAACCTTTTTGGACTTTTTCTTGTAACAAAGTCATAATTTTCAAACATAAATTATTGTTTTTATTTGTTTTAAAGTTTACTTTTATTTGTTACTAAATTTCAAAAATTCCACTAAATATTATCCAGATGACAGTTTACGTGCTTATCGGAACTCGAACGGATCGGATAAACGGACAACTAAAGATAATGTTTTTAATGATATTTTCTTTACGAATTTTGGGTTTAGAACTAATGTTTGAACTTGACTATGTAGTAATAATAATAAAAATTGAAGCGGATACTGATTGTGGTCATCGAGTTTATGTCACTATTAGGCGTTAGATGATTTGTGACGGAAAGATTTACCTTTCCACAGGACAGGATCTAGTAACAATTCGATTTAAAAGCAGTAGTTTTATGTTAGTTTTGTATTTTGGTACTAAGACACTTTATTCTAAAATAATAGTTAAAATTAGTACAGTATTGAAAACAGCAATGTACGAACGATACGCTGCCTATCACGGTCAAAGGATGAGTGCCCCTCTTCATGGGATCCTTCCCGTGTTCCGGTGCGCACGTCATCGACTGTCACTTGTGAGTGGCACATTAAGCGCGGTTGACACAGGCTCCCAACAGTTAGAAACTGATTTAACTTAAAATTTTCGATGTTTTTACTATATTATTCATTCATTTTAAACACTATGGTACCATCTTCGGGAATGATGCCGCAACAATGCAAATTCAAATTATGAGAAAAATAATTGTCTACTCACTGTCGTTACATTGTAAAATAATCATCACCGTATCCTGCCGCCATAAACTTTATGAGGCAAACAATAGAAAAAAGAGAAAAGCACGACGCATTGGTGGGTCGCCCCTGTTTTTATGAATTGTGAGCGTTAAACAATGTTAAAATCATCATACTCATCACAAATTGCACAAACCCTCAGTGTTTACAGCCCGGGAAAACGGCGGCGCCCGATCAATCCAGCCATCCATTCCGGAACCCCAACAGGGCGAAGAGCGCCGGCAAACAAAGTACGGGGAGTACGGATTAACACGAATGGTGTGAATTAATTTGGTCCGCGGGGCAAAGAATGGCGGGCGAAATGTTGCTTCCGTGGCTCAATAATTTCAGTTTCAGAAATTTTGATGCCATTCCGTTCCCATCCGCAACCATCATGCTGCTGCTGCTGCTGCTTTGCCACGGTCACGAAGCGTAGCTCGAAGTCGAAGCATTAAAATTTCACTGGCTGGAGGGTATTTTTAGGTAGGGACGGTGCTACAATCAAGCCGGGCGGGCCAAGTGCTAGTAACGGTAGTAGCATCCCCCATCAACAGTGCGAGCTAATCCAACCTAATTAAGGTAGTGGCAAGGAAAAGGAGCTGGAAGGCTAGAGAAGAGGTAGTGTGGATAGGAAATAAGACGAATGATTAAGTGAAACAATTCGCTGGCCCATTCTCATGCCAGGCTCATCGCTTATACCTTGGGCGATGTTTTCATATTTTCGGTTAGTGAGCACCAGCATCACCACCACACGGCCCACTTAAAGCTCATCCCGGGTAGGTTTAAGCAAAGATCACAGAAAAATGGTTAATTTTTCACAGCCAGGGAAAGGGCGCCATGAAATGAATGAACCGGTCGCTAGACTCACCTTTCGCGAATAGAGTGAAGAAACAAACGCAAAAAACGCCGATGGTGAAAGCTTTTGTTCTGGTTGGAATTAAAAAAGAAAACAGAAACTTCCTACTTCAGCCGGGAAGGCACGATCTAAAGGTGCCACCTTCAAGAACCCTCCCCCGCTCCCCCACACACAAGGTAACTTCCCAGGATGGTGCCAGTGATAGCGAGCTTTGTCTCGCAAACGCCACCCCATGTCAAGGCGGGTGAAAAAGGATTACAGCGCTCGATAAACGGGAAAGTCGCTCCCGGCCGGTGGGGGAAACCGGGTGGCATTATGGCACGGCACAGCCAAGAGGTTGGGCCGGGTTGGGGACATTAATGTAAAAGCGGGTTATGATAATATCCCAATGATGGCAATCTACACTCATGCTGCGCGAATTTTCGTAAATGTTTCCACCAGGCGTTGTTTCCCGGGCGTGACCCTGGCCCCCCGCGCGTTGGTGCAGGAGCAGTTTTGATGATTTTTCGACATTATTCGACATCGTCCCGTCCCGTTTGCAGTAGCGTGAAATGTTTCCTACACCACCTTCCCACACACACACACACAAGCGTAAACCTTTCCTTGGCATAACATTTGTCGTAACTGATACCGCGCGAGGCGTACTGCGGGATGGCTGGAGCCAAACTTTGCGGGTGTTGGGGTACAAGACATGGATACGTAAATTAAACCTACCTGTACTTGCACGTACGCACGAGTAGGTCGGTGTGTGTGTGTGTGTGTGTGTGTGCGAAAGTGCTCAAATGAGGCCAGGTATGTAGGCGTGTGGGTGGCACTTGCGCGAAAAATATCATTGGAGTTTTTTGGTGTTTCGCTTGGGGCGGATTTTTTTCCCTTTCAATTTTTCCACCTTACAGCCTTTGGTATGTTTGCTAACTTTTTTAAAGCAAACTCATTACCGTGCAGATGAAAGTATCGTTGCGCTTCCCATTTGCACCATGCTCTTGCTCTAAAGAGCGTGTTGAAGCTTTAGCAGCAGCAACGGTTGAAGGTTTTCCCTGTGTTCCCAGCAGACCGTGAGGTTTAACGACTTGTGTGAATATGGCACCAAGTTACTCCCACTCGAGGACGAGGGGGTAAAGCTCGGTGCCGCCCCAAAACATCTTAAAGCGCTACCAGCATCAAAAGTTACAAGCAGACGTCGCGTCCGTTTTGGCACGGGGTGATACACTCCAGCCCGATCACCGTCCCTCCCCCTCCCCCCCCTCTCCTCCCTTGAGACATGAATATATTGATTGGACGTATCGCGCAAAACCGATTGGTACCGTAATTAATGATCAATCTCCGTGGTGGGAGCGTGGCGGGAATTTATCGCTGTCACATTATTCATCCAGTGAACGATCGATCCGAGCGGGATGCGAGATCCCGGTAGCTCACCTGGTCGGGGGAGTTACTTTTTTGTTTTGGGTCAGGTGAGCTTACTGCCTGTTAAGCTTCCGCGCACCGGTTAACGAGCGTCACCGTGTAATGGGACCGTTGCATGGCTTCACTTTTCGCACCATAAATAACCGCAACAACCGGTTGTCGGTTGGTGTGGTTTTTGGTCTGGTGCTTCGGACCTGCTGGAATGCTCCCCATCGATAAGCTTGTCGTGCGCGGAAACCTCAAAACGGGACGCTTTTGTTGGGAGTGAGCACTGTGGTGCGCTGGTACACTGTGGGACGTGCCAGATGCAGCCAGCAGCGTACGCGAGACAAATAATGTATTTGTTCTGCCTGCTCTGGGTATTAGCTGGGTACACTTTGATCTTACCGTCCACAAGGGTATTAAACGTGCGGGTGCATTTGGGACATTAATGGTTAATATGGTTTAATAATTAATTAACCAGTTATAAAGGGAATTGTGAGCGTTTGCCTATAGTCTTTACAAGCAATTCATACATACGTTTTCAGTACAGAAAAAAATATACTAAATGTTTGAATTACATACAATCACTTAGATAAAGAAGACCCACAACTAATTCATACCTCCTTTCATGTGATTACTATCTATTACTGTTTATTACATTATATTGGGTTGAACATCCAAGAGTTTGGAGTTTGGAGTACTAAAAATCATGTATATTCTACAAACATTGCAATTTTCTCTCCGAAAATTACCTTATCACCATTTATGTCCTATCCAAGTAATAATCCATAAATTAAATCTCTCTCTCTCTCTCTCTCTCTCTCTCTCTCTCTCTCTCTCTCTTTGGCTTAACGACCTACCAGGTCATGCCGGCCATCGAAATGGCTTACTAGACTATTAAATATCACGTAGTTGCATAGTCAGTGCTCACTACGGAGGAACGGTCCGGATGGGATTTGAACCGGGTCCGGTCGTGTTAGAGACTAGCGCCGTTGCCAAATACACCACCGGGCCGCCCTAAATTAAATCTATTTGACTCCAATTTAAGGATGTTCTGTGATAGCTAACGCAAGTTTCAAATTGAATGCTGTTGCGATTTGAAATTTTGTCAGTGATTGCTTTTTTACAAATAGATTCCCTTGCTTCTCTTGGAATTTAGATTGGTAGAAAAACTAGAAAGTATTATCTACCACCAATTTTATCTTATTTTAATTATTTCATTTAAAATTTATTTTTACGGCTCAGCGCCATATTGGCAACCAATTTCTCTGTTATTTACTTTATTTTTGTGTTATAATACATAACAAAACCTCAAGCATGGTTATGGGGTAATAGTTTGTTGACTACTGTCCCGGCATGTTATGCTAGCTAACGAAAATCAATTAATACCAGTAATGTCTACATCCATAATATTGTGGTATTTTGGGTAATTTTTTCCTTCGTCTGCCTGCCACTGGCACGGTCGTGCGATTCTATATCAATTAGATCGCTTGCTGGTACAATTTATTGTTCGCCCCGCTACCAACCACAACGACCAAAGATGAAAGCTTACCGGTATTGGTCACAGGTGTCAATGTGTGGCTGCAGCTTTAAGCTGCGCGGCGAAGCGACCACACAAGGCGAACCGTTGCGGAACTTTTGGTAACGTTTTATTTTTTTCTTATGTGTCAGAAGAGTTAAAACCTGATGCTGCATCATGTTGGTAAAATTGGAATGTGTTTCATTTTGTTAATAATAATGATAATAATAATAATAATAATAATAATAATAATAATAATAATAATAATAATAATAATAAAATGATACCCTCGGGGAGTCTTCCATTCAATTTTACTAATTAGTCAATATACATTAATTTTTCTCCCTACTCAAATTGCTGTTGTGCAATAAAACGAACAGGCCCCCTGGTACACCATGACACCGTACCCGCGAATCCGACTCCACCACCAATGCCATTAAACGAAAAGCAATGAAACGTTCGCATTCTAATAAATTGATGGTTTCAGTTGTCAAGAGGAGTAAATTGAATAATTGATTGGTTGTACGGTTGAGCCGTACCGTCGGTGGGCTTCTTAAGGGATGTTTCACGGCTCCGATTTCCGAGGCCACGGGTGTACTCGCTGTGCACACCCGAACACGACACGGCGTGCGAAAACGATCTCGTGCAAAAGACAATAGAGACGTTGTGCTCCTTTCGTTTCGATACAACCGCAACAAATTGATTTTACTTATTAGAGCGTTAAGCCGCAAAATCTGATGTTCTGCTTTTGCAGTCTGCCGAGTCTGCCATTGTGTAAGCGACGCCATCGGAGCGTGTGTGTGTGTGTGTGTTTGTGGTTTTCGGAACCGGCATTCACTTTTTGTCTCCTTCGGTCCTCTTTTCGTCCCACTCACCCCTGCCGGCAAGTATGGCGCGCTGATGGAGTCGGAAAGTGACAAAGAATAGCAAAAGCAATGTGCGGAGCGTTTGTGTCAGTGAGCCGTGGCATGGCAAAAGGAAAACAAATCCCCCCTGAAAGCACCCGATCCCGTCACGGTTTCCGACTTCCCGTTGCAATCCCGCCGAAAAGAGCGGCAGCAGCGGTACCGTTGGGGTGGCACAAACACCCCCCCCCCCCCCCCCCCCCCCCCCCCCCCCCCCCCCCCGCGCCCCCGCCCCCCCCCCCCCCCCCCCCCCCGCCGGGGGGCCCCCCCCCCCCCCCCCCCCCCCCCCCCCCCCCCCCACACACCCACCCCCCCCCCCCCCCCCCCCCACCCCCACCCCCCCCCCCCTTGTTCACACNACACGTGTACTTTATCGGTTTACCCAAGACATTACAATGCTTCCCGTTTTGGGGATCGTCACGAAAATCCAGCGGTCCGCAACCGAAACCGCAAATGAATGTCCGTGCGGGCATGGAAATGAACTAGCATCGATTTTCCAGGCGGACACACTGTTTGCCGGATGCTGGCAGGGCAGAGATCGCTGCCAAAAAGCGTTTGATGCCCGGGTGCCGTCGGGACGCACGGTAAGCAACTTCTATTTACCGAACGACCGAAGTTGATTTTCTCTCACTCGCTCGCTCGGTCGTTCGCGCAATTCCCCTAACTTCAGTGGGCAAGTGAGCATCCGGGAATGGACAGCAGTCTGGAATAAGAGCGAGAAGCCCGGTTGCGATAAGAAAGCGGGAAACCGGTAAGGTAAGCAAAAGTTTGGCCGGAACAAAACACGAGTCGACTCCGTGAGCGACTGGGCGCCTCCATAAAGTACCGCAAGTGGGTAATCTTTGTTAAATCGGTCTTTTCAATACTTTAAGCGTCACTGGTGGGTGAAAAGTCTTTCATTAAGCCGTAGTAAACGTTGCTTAAGGATGCTTCCACTTTGCTTAAATAGTTGTACACGTTCGAAGCGAAATTCCGTACCATTGAGCAGGTGGCATTTTATTCAAACTAGCGATTGTTCTACTACTAGAGGGGTTGTGTTTCGATATGATGGGGGGGATGAAAACGATTTAATTAAATTATGAAACCGATTTGGTTCGATGTTGAACTACAAGTATGTGGGTTTCAAGAGCAACGCAAACTTTTCGGTTCTAAAAAGTAATAGGTACAAATTGAATGTTGCAAGAATGTAAGGGTATGGGCTCGCTTCTACTAAGCCAACACAATTTTATGTGAATCTCGTTTCTAAACAATAAATTGTTTTGAAAAACATTTCAACAATCAACCGTTAAAAGTATTATACATTTTAATATTATCCTTAAATTGTTTTCCAATGCAAAATTGCTCTCAAATTCCACGTACTTACGTGTTAATGATGGTTCAATTTGCTGGAAGCGATGTAACGCGTGTTATAAGCATATGGCGTATTGTTCATTGTTTAAAATTACACATGTAGCTAGTTTAACTGAAGTGCTTGCGATAATTACAATACCATTCATTGGTGTGCTGTTGCCATCACGTAATTAAATTAAAACTTTAGATCAAACAAAAAACCTTCCGCTTCAATTAATTATGAATCGTAATCGGTATTACGCCAAACTAGGTTTCACTTTCGAGTAAATTGACAGCGGAAAACATTGTTACACTGAATAAAGTTTCATTTAAATGATTATCGTGCTGTTTACTCAGAACATAATGCGCACCGCTGAAGTAATGGAATTGATGCGAAGTTAAAAGTACTTTATCAAAGTGGACGAATGATAAGCCCGGAAGCAGTAATAATCAAACATTATTGCAAATGATTCCACACTTTACCATTTGTGTACTTTGAATTACGTCGAATAAATAAAGCAAAACGAAATGTTAAAACAAAATCTGCCACGGTTCGAATGCGGCACAAATGAACCCGAAATCAGCTCACAATAACGTTCCTCTTATTGAAATTGGCCATATGGGTAGGGTAAAGCGTTTCCCTGCCGTTTTTTTACTCCTTCTCAGCACAGGTACTTATAGCTACTCAGCGACTTACCAGAAAGCGGTTCCATAGAACGTGAAACAAAACCTGTGCAATAATTTTCCACCCATTTGACTAGTGAAGCGCCCAAAGCATTTCCTTGCTTTCCTCTTTTTTTTTCTCTTTGTTTTACCGCCAACATTCGGTTTGTTTAAATTTTGCCAAGCATAAAATAAAAAAGACGCAAAAAATCGCCCGAACCTGGCTGATGAATTCAGGGAAATGTTAAACGACTGGTCCGTAATTTACGCGACCGTCAGATGGAATAAAGTTCCTTCCCCCTACCCCCTAACCCCCTTCCCTTGGGAGGGTGAAAAAGGTGGACCCAAGCTGTCCAGTGGGCAGGAAAAAAGCCTGATTAAGTAATTTCCCGGTTGAGGCTACCATTTTTGCCAACTAGAGAGAGAGAGAAAAAAAGGTGTAAGTAGAGATTCGGTGACCTGGATTTTAGCGTCGATGTGGTTTTTTTAGTGTGTGTGTGTGTGTGTGTGAATTTATTACGACCAACACCCGAAAAATATAGCGCTAACGTACTGTACTTGTAGTCTTGGGTTGCTTCCTGTTGGAAGTAAATTGCTCAACTCACGGTGGAATAGAAATAAACATGAAGTGAAAGGAACAACAACAACAAACAAAAAAAAACATCAGGAAGACTAAAAAACAGAGCCAAATGATATAGAGAAATAAGGAATACGGTCGCAACGGGGGCGAAAAATATGTGTGTTAAAAATGATTACGAGAATGTCTCTGTTCGCTGCCTTGCCGTATAATGAAGGTACGGGTTTTGATGTGTTTTGTGCCTTTCCGTTTATCAGCATCAGCACACAGGCATCGTGTGTGTGTGTGCGTGTGTGTGGCGGGTCGGGAAAACACACCAACCGGACGGGGAAATCCCATGAGCATGTCTGTGGCCATGACGGTAACGAATAAAAGATCTGCAAATCTGATTAAGAGCATTTAAATTAATTTCCCGAACCATACCGAACCGATTGTACCGTGTGAGGGGGGCGGCTGTACGCTACGGGGCAACACGAAAACCCCCTCCGGTTCCGGTTCCGGTTCGATGCGATTCATTTGATTTGCATATATGTATATTTTAGCTGACCCACCCAGACGCGCCGGGACGAGAATATCACGGCAAACACGGTCATACATTCGATACAGCGGCAGAACGTTTTGCGTATGGCACCTATCACTGGCCTTTGAGCACATTTCCATCACAGAGGTCCCCCCCGGCCCTGGAGCGCTGGTGGGGTATGAAACGGTGATGAGCGGACGGGGTGAGGAATAATTTTTCGCTGTCGGTAAAAGTGTCCATGGACGAGCGTGTATGCCTACGGTCATCGCATAAACATGAGCCTGTGAAAGCTACGCGCACATCCTTAATCCCTTCGCCCATATTTCCCATTTCTGCCGCTTTTTTTACCATTTGTGCCTTCTCATTTTGCTCTCGCTCTCTCTTTCTCTCTCTGTCATTCTCGAGAACGGAAAACGACCACTTTTGAACGGGTGGTCGACTTTTGAAGAGGGATTTCTCGAATGCGCCACCGACCGAAGAGTACTCCGACGAGGCTGGATGAAAGGAATACTGGCACACACACAAAAAAAAAACCCCAGCGCACACGCCCCCGAATGATGACTTGTGGATGTTCCCTCCTCTGGTGCTGAAGTGGTTCGATTATCTGNCTTTTTTTACCGTTTGTGCCTTCTCATTTTGCTCTCGTTCTCTCTTTCTCTCTCTGTCATTCTCGAGAACGGAAAACGACCACTTTTGAACGGGTGGTCGACTTTTGAAGAGGGATTTCTCGAATGCGCCACCGACCGAAGAGTACTCCGACGAGGCTGGATGAAAGGAATACTGGCACACACACAAAAAAAAAACCCCAGCGCACACGCCCCCGAATGATGACTTGTGGATGTTCCCTCCTCTGGTGCTGAAGTGGTTCGATTATCTGCCGCACGGTCCTTTGCAAATATTGACATCCCGTAGCGATTTTGCATATGCTATTTCATTCGGCTGGTAGCCTCAGTAGTCTGGGGTCCGGTGTCATCCTCCGTCGAAGGGAAGGGCTACCCAAGAACCCGACACTGAAGGATCTCAAGAGACGATGAAATGCGATCTAATGTAAACAACGGTTTCCCTCTTAAACGATCCTTGGCGCTGAAGTGTTTGCAGACATCCAGGGGTGATAGTTTTGTAGAACATCACGTTTAAGAAGCGTTTCTTGCAAAATCTTTGAACCTTTTCAACATCTTTTGAAAATGATTATAATCCATCATAATACGATACTGGACACGGAGAGGTGGTTTGCAGAAAATATATGTTGTTCCAAATACTGGGTTTTTTTCTTCAAAGTCAATGTAAATCGAAAAGTATTAATGTCTAAGGGGCATAATATTTTCATGTTATGATGGTATTGGATGTGATGTTGAGTGTTTTTTCCTGAAAGTGTATTATTTTAGCAACTGTTTCGTCATTTATCTAAGTTAATTCCATTTAAACAGTTCATTTTCTTCATTGCGAAATTCATTCTTCCAATGCACTAGTTCAGTAGTCCGTATTGTTATACACTTGAAATATTTCATGAAATCTTTCCGAAACAATTCTTGGTACTTAGTTACATTTTCCACTTTTACTGTTGGGTTTCATATTCTTCCTAATCAGCAAATAATCGTGAGCGATCAGATATATCCCAGAATTGCTAATTGTCCACACTCGACTAGGCACGGTATAGCCTATCTATAGAACTGCAATTCTAGTAATAAAATTTAAAGCTTCCTTCCACACCACAAATCAACAAAATCATCACAACGCTTCATCCAGTCACTCGTTTCACCAAGAATTTAGTAGTCGAATTGCGTAGGGTATCGGCTACAAAAAAAAAA
>STHB01000003.1:12452463-12495137 GCA_018908115.1 Anopheles rivulorum
TGCACCAAACTGTTAATATGCGTGCACATATGTATCTGTGTGTATATAGGAGTGCGTGTGTTGGAAATTGAAAAATAGCACACGCGCTCATGGTCAGCGCGATTTTGTGTACAGTTTCCCTTGATTCACAGCACTCCCTGCTTCTCCCATTTTCTATGCACACACATACACACACATGTACACATACACCACAAACTCGCTCTTCTCATCCCAAACCCTCCCGCTAGCAGTGTTGCCCTTCAAGCACCGTTGCATCTTCGTCATTTGATCCACCCCCCCCCCCCCTCCAGAACCCCACAGTTTTCCCTGACCTTTTACTACAGCGCGTTGTTGCTGCTTCCTTCCTTTTCCTTCCTACGTAGCCGCGCATTCCCCGTGCCCGGTCGCTAGCATAAGCATCCGAGCAGAATTTATCGATAATACCGACTTTGCAAGGATTTTGCCTGCACAGCCAGACGATCCTTGCAGGTGCATGCGAGCGCAAAAAATCGGAAGCAAAGGTCACTAGCAAGCGAACAGGCAGAGGGAGAGCGGGTGATGTTTGGGGTTGTTTTGCACCCCTCCCCTACACCCCCCATCCGACATGCATCCTTGCACCAAACACGACACGATTGACGACAGTGTTTTAGCGCGGACTGTATCGAATCTGGCTCTTGGCTCGTCGTCCAACCACACTGACAGTTGAGAGATCGACCTACAACAACTACCGCACGCTGCTGCTCGCAAAAACGAACAGCAGAACGATCGGAACGGCACTTCGTTCGAAGACCTGAGACCACATCGGAAAACGATGTGTCTTTATCGTCTTGCAATGTTCGTCACGCAAATAAATAAAAAAAAGCGCACACACATGGACGAATCACGGCATTTGGCACTGTATCCATTTTTTTTTGCCAAAGGGCTTTCCCTAAGGCAAGCGTTCCGCGCTAATACATTGACCAACAAACAAACACACGTAGAAATAGGGAAGAGAGACAGACGGTCTGACCGTGAACAAAATCAAAGGGGGGAGGTGGGGGGGGGGTCTTTGAAGTTCAAACTGTCACTTCCCATTTTCTTTTCTTTTTTTTTGTTTGTTTGTTGCTTCCGCACTTGCACTTGACCAGTGGACAGTTGCGGTACGTTGCCATTTTAAGATCGTGCCAGACAGGAAGCTTTAATTGCAGATTAGCAGCCACACCGGTTCGCGTCACCGTTGTATGCGCTGTATCCACACATTCCTGCTGCAATGGGTAATAATTAATTTTATGAATTTTCCCATCCCCCATCCCCTCACCCCCCGCCACCCACTTTTCCACCCTTCCCCTCCTCCTCCTTCTTTTTCGCCACCTTCTTTCGTTCCAATGCTTGCAGGTGAGCGATGGCGTTTGTGTTCCCTTTCTCCTTTTGCCATCCCAGTTTTGTATGTGTAAGGCGTCGGTAAGCGCCATTCGGTCGCTTCGTTCGTTCGTTGGTGGATGGTTGTTGTAGCCAAAAAAAAAAAAACAAAACAAAAAAAAACAACGTGGGAAAAGTGACCAACATATTTATAAAAATAAAAATAAACCCCCAGAACAGTGGTGCAAAGTCAACGTGCCGTCCGTTAGAGTAGTGCCGCGGACGTGGTTGAGCACGCGCACCAGACAACCTTGTTGTGGTTCGGTTGGCGGGCTAATGTTCGCGATCGGACCCGGCACAGGATTCCTAGGCACAAGCATCGGTACGGGATGAGCACACATCCGCACGGCACGGTAGTAAAATTAGTATAGAGCGACCGGCACTTCGGCTTTGCTTGGGATGCTACCGACCGAATGGCATTGGGTAGACAAATTTGCTTAATGATCGGCGCCACCGACCGCCGAAGCGGTGAACGTAAGTGAGATTTTTGTTGTATTTTTTTTATTGCGTGCGTTTCGTGGCCAAAATATTACCCAAAATATTGCCTTCCCCCCCACAAGTTGTGACATCACATCTGCTTAAGCTCACAACACGTGGGGCAATGAGACCAGACAGCAGGACAAATCTCAATCGCCCTGTCTGAAGGTTCGAGCGATGGTTTGATGGATTTTTCGATGGAATAGTGTCGAGGGCCGCTGGGTAGTACCACATGTTTACATTACATCCTTCCCGTGCCCCATTCGTGCCTGTTTGCACGATGGCTATTGGGCAAGAATCTATACGGTCGTCGAGAATTTAATCCCATCTGAGCCTGACACATAGAACCCATATCCCCATGGGTGTAAGCTTTTTTCTTTCACCCCAGCTGTGTGGGGCATATTGTTCCAGACGGGTACAGCGTGTACTGCAAACCGATCCAGCTTGTCCGCTGTGAGCGCTCAGCAAACAGAATCGAATGACAAATCTATTTGTCCAAACCAAACAGTCGCGCTCAAAGGCGACCGTTGCCGTCGTCGGTAAGCTTTNTCTATACGGTCGTCGAGAATTTAATCCCATCTGAGCCTGACACATAGAACCCATATCCCCATGGGTGTAAGCTTTTTTCTTTCACCCCAGCTGTGTGGGGCATATTGTTCCAGACGGGTACAGCGTGTACTGCAAACCGATCCAGCTTGTCCGCTGTGAGCGCTCAGCAAACAGAATCGAATGACAAATCTATTTGTCCAAACCAAACAGTCGCGCTCAAAGGCGACCGTTGCCGTCGTCGGTAAGCTTTAGCAACATATTTCATCGGCGAGATGTCCGAGACTACGAGGAGAAGGTGGATTGGTAGCCTGACACAAGACCATCAGGCCGGGTACTATAGTGACTAGTGGGATATAATCGATGGACTAAAACGATTGACAAGCTAATCTATCAGTCATCGGGGAAGAGTAAGGGTGTGAACAACGGAGGACCGTGCACTAATCATCCGTATTTGGAATCCATTTGGAAGGGACCGGTTTTTCCAGCTTGCTACACATGTCAGTGTCAAATTGATTTTTGATGTTTGGCTGCGTAGACCTGGCAGGGAAAGAGTTTACGTAAAAACAGAGATGAACAGTGCTTAACGCTTGTTAGTTTGTACACCGTAAGGGTGTCTCTCTTCCTCTCTCCGCCTTCCGCCTTTGGTACCCTTTCACCCACCCAAATGGTGGCGGAAGGTATGGCATCTTAAAATATTAAATTTTGACATCTGCGTCTGCGTGTCTGGCTTGGCTCGATGGGTTTTATTTATCTTGCGTCTAGTTTCAAATCCCTTTCCCTGTCAAAATATTCTTTCCTACGCTCAGTTTTATCTCTCTCTCTCTCTTTTCCTCTCTTTCTCTTTCTCTCTCTCTCTCTCCCTCTCTTTCGCTTTTGGCAAGTGAAGTGTATTGGCACGTTATTTTGATCCTGCTGACATTACGTACGATCGCGAAGAATAAGCGTCACGCCAGTGGAGAAAATAAAACACAGCCACGCGAGACATGTGTACCGCTTGGGGAACCCTGCACCCAAAACCCGACCCATTCGATGACCGGCTGCGAAAACGGTGGCCATGACCGAACCACCGATAGATCAACCTGCCACACACCTCGTTCGCCGGCTGTGTTGCTTCACATTTATTTTCCATGTAACACGCGGCACACCGCGTCGCGCTTCAGGTACGCTAATGAGCACATCATTACGCGCCAGAGCAACCAGTAATGAACCAGGTGGGAATAGGCCGTACGGGACGTACACACCACGTACGTACATTGAAGCAGACGCCGCCGTTTCGGCGCACCAGCTCCGACTGCTTTTGCTCCTTGGCGGTTAATGTTCGCGTTGGCCTTCCGTTGCATAGCAGGTGCTCCATGCTACCCCGTACACCCGGCGACCTGCCCTGGTAGGCTAAGGAATTGAGCATATTGGCGTTCAAGATGACAGGTTTGGGAGATGATGTATGTTTTCGGAGAAGCATCACTTTTGCTACGTCTTAGACGCACATAGACATGCTGCCTGTGCCGTACAAAACGGCCGACCGAGCGCCGCTGTTAACCCTTGGGTGGTAAAGAGGAGTTTGGGAATGCTTTAACTTATCTTGGAAGATGAGTTGTTACCGAGAATTCGTTAGAGTTTGGATTACTTTGAAATCTTTTAAAGTATAAAGTAAAAATGGACGCAATAATAAATTGCTCCCAAAGGGCATAAGACATTCAAAATATTTGAGAGATCTTCATTGTACTCAATGTTTGAAAGAAATAGTTCAATCGTACAATATTCTGATCCAATAGCTGAAGTGTTCTTACATGTCGCAATACGATATCACAAGGTTTTTGATGAATTAAGTGAATTAGACGTTGAACATAAGCTCGTACAAAAGTGAGATGAACGAGAATCGGAATGGTAAATACGATCACAAAAGCGATCGTTGTTGGAAGTAGCTGAAGCAGCTGAAGGGTTTAGACCATTCTAATGGTCAATTTGTTAGCGTCCACAGCACAGTACCTTCAATTCCCAAGCAAACAAGGCAGATTTGTTTGACGGCAAACGCAAACGCGAAACCGCCGGCCGTACATATTCTCGACCTCATCGACAGAACCGCATTTGCATCAAGGCTGAACCACACACGTCTGCAAAATTACATAAACGCTGGGTGAAATCTGAAGTGTGCGGCGAGCACGGAAGAGTGCGTTAGGCAAGTGTGGCGAAGAGGTCAGCAAAATTTTGATGGATGCGCGCTTGAAAAAGCATGCGAAGGCCTCTTGGAACGCTGAAGCATAATCTGATTGAACGTGGCTCGGAGCAGCGGCTTGGCAGGGCGATTCCCGTCCAACCATGACCATCTATTCATCTTTAATCTTCATGAATCTATTCTTGCGGGCCACTGTCGATGCTGCCCCATGTGTGAATTCAACCGTACCCCGAACCGAACAGAAGCTGCACCGAGGTGCCGAGGTTTGGCCCACCAAGGAACGGGAATCGTAAAATTGGAACGTGAAGGCAAGAAAATGGGCCAGGAAAAGCAACAACAAAAAAAAATCAAATATTGGCCTCTCTCGCATTCTTTGCGGAGTATCGTACAGCTTATGTGTGTGTGTGTGGCTGCAAAAGCGGTCGTACCAGCATTCGAACTTGCAGGATCACTCATCGTTTTTTGGTGAAGTGAGCGGTAGGTACACGGTAGCATAATGTTTAATAATAGACAGCCATAATGCGGATGATGAAAGGATATTTATTTACTTTTATTACAGTTTGCGGTCCACAAGCGGGGGGAGGGGGGGCAGGGAATAGGGTGGAAAGTGGCAACGGCTGTGCACCCCGGCATGTGTGAAGGCAGCAAAGATGGGGAAAACGAAATAAAGGGCACACGGCCATCCATGGGATGCGGCCCTGTCGAACTCGGCAACCGGGCAATGAAATTATCCCTTCCAATTTTCCCTGCTTCACTATTTGCTCGTTCGTGAGCCCATTTTTCCTTGCTTCGGTCCGGTGCGAACCCGGCACAGGAGTGGCGAGCGCAAGCGGGTTTCTTTGTTCTTTCCGTTGCTGGCACAACAGAAATGTTGTGCTCACTTATTGACCTCCGTCGTCTTATGATAAAGGATGACATTTGAACCGAAAAGTATGTCAGACTCGTTTCTCGGTGGGTAGATGAAGCCACTTCGCACGAAACTTTCGGTGCAGTGGATGTGGAAAATTGTGGACACGGGCGCAAACCCGCTGGAAACAACGGTCAACCTTCTGTTGTGACTCACCCGGTCGCCAATACCAAGGAGGCGACTTCATTGCTACCGGGAAAAAAACAGTTCTGCAACGATCATTAATGTTTATGTCGAACGGAGTGCTTTGCCAGGAATGGGTATGGCATAATAGAGATGGATTGAAGACACAAAAGTGGTACCTTTTTGCTCTCCCATCTGCTCTGGTTTCCGGGCGAAGGGTTTCGTCCTGTGGGATGGTTTTACAACGTTTTAATCATCCCATCTAAGAAGCTACCCTGTTTGGCTTCAATTTACTGCCGCTTGCCCTTCCTTTGTGCTATCCCTGTGTTCCGGTAATTTTGCTCACGCCCTCAACAGAGCAAACATAAAACGGAAAACATGATCGAACACATTGGGGGGGAGAGGGATGGGAAATTAAAATTGGTAGAACGTACCAAACGTCAATCAGCTAGGCGTGCGCCTTGTTTAATTGTAGATTTGGATGCAAAGCCGTCAAACTGTTGAACACCCACATTGAGGAATATGTTACACTACATAATTAAAACCCACCGTGCCTACCGTGCCGGCCACGCTCCCGGTACGGTAATTGTAATTTCATAATCCGCTTCAATNAAACATGATCGAACACATTGGGGGGGAGAGGGATGGGAAATTAAAATTGGTAGAACGTACCAAACGTCAATCAGCTAGGCGTGCGCCTTGTTTAATTGTAGATTTGGATGCAAAGCCGTCAAACTGTTGAACACCCACATTGAGGAATATGTTACACTACATAATTAAAACCCACCGTGCCTACCGTGCCGGCCACGCTCCCGGTACGGTAATTGTAATTTCATAATCCGCTTCAATTAATTATAGGCGATGGATCGACAGAAGCGAAAAGGAACTGACAGCTGAGTGGTATAGAATGCTTGAAAAGTGATTAAACAGACAAGCGGCTGCATTTGTGGGCTCACAATTGCACGTCCCACTGTTTCACTCGCACGACGATGACGATTCGGATGATGAATGCATGCTTGAATGTAGGTATTTCGTTTTTTTTTCTTCTTCTCTCGTTTGATTCTCTGTGTTCTGTTGCCACTCATCTATTCATCCGTTTCCCATCGCCAGCCAGATCGTTTGTGCCGGGAGAGGTTTTCCATGGTAGAGCACTCGGTAGAATAATTAACAGAATGGAGTGGCACTGAAGTGGCGGAAGACCGTCATTCGTACGGCATTGCTAACCTACAGGGTTTGCATAATTGTTAGCACCTCCAGTTAGACATGCCGGAAAGCCGCAATAATGTTGGGCAATGCGTACGTACAAGGGCTAATGATACTAACGATGCTTTTGCGCCGAAGGGTGCCTGTCGTGTCTGTTTCAATTGAAGCAACACGAATAACACTCGTGCATACTTGAGATGGCTTAGAGAGATAGAGAGAAAAAAAACACACACAAGAGGGAGATGCATGTGAGTGGTCGGTTTGCTGTATAGTAAGACGGCACAATTTCAACCAACCACCAGGCGCCTCCATTGCTTTTTTAGTGACGTACTGGGCGTCTCCATTGCATTGAGAAGGACCTATTTATTTGATTTAATGTTTTCAATGTACATTAATTTATGAGTTGTAGAATGTATGTATTCTGTATGTAAAGAATTTATGTTAATTTATATCCTTTTTTTATTTTTGTGAGAGTCTATTTAAATTTAATTTTTAAATGATTACTTATAAACAATTAATATTCCTTGCATCCTTGTATCCTTGTATCCCGGTTTTTCGTTTCTAATTTCTAGAACAACCTTTTCTGTTTACTTACCTAGTTTATCCAGCAAAAGAAGCACGGCATGTACCAGTGTCAGCACGAACGGATTTTTTTAAAGTCGAGCTCGTTAAGGTAACTAACGAAAAAGCGTCCGTACGTCCTTTTTACCGTTGGGTGACGTTAGTATTAGCCTCTATTGCACTTCCCGCAAAAGAACACCGATGATCACGTACGTTTCGTTCTAGGCGATGGCTTGATTGATGGCGAAATTTCATTTTCTTCACTTTTAACTAATTTTCATCCCAAAAATCTCGACTGCCGCTTTTTCACTTCCATCAGCAAAAGGCTTTCCTCACTTGAACCACGCGATTGGTATTTTGCACCATCCCATACACACATGGGCACACACCAATACACAACACACCCTTTTTTATTTTTGCTAATGGTGCACGCATGTAAGATGATGCCGCTGATTATTATTATATTTCGTATGAATTTGATTTAATTTGCTTCCCACTTTTCAGCCCAGCACTCGTCACCGGGCAACCGCATGCTGTTGTTGGTATGTTGCTGCTGCTTCTGCCACTTCTGCTCCATTAGCTTCCTGTGGGTGATTTTTATTTTCACCACTACCACACACACACTCACACACACACACACACTCACTTTCTACTTTCGGCTGGCGGAGCAATTTGTGGGAACAAGAATGGTACAATGGGTGAATACGCACATTACACACCCGTTTTCTGGCACAGCCCGCAATACATTTTTTGCGTGTGCACACTGCTTCACCGAAACGATGTGATTTTAAAGATATTTGCCTCGCGCATTCGCTAAATTTTCGCCCACACACTTACGCCGTATGTGTAGCGTAGAACAATTTGCCCGATCGTCGTTATTATTGTTCACACATCATTGCACGGCTTAGCACGCTTTTCATTGCCTTTTCGCACACATTTTTTTTTACTTTCTGTTGTTGGTTGTTACTTCTATCATCACTCACATACACACGCACGCATTGGCAAGTGAAAGAGAGAGAGAGAGACACAATATTCGCAATGGTCGCACGCGGACTCCTTACGATGGTTGATTCGCTTCGCTTGAAGAATTATTCATAATTAGAACATTAAAAATCAGCAGTGTGGTAAAACTTTTTTTTCCACCAACGACAAGCTGGTCGTGGAAGAGTTTGCTGCCCGTTTGCGATGGGGTAAAACTTGGTACAATAACATCGCCCGACCACCGAACGGTTGGTTGTTTTATTTCTCCCCTACCCGTACGACACCCGAACGATACGCCACCGATCGTGGATGTGTTGTCGATGCTGAGTGAACTCAAGTGTACGTAGTTTGTTCATTTCCTTGCTTCTTCTGTTTTTTTTTCTTCTATTTTTTACAAACAAGAAATCGGCCACACACACACACGCATACATACACAAATGATGATGCGCGGGACTGTCCTGTTTTGGTTTCGTTACATAATAATAATCCAAAAAACCTGCCGCGCGCGCCCTTTTTCGCTGCTCCTTTTGCCCATTGGCTGATGCCGTTTTGCCCGTTGTCCTGTGCGCCCGTACGAAACTATTTTCGGTCTCGCACAACCTAGCCGTGTGTGCGCGCTTAAGCGGGCGGCGCTGTGGCGAAGCATTAAGGTGACAAAACCGCGCGCAACGTCGGTGTTGTGTTTACTCTTTCATCTCTCGTTTGCTATTCTTCAGTGTGGGCTGGCTAGATGAGTGTGTTCTAGCCGATCAGTGGTACGAAAAACAAAAAAATAAGGCAAAAAAAAACCGAGCGACAGGCCAGGTGGTTTTGGGACATTGGTCTTAAGTGAAACATTGATGATCTACGCAATCTTTCGGAATTGCCATCAAACAGTAGGAATAAATGTAAGGTTATACAGTAGAGATCGATTTAAAACGCATGCACTACGAATGAGAGAAGATTATTGAAGCTCAAAAGATTAAAAAAAGTATTTGTCTTGTTTTTTTGAAGCTGACAACTACTTTAACTACTAAATTGATAGTTTATTAAGAAACAAATATACACATTAAAGAAAACAAATATTGATAAAAATTGAGATTATTGTTTTACAGATCATTCTCCGAAGCGTTGTCACAAATCCAATTATTTTTCCCAACAAAAAATACCTTGGTCAAAACTTTAACAGCATTTTGAATAACTTTACTTACATAATTACTTAATTTTTAAGTTGCCTTCAAGAAAATGAAATAAAAACTAACGTCGTATATTTACATTCAACAACAGTCATTATTATCTTCCCTGAGATGAACATAGTTGCAAAGAATGCAAGCGTAACTTCGCCATTGAAGAAACGTTGATATACATCCACTTTAACGCACTGTATGTGTGACTACAGTACGTGCCAATGGCCCACCCATACACTCTCACTTATCACCTTCTGCAGGGGGACGAACTAACCATGTACGAACCAGAGCAGAACGCACCCCACCTCCCACCGTACCGGTCGTGCCGGGCTTCCCTCAAGTTCAATTACGCCCAGCTTCATCCGACTAACAGGTGTCGAAGGCCCAATCCAACGGCCTTTAGTTGATTATTTTGCTACACGTTACCGGGGCTGCCACACATCACACCATCCAGCCGTTGGCGGGCAAGGGCAAAACCTCCGAAGAATACGTAATCAGTAGGAAATTGATCATTTAGAAACGTTGCGCACCGCAACGCCTGCTAGTAGCCGGCGGAAGAAGTGCCACTCCGAGTCGCCGTGTAATATTACGTGTGTACGGACTGACTGGGTTGATGAAGCAACGCGCGATGGGATTGGTGCGAAACACTATGATGATGATTCCATCATCCCCGTCCGGATGTGAAACGCAGATTGACGGACGAAATGTCAACAGCGCGTCAGTTCCTGTGACAAGATGGAATATCCTCCTTCTTTCTGTGTGTGTGTGTGTGTGTGCTTGTTTTTTTGTTGTTGTATCGCTGTGTGCTTTTTGCTTCTGTACAATACTTTCACGAAAGAGAAGAGGAAATATAACGAGTGCTCGTGGAAGCAAAGCTTGGCAAACATCAGCGAAGATGTGAAAAATGCCACTTCGGGGCGTTCGTTTGGTGTGGCCTGCTTCTTGCTGCCATTCCAGCGAGATCAGCCGGTAGAATGGATTAAAAAGTGTTCTGGGAATTAAGGGATGCTTTCTTTTCTCTGTGTATGTGTGTGTGTCTTCCTTCTTCATTCCTTTTTGTCGCTTACAGCGAGTGCTTGGGCAAAGTGCGCAACCGAAACGCCAGATGCTTGTACTCGTTCGCGTTAGTTTTCGCGTTCCTGTACAGCACGATAAATGTCAAAGCACTTCGCTTTTAGTCGTGTTAGTTTCCCACGACGGTTACCATGGAGATGCGCCTCGGCAGGGCGAAAATGTGCTGCTCTCCCTTAGGAGAGTAATAACGTGAAGGTGTCTCGGTAAAGCAATCTCTGATGAAAGGTACTGCAAACGGCAAACAAACAAAGCAACAACAAAAAAATGGAACACATCAGATAATGCTGAAGATACTTCAATGGTGGACATCGTTGGACAGGATATTGCATTATGCTTGTCCTTCCTCCCATCTAACTATGGGCCGGTTATTTCCATTAGTGAGAGCGAAACAAAAATAATTTCAAAATTTTGCTACCCAGATCATGCCTCGGATTAACGAAGGATAAAATTGTCCAGTGTTGCTGCAAACATTGCGGCACCATCTTTGTGATATGGCACGCGTGCATCGTCCGGTTTCCGCGCGGCGCGAAAACATGCAGTAGCCTAGCGCGTCCAGCGATACAGGACGGAAGCTGTAAAGATTAGCTCTTCCGTTTGATTACGTTCGCCGATAGGGGGAGATTTTATATTCAAAACAAACCATCGTTAATGTCCGGCTCGGCGCAGCACTTGTGTTTGGCGGCTGCCCGTCAACGAAAGCGAAGCGATATCGTTCGCCTCATCCCCCAAAGTTTCACCCAGGTTGCTGGGAGGCATTTAGCGTTTTGTTAGTATTCCGCAAGCATTCTTTTGCCGGTCAACTTTCCACACGCAATCACCGCACATATCATCATCAAGTTCAAGCCATGAAGTTGACATACACACACACACACAAACACCGCACCATTATTAACTTCCGCCAGGGATAGGGAAGTTTCTGTGGACTGTTTTGTTTTTTTTTGTTGGGCGACCCCTCCCCCTGTGGCTCGCGACTTCCGCCCCCAAAAGACAAATCGTACGTACGTATTAGTAAATAATGATGCTCCTAATGATGGCCACACGCTGTCAAGCGTGCTTGCTGCTGTTTGGAGGATTTACACACCAACATCAAACGGCGTTCGGTACGGTTTCACTGGCTTACGTTTATTTCGAAGGCTAGCGCAAAACGTCTCCCGCTTTTCCTGCCTTGACGGATGGTTTCGCTGACCTCTCGCGCGCGGTGTGAGCAGACTAGCCGACACTCGTCATGCTCGCTCTCTCGCCCGAAATGGTTGTTCTCTCACCGCAACAGCTCACACTCACGCTCTGTGTCAGACGGTGGAGTAGCGTGCCGTTTCTAAAATAAAAAAGTGGATACATTTTCTCGCTCGGACACGGTCACCATTCGGATTGCACACGTTATTGGTATGTTTCAGATGAAGAAGAAGAAAAAAAAAGAATGGGGGAAAATCACGAACATTGCTTTTAAAAAACGCTAGGGAGAATGGTGTTCTATCTTAACCATTGTTCGGTCGACTAAGCACTGAAACACTGTCTCACGGGTTGTGAATGCACGAATAGTTGCACTCATATTTTATTCTGCATCTTTAATGCAGTTCACTGGGGCACCGACACAAGACACAATCAAGATCCCTATTTTTCACGACACTGGATGCACTTGACAACCCCACAGTACGAAACAATTTTAGTAATGGGATTTTTCCTTACTTCACATATTTCTATACGCCTGTGTGTTGCTCTCGCACGAACGCATTGCCCGTATTCGTGTTGTGCCCAGGCTGTACACCAACGAACACTTGTACTTGATGCTGTGCTGGGACGACAGTGTCGTTAACGTTAAGGACACGCAGCGTATACTTTCCCGCACGAGAGTCTATACACGTCTGAGACATAGCCGGACCAGAGCGTTGGTGGTTCATCTTCTCTATCGCTATGCGAGCTCTATCTTGCGTAGCGAGCAGAGAGGATGCTGTAAAGTAGCAGCTGTTTTTTGTGGAAAATGAGAGCTCATCGTGAGAATGCTCGTGTGAAGTAAATGGAACCTGTCTAGGAAAATAGGGTTCGTTGTGTACATGAGATTTTCACCATGCAGAAATAAAAGGTTGCAAAAGGAAAACATTTAAGACATTATGTGAAGCAAAACGAGAAACTTGTTTGTTCTTTATGGTCATATTAATAATGAATTAATTCCTATGCTTTAAATGATTTTTCCAAAGCTTAAAATAACGCACACTTTGACAACAAAAAAGTGCTGATAAAATGCAATGTAATCTATTCGTGCATTGTCGTGTTTGCCTGAAATTTAAAGAATTTTATTTTATGTCAGACATTTAAAAATTTATGATAAAATTTCTTAGATTTTTTCCTTCATGAATATGCCAACTAAAATTTTCAAGATTTAGTTTTTTTGTCCTATCAGATTTGAGAGATGGACAATGATTTCTATAAAATTAAAAACTGTTCTAACTTCAAAATAGTTTGATGAAATTGAAATGTTTTTTTACAATATCGGATTGAAACAATAAAATATAAAATTCTATTGAATAATGCTTGTCCACTTTGGGTGGAGTGGAAGTCCCACTGTGCATGTTTTGAATTAAAGAGAACTGTACCTTTGAACTCGCCTGTATAAACGCATTCTTGTGTGTTTCACAACATTTGTTTATGTTAACCGGCTGCTGTCATTCATGAATATTCCGGTATGGGCAGGTGCGTGAATAATGTTCATCAACAGAACGGCGCGAAAAATTCATCTCAACAAGAAATACGAAAAGTTTCTTTGTTTGATCTTGTTTAAAAACAAACCAATATGGGAGTTTTAGGTCTTTGGAAGCTAATCGAACAGTCTGGTAAGCCGGTTCCGCTAGATACGTTGGAGAACAAAGTGTTGGCCGTGGGTAAGGAGCTGATTGTTGTGTTGCGCTATCGTATCGGAATTGATTGTTGATACCTTGTTGTGCATTGGCAGATATATCGATTTGGCTTCATCAGGTGATAAAAGGGTTCCAGGATTCGAAAGGTAGCGCTTTACCGAACGCTCATGTGCTTGGTTTGTTTCATCGTCTGTGTAAGCTAATGTACTACCGCATCAAACCCATATTCGTATTCGATGGAGGTGTTCCAATTTTGAAGAAACAAACAATTGTAAGCGCATCTCGTATACAAACGCGCCACTAAATGCCACTCTAATGGTGTCGTTTGTTGTTGCAGGCCAAGCGTCATCAAAGCAAAAATAACTACCAGAATGAGGCGGACCGTATACAGCAACTGTTGCTTGAAACGCTGGCAAAGGAAAAAGTTGTCCAGCAAGCACTTGGATCGGCAACGAACATTCTTATATCACCTTCCAAGAAAGCAATTACAAACGGTGGACCAGGCACTAGCAAGCAACCCGACCGTGAAGAGGATCCCGATGCAATATTCAAATTGCCACCATTGAAAGCGCCCGAAGAACCGATTGATTTGGATCGCAGTGATAGTTCGATGGATGAAAAATCGTCTCGCCATTATTATCATTTGAACTTGAACGCAATTGACGTAACCAGCATCTACTTTAAAAACTTGCCAGCCGATGTAAGGCACGAGATTCTGAACGACATTAAGGAAACTCGCAAACAGTCTTCGTGGGGTCGACTTCACGAGCTACCAGTTGAGAGTGATTCGTTTTCATCATTTCAAATGAAGCGCTTGCTGAAGAGACGCCAGGTACAGGTGGAGCTCGAGGAAGCCGAGAAGGAAATGGGTGGAAAGTGTCTCTCACTGGCCGAGTTGGAATCTTTGCTGACCGAGGAAGGTGTAGAAACGTCTTCAAACCGAGCTGCACAGCAGATAGCATCGGATGAAAATACCCGTTTCTTGCTGGTGCGCGATGTACAAAAAGCGATCGAGAAAGCAAAAGCACGTGAAGAAGCAGAAAAGTTAGCACCGAAAGCACCCAAATTGCCAAAACTGTCCAAAGAGGAGTTGGCCAGTCAAATGTGTGCCGAAGTAGACGACAAGGAGATGGATGAAGAGTTGCAGATGGCGATCAAAATGTCGTTGATGCAGGATGAAGATCCACACGCGTTAATCGAGCTGGACGATGATGAGTTGCGCATGTCGCGGAAACAAAAACAAGCACTCGGAAATGCTGCCCAAAGCTTAGCCCGCGGTTTTATGCTCGAGTATGGTGGGATGACTAATGAGGAGTTTAACGAGTTGCTGCATCAAACGCAGGATGTCGATGGTGGTGACATTAATGATTCGATGTCGCAAATGTTTGTGTATAATGGAGATTCCATTGTGCAAAATACTTTGGCGACTGTACACGAGGTAGAAGACGAGGAGGAAAAGGTTGTGGAAGAAAAAGAGGCTTCAGAAAAAGCGGCTTCCGAAAAAGCGAACAGCGAACCGGAAACCGAATCCGATTCGGACTTTGTCGACGTGCCGGAGGATAATTTAAACGATTCACAGGAAGGCATTTCAATGCCGTTGAACAGTACCAATCACTTTAAGCCACACTATAATCCAATCGTTGATTTTACCATCGATGATCTGAAACAGCTATCGGAAGCGGGACCATCGAAAAAGAAGAAAGTTGTGGAAGTGGTAATTAAGCAAGAGGATATAGGTGTATGCGATAAGGATGATATATTTGCCGATATTTTTACTGTGAAGAAAGAAGACCCTAAAGAAGCGGAAAGTAATCGTTCTGCCACACAGAATCAATCCACCCTACCGATGAGCAGTATACCAATGAAGCATGTGTGCGATCTTCTGCAAGAAGAGAATAGCACAGATAGAAACAGCAAACTGTCGAATGGAGAAGATCAAAACGTTCCAAAAGCATTTGTAGGCTTAAAGATAAAGAAAGTAGACGATATAAATGCACAGCTGAAGGAGGAGCTTGAAAATCTAAAGAAAGCTCCACCGGTGATTGATTTGGGCGGCATTAAAACTCCACTATTGGCAGTGCCTGATCCCGTTGCGGCCAGTACAGATTTGAAAAGTATTAGCGAGACACTCAAACAACAGCTGGAGGAATTAAAGTCGAGTGCAAATTCTTTGCAATTAGATGCCATTAAGCTGGACAGCGTGGAGGATAATGTCGAGAAGGTAATGTTTGCTTTCTAGATAACTATCTGTTTATTGAAAAGTAATTTTAATGTGTTGTCCATTACAGCCACACGCGCGCAACGATGATGAAGACGCTGATAGTGATGCGACGATTATTTATGATGCTGAATCTAGCACTCAAAGAACTCCCACGAAGCAGATTGTTTCGGACAGCGAACGTAAGGAAGAAACAAAATCATCACCGAAAGCGACCGAAAGTGCAACGGTAATAGAAATTATGGATAGCCCTGCTAAAACAGGAACGTTGGAACACTTGGTACTAGCACGTACACCCGGAAAGGATTCACACAAATCGAACGAACCGGAAGAATCGGTACCACACGTAACGAAACCGTTCTTCTTCAATAAAACTCCTCCGTCGGCGAAGAAAGTGGACCTTGAAGCTGATACAGTAAAGCAAACTACTCCCGGAAAATCTGTTTCGAAAGAGTTGTTCCCCGAACCGGTACCGTCGACGAGTAAACAGATGCCACCACCGGATCCGAAGCCTGTCAGTGCGGAAAATCTCATCACCGAAATGGCGGACACACTGAAGGAATCTCACACACCGCTCGAGCTGAAGCGGATGGCGCTAAATCTGGCCCAGACCGAGCGTGAGCTAGAGCGTGAAAAGAACAAACAGTCGCGCCTGGGCGTATCGATAACCGAGCAGATGCGTAACGATTGTATGGAACTGTTGCAGATATTCGGCGTACCGTACATTGTAGCACCGATGGAGGCGGAAGCACAGTGTGCATTTTTGAATCAGATCGAAATGACGGACGGTACGATTACGGACGACAGTGATATCTGGTTGTTCGGCGGGAAGAAAGTGTACAAAAACTTCTTCAACCAGCAGAAGCTCGTCCTGGAGTTTACGATCGAGGGCATTGAGCAGATGTTTCACATGGATCGCAAGAAGCTGATCCAGCTGGCACTGCTAGTGGGCAGTGATTATACGACGGGTATTCATGGTATCGGTGCAGTGACGGCACTGGAAATATTGGCCTCATTTCCACCGACACCGGAACAGGCGGGAGAAACGTCCGAGATGATGTCGATGCTGTCCGGGTTGCGAAAGTTTCGTGACTGGTGGCAGCACGGCCGAACGGGAGCATCCGGCACCAGGATGGCATTAAAATCGAAGCTTAAAAACATTGACATCGGTGACGGGTTTCCCAGCACGGGAGTGGTCGATGCGTATCTACGTCCAACGGTTGACTTTAGCGAGGAAGAATTCACCTGGGGCTATCCGGATGCGGACGCGTTACGCGATTACGCGCGTCAAAAGTTTGGCTGGACGCAAACGAAAACAAATGACATACTGTTGCCAGTGCTGAAACGATTGGATGAGCGAAAATCGCAAGCATCGATTAAGAATTACTTCAAGGTGCAGAGTGCCATCGGTCATAGTAGGCTGAAAGTTAGCAAACGAGTGCAGCAGGCAGTAGATACGATGGCGGGGAAAGTCGATCCAAACGAGCCCGGGAAGGCGAAGAAGAAAAGTCCAACGAAACCAAAACAATCCGGTGGCCGGAAGCGAAAGCAAACTGCCGACAAGGACACGATTGAAACGATCGAACTGGATTCAATTGGGGAAGAAATCGAAAATGGAGATGGAGAGCCAACCAATCGTTCGGGAGAAGCTCAAATCGATGCAAAAGATGAAAATGTAGAAGCTACAAAACCGACCAAAAAAGGTGCCGCTACACGCAAACGAGCAACCGGTGGCGCAGAAGGGTCAGCAAAGCCGAAACGTGGTCGTAAAAAAGCAACGGACGGTGGTACGCTGTCGACCGATGGTAAACAGCAGTCCGAGACAGAACCATCAACCTCACAACGACCCACACACTCGCTGGCCAACATAGGAGGCATCATTGCCAGCATTAACCATCAGTCGGCGGGTAGCATGGAACCGGTGGTGGACAATTCCTTGGAAGCGCGCAGAAAGCGCATAGGAAACAAGATGCCGGACTTTAATCCGGCCATACCGCAACGCGTGAAGGACGAGCAGGAGATGGTGGAACGGAAGAAACGGGCAGCGGAATTGTTTAAAAAGCTGAAAGCAACCGATAAGCAGAAACGGCAGTAGGGAATTGGAGTTTTACGAAGCATTCTGCACAAAAAGATATGATCTTAAATTGCTTAATTTTAGTTTGTTGTAAGAAGTTTTAATATTTTGAAATAAAATTGAATCGCTCAATTTTAAATAAGATCATTTTTGGTTGTAAAAATGAATAAAATAACAATACCGTAATGGAGCAAAGAGACGGAAGAGATCTATCTTGGTACAGTATCGTCGGTCTAACTCGAACAGCAAACGGTCGAAAGGTCAGTTTATGCCTGCAGTAAACGTAAACACCAAGCGTCTCCATGTAACACACCGAAAGGAAGGTATCAATTTGTAGTAATCGGAATTAGTGCGACTATAGTGTGTAGGACAGGCACGGTGGAAACAGTGACTCCACCGGATGACACAAAATCTACCCACGTTTTGAGCATCGCACCAGCATCTCCGGTCGCCTCCAGCTGCCGGTGGGATGAAGGAACAACGCAGAGGCACGATTTGAATTGTAGATTGCAGAAAATGAGTAACATCCGAAGACGAGAACGACGCGAATGATGAGCACGGGATGAGCACACGCCGGTTAAGGGTTTGGCAGCGAAATGTCTCTATTATACGTTTCGCTGTGCCAAGACCTGACCGCACCATGAGCGTAGCGAGTTGTGTGTTTTTTTTTGTTGTCCCATTTACCTTCCTGTCTACTTAATGGGACGTATGCTAATTGTTCACCGTCTGTTTGTGAAAAAAAACGGAAAATGGCAATTAAGTAATTTAAAAGGAACAGAAAACTTTTCTCCATTGGCTGCTGCTGCTTCCAGCAGCCCGTTCATCAAACGGAGCGGCTGTGGTGTAGTGATTGGTGCCGATGGCGTACCATGTTGGACGTTTCCTCTGGCAGATTTACCTCCCGGACACTCGGATGACCGTTTGCTAATGGAGATTGATGAGTTTCCTCCGTTTTGCACTATGAAATGCTATTCTAAAGTTTAGTTGTTCATCATACATAACACTTAATAATTGGCCAAAGTACGTCTTGTGTACCATCTTCAATGCAAAGCTTACCAGCTTTAAGTACAGTGTGTGTCTAATTGAATGCTCTTTGCTACTTAAAGAATTTTTAAGAAACGTGTGAACGCTGAGAGAAGCATATAAATTGATAATAATTGCTTTATTCACTTTACTTTTGATAATAAAGACTGCTTGTAATCGAATATTGAACCGTTGCTATTATTTATGGTTTAAAACAACGCATGATAAGCAGCAGATGTTTTTTTTTTTTTGCATGATGAACGTTTTTGCGAATCGCACAAAACACAAAGCAAATCAAGACGATTGATACTTTTTTTTATAGCACAACAGTCGAAATGAGTTTGATAATCATAATGCAACATGGAATGTAATTAATTTAGCAATATTTTATTGCAACAATATGAACATTGTTTTGTGATGTGTAGCTTCCTGAGAGATTGTTTTATTGTTGTTAATTATTTATTGTATCATACTATTAAATCGATTTAAAAAAACGCCATAGAAATGCGTGTAACCAATTACATAGCGCTATTTGTATAGGAGAACTAAACGAGAGAGAAAGTGATAGATATCCCGCGCGTGTGTATGTGGATGAGAGATGGAGAGAGAAAGAATTATGTAAACAGAACAATAACAACACATCGCGGCTAGCATAGAAGGTGCAACAAACAAGCAGCGATAGAACGAGAGACACTAAGCCTACTAGAGAGAGTGAGAGAGTGTGTGTGATCGAGGAGAAAAGCACTAATCAGATCATGTGTCATTACGGTACGGTTCAAAAAACGTCTACAGATGCTTGACATTGCGAACGTCGTACATAAAAACGTTTTTAGTAAAGTTGGCCATGCAAATGCATTGTTTTCAATAATGAAACGATGCTTACATAGCGTTGTGCAGCAATTATACCTACAAATTTTATCAGAACAGCATCCTTTTCAAATCCCCGATTAGAAACCATCGACGTTCAACCACGGATTGGCTGGAAGACAATTTGTCGCCTAATGTACGCGGCGCATCGCACTCTCGTGCCAGGAGTCGCGGATCGTGAGAACGATACGATCAGATGCGCGGCTACCCGATGCCGAGACCTTCCAGCGGCACGGTTCGGAGCGTTAGTGCACACTTGGTCGACTGTTGCCGTTGCGGCTAGTCGTTGCGTTGTTAGTCGATCGTTTACAGTAGTCGGCAGCTAGATAGAAGCGAAAGCACGCAACCGATCGCGGAACGGAGCGTGTGTGCGCTCTATATCAACTCGACTCGTGATCAGCCAGAGTACACCGGAGGTGATCGATAACTCGTGCGTTCATTGTTAGTTCCATGCGGTATCGAGATAGTGCAAAGTACCGGGACCGAGAGACACCCCGAAAGCGCAGATCTATTTGCCAATTGTCAATGAGTTTTGTGTGGCTTCTGGCTATAAATCAGTGAAAAACCATGAGCATACGCGAGCACAGCTAGTATTATATGATAAGACCACGGTGAGGTGGCCGATATCTTGCAGAAGTTGTCATACCCGGCCGTTCGCTCACCTTGATATAGGTGGCCTGATAAGCGGGCCCCGAGTTGCTCGCCAGACGTCGCCTCCGTATGAGTCAAAGACAAATGGACCCGGTGCCGGTGGGCATTGATAAGACCGCTCGGACCCAGAAGTTCGCTGGTTCGATTAGATAGAAACACTCTGCAGTCTCGTGTGTGATGCGAGCTGTCGCAGAATTGCAGTAGCCTCCGGCAAACTTCATCGCGCTCCGCATGTGTGAACCGGTTCCATTAAACGTTGGTTTCATCTACGCGTTCGCGTCTCTATGGTCTGGTGACAGAATGACGTCCAGTTTGTCACTAGTTTTGCAGTGCTAGTCTTTGACTTAACCCAAATTCTACCGGCGTGTGAATTGTTGATGCACGATCCTTCGGTCGCATCCGTCCGAGAAGCAACAGGTAGCCGAACCGATTGTTTTACCTATACTTTTAGCCGTGTGACATTCACGTCCAGGGGTTTCGGGTGAAGCGATCACAGCTTCTCAACCGTCAGTCTCGTCGGCGTCTATTTCGTGGTTGGTTTGTCCTAGCAAGTGTCTCTCTGCTCGCGGGAGCAAACGATGATTGTTTCTATTCTTTCAATGCGTTTTTTTATTTTTGTGTGTGTGTGTGTGTGTGGATGCGTGCGCCGATTATCATCCGAGAGACCGAATTTCACGGTCGTTTCGATGTCCATCAAACCATCATCCATCGGGTACGATCCGGACCAGTCGGACGGCTGACGGACGGCTGATTACGTCGGTCAGTCTTCGTGATGCGCTCAAGATGATGGCATGACATTGTGTGTCACCAGTGGACACAGTCGTACGCACACACCCACCCACAGTGGCGGGTGGTTCGGGAGAAAAGTTCAAGCATGGTCGTGTGGTGATTAACGTGCGCGTGCGTATGTGACAATTGAAAGTGAGATCGAGGAGGAAGGAAAATTTTGAAAAGTGAAATCAAAATCAACCCGGTAAACGTTGGCGACACGACCGGGTCGTATTCTAGCATGATCGAGGTATTAAGTGGAATGGGGAATGGAGAGAGAGAGAGAGGGAGAGATAACAAAAAACAAGGTTCGTAAAAATAGGAACACAACAAAACATAGCGTAGTGTTCGGGGAAAGGCGCATCGAAACCAAAACAGAATAGAACTCGAGGGTGGCCGATCTTCATCCCCTTATTGAATGTGAAAATTTTGTACCGAAGAAAATACAGCATCTACCAAAAAAAAAAAACCAATACCGAGAAAATAGAAAAAGTGGAAAGTGATCAGATGATCTAGCTGGAGGCAAGTGATAAAAGTATGCAAAAGAAAAAGGATCATAATAGAGTGGGCAAATATTGCAGAAAAAAAAAGATCGCCTCCATCCAAATCCCCGGCTCGGTGGTCAGTACGTGGCCGGTCGAATGTGTACCGATGTATAAATTAATGTCAATTATGGCATGAAAATTAGTGACCAGTGCGCGGTATTTGTTGTTTTATATGTACCAAGGTGCATATGTGTGTGCGGGGCAGGAAATCGTGGTGGAAAGGGGTGGGGGGGAGGAGGGGGGGTGTATTTCCAACTGTTCTGAAACAACCTCATCATCCAGCCTGTGCACAACGGTGACATCCGTGAACCGACTGGTTCATGGGGTCTGGCGACTGCGAACATGGGTGGCAGAATAGTTACACCACCGCGTCATGTCATCAGCAGCAATGTTCTAATTAATGGTGCTGCTTCTTCTTCCTCGTTATTTGAGCTGTGCGTGGAGGTCCCCAGTAGGTGTGTGTATGTGTGTGTGTGTGAGTGGGTGTATGTGTGTAAACGTTTATTTGGTACTCTATACCGCGTCGCTACTGTTGTGCTCCGGGCATGATCGAGCTACGGCGTGATATGCGTGCAAAGATTAATGCGAAGTTTAATTCCAAACTGTCCAGTCAACGGTCGTGGTACGCAGTTCTAACGCGATGATTAATGATAGGTCTCGTCTCTAGTCACTCGGACAACATCTAGAGAAGATTTCGGATAGGGAGTTCGGGAAATTCGTTGGAACTTCTTGTCTCCAAGAAGCAGGTGACACTGACACTGAGTTCCGCAGCAAACGAACTCCATCGACACCGGTACAATGTACGAATGTGAAGCGTGTGATTCGATTAAGGTCTGCAGTCTTCATCCACTTATCGCTAGTTATCAAATGAGGTGAGTTGCTTGCTCTTATCACCAGTAACACTCACCCGGGGTGACTGGTAAGACCTCATTGAGCCACCTCGTTAAAGTCTCTCCGCAACTCTGCATAGACCCTGACCGGTGAAGATAATTGTTTGGTTCTGCATTGGGTCTGTTTTTTTTGCCAGTTTTACCCATGTTTTGAACTGAGGTATCCGTTACAGAAATCCCAAGTTCCCGCAGAAGAAGAAGAAGAAGAAGAAGAAAGGGCGGAAAAACCGTCTGGTCCGGGATATTGATAGCCGCGTTGATGTGTGTTGCTCTCCCATTTCTACCACCTGACAACGTGAAAGGCATTGTATTTCGCTTTGAAAACACATTTTCGCTTCCTTCGTTTGGTTCTGCGTTGCCTTAAAGACATTCTAAAATTAGCCAACCTCTTCTGCTGCTGCTTTGGCTATTGTTATGGCGGAACGGTGTCGCGCTACTGCCGCGGATAGCCGTTGATTCGCGTTTTGGGTGGTTGCGGTTGCGGAAAGCATGTGTGGTCACCGCCGAACTTGACACGGCTCGAACTCGAACCATCACCTCACTTCCCCCAGTACTGCCTGATCGGTGTGACGGATCATGACGGAAAGACCGTCATCTGCCGCACCGTATCCACAGAAACCACTTGCGTGCCGTGACGGACGGACACCCTACACAACTACTACCGGCATGCTTAAAGACACACACAGGCGCGCCGCTCGTTTGTGGACTGGCCAAGAGTTTCTGCGGAATCTCGAATATTTTTATCGATACAGTATCTCCTCATATCGATAGCAAGCCGTTGTCGCACGTGTTTTGCAATATACAATTATTGTGTTTACGGACAGGTATGTTTTTTGTGTTATGAAATGTAAGGTTTCTGCTATGAATCATTCGCAAGGCGGTGATAAGTAATTCAAAATAAAATGGGTAACATTTGCATAGCTATTCATGAAGTCATGCAGAGACGTGGAATACGTGGGGGTTTACAGCTTAAAGGAGGTAAAAAACTAGAAATAATCAAAACGTATTAGGATGTTCATTAAAAGATTTGTTCGAAAACTCATATATTAAACTCAAAACATTAAAAAAGGATAGTCCTTTATGTAGAAAATATAGTTTGATAACCAACAAAGAATGTGCTCAAAAAAAAAAAGGTGACGATCACTTATCATCTTTCACTCTCGACGGAGAAATTTGGAGTTAAAAAGGAACTGGGTTACAAAGACATAGACTCATCGGAACCAATTTTCGGCTAGATCCTATACCTTTTAGGTTTATGGAAATCAAAGCAAGAGCCTCAAAGAGCTGAGAACCAATCGGGGCAATAAGTTGAAGTAAATTTCGAGGCAATGATCTTTGCATAATTCATAATCCATCTTTTGGGACATGTATTCTTTAAAAAATTGAAAATATATTAAAAGAATATAAATCATATTGGAATAGTATATGTCCCTTTTTCTGTTCAAGAATCAAATCTTGAACGGTATACTATGATGTCATTTGTTCGCATAATGGGAATACCTTCGAATGACCTGTTCCCACAAGTTCTTTTAGGCCTTCCACAAAGATACAGAAGACTTTGAAGTACCATAGGATGGATTGTTTGAATGATAAGCAGGCGAATGGTTCGTAGTACGCCCTGTTAAATTATTATAAAACTCGCAAGATCAAGTGATATTCTCAGAACAAATAGCAACATGGACAAAGCTATCATAAAACGAACAACAACAACAACAAAAAAACACTCGTTCTGACGTCCATTTTATGTCGCAGGATTAAATGAAGGAGAACGTACGGCTGTAGTGGGCTGTAATAAAAAGCTTAGCCTTTTATGCCACCATGAGTAATCCACTTGAAATGTGTCAAGAAAATGGCATAGTAGTTTGTGTCAGCTAGTCGCTTGACCTGAACGCTCTGGATTCCAGCAAAAAAGAAAATAAAACATTGTCTTTACGTAACCGTTACACTTTTGATAAGCGCAGCTGCGTTTCACCGTGCTGTACGACGTTACCGTGCTGCAGAAAAGTGTGCCAAGCCATGAATCAAAACTATCGCCTGTCGTACCGACGCTTGGTGCTCGTGCGGAAGCGTCATATGTTGCCGCTAAACTGTCCATCAAACGGCCAACAGCGAACATATATTCGCACCCATACACACGACAAACCAGCCAGTGGTTGCCAGTGCCGTTGGCAATGGGATTCACGTGCCCTTTGAGTTGGAGTGGTTTCGCATCTTATCAGTTTGCTGATGAGCTACCAGGACGTTCCCCGGCCGTCCTTAGATTAAGCAAACTAGTGTGCGAATGTCGGGGCCAGGTCGGCCGTGCTTCGCTCTATATACTATCGTGTCGCCTCTCGCATGCACTTTGCGTCGAAGCTTGAGTATTTGTGTTTGTAAACATTGTTCCGGAACAACACACGCGACACGGGATGCTACTCGGGACGACTTCCGACGTAGGTTTTCTATGCGTCTGTGTATGTTTTTTTTGTCTTACAGCAAGAGTTGTTGTGTCATATTGTCGCTATTTGTTGTGCCGATCGTCATCACAGCCCTGTCATGTTTGGCATGTGTTCAACAACGATGTCAAGCATGGGTGATCGGTAACAGCTCTTCGAAAACGATACAATACGTACGGCACAGCTGGTCGTGAAATCGTTCAAACACGACGAACTGGGGAGATTTTTTATTTGGGAGAACTTTGTATTTCACACCAATTTATGCCGGCGACGGTTTATGACGACGATCGGGTCGCATTTCTCAATAACAAAATCCATTTAGCGGCTGTAAAGGGTCGTTATATTATTAAGGATGTCGTTCAAAGATTGTATTGGCATGTTTGGTGTGATCTTCGAGCCGAAAGCGACACGAATTTGATCGTAAAAGACGGTGAGAGTTTTGTGCGACAGGATGATCATGATGATTATGAAAAGCTAAGAGATTTTGGGATAATTTGTTGAAGAAGCAATGATTTAAATATTATTTTTATGCCATTAAAATAAAAATGAATGAAAAAAGTTTGAAAACTAAGCATAAACAAACAAGCAAGTAAAGCAAAGAGTGCAATAAATAACCCAATTCCCGCAATATACGCTCAATAGCCCGAACTTCACAACTCACCGCGCACATAACTGTACTCATTGCTTAGTACATTTTTCTTCCATTATTTACTTACAACCCAGCTGTGAGTATCAATTTAAGCCCACCACCTTCTCCCAGAGCTAATAGATACTCGTAAAAATCACTAATACTTGACCACGCTCGTCCAAACGTTCCTGATCCTCTGCCGTGTCTCCGTTCGGACGGTCGTGTCTTTCATGTCGAGTGCGGGTTTGTTTTGAGGATCGTTTGAGAAGGATTTGTGGCGCTGATTTACGATCGCCCTGTGGAAAGAATTTTATGTACTTTGCATAGCGGCCGAAGATTGCGTAGCGCCGATGGTAAAAGTGACAAACGCAACCACATTCTACAACACCTTTTTTTGTTGTTGTTACTCTTTCCCTTACGCGAGCGGGTGCGAACCGAAAGGGGTTGTTTGGGTGTTTGTTGTGGTACTTTATTGTTTTGAACTGCTTTTATTTTATATTCACCTCTGTTGCAAAAAAAAAAAAACGAAAAAAAACAGTTCAAACAATAAAAGCGAACGGGGCGTGATTTGGCGTGAATATTATGTATGGTTTAGTGTTTTTAGTGGGAGTTTTTTTACTAAAGCAAAGGATGACGATTTATGTTGGTGTATTTTTAGCAGCAGAACGTACCCAGCGTCTGGCGGAAGTGTTCTGAAATACAGAAGAGTAAAAAAAAAAATGATTTCTCTTAAAATAATTGCTCTAAACAGACGATAAAAATATGTTGGTCGGGACCGATCGTACCTGTTCGTGTGGGTGTTAATGAACGCGAGTGTAAACAATTGCTTATATTGTGTCGGCGTAGTCGTTAGCAGTTTTTATGAATTAATTTTTATATGTTTTTAGTTCAAAGCAAGCATCAGGAAAATTAACATCGAATTTATTTGCCGAACTGAAAATAGCTAAACGGATCAGGAAATAATGCTGATAACGGCCCGTGAGTGCATTATCGATCGAACTCAATGCGTGAGAGATCAGTACGTGCTGTGATATACATAACATCGTGGATCGGGTGCAACAGTGTGTGAGGTTAAGGTCGTGTAGTACACCGAGTGCTCAGTGTGTGTGTGTGCGATTGCTGCAAAGTTCCTTCACTCCTTTCCCGTTTGTTACGCGTGTGGTACGATGGATTCGCAGGAGCAAAATCAGGTGGAAATACAATCAGTGAACCCGATACCCAATCGACGCCCAATCAACGATCTGCATTACAGTGCCATTAACAGCAACTACCGGCAGCAGAACAAGCTCAACAGCAACAGTACCAGCCCAACGAGTGCGCCATCCACGAACGCTTCCGGTGGTGGTGAAGAAACGAAGGCACTCCTGCCGACGATCGGTTCCAGTGGGCGCAAGTTTGTGATCGTACCATGTCAAACCGGAAGTGGCGCGATAGGAGATCCCGGTGGAACGGTACCGGGTACGGGCGGTGGCCCGGGTGGACCGAACCCGGGAACGAGCGGCGTAAAGGTTGAACCGGGCGAAGGTTCGATGTCCAGCGGACCGAGCTCGATAACCGTTCCGACCGCACCGGTCGGTTCATATCTGAAGCCGAAATACTTCAACAGTCTACGATCGGTACGATCAGGTAGGAGAACTTTCTTTCTAATTGTTTTAAACGTTTAATGTAATAAACATTAATAAACTTCTCCCACAGCGAATGATCCGCAAGGGTTAGCGAATGTACAGCAGAATCAGGCATCGATCGTGCGCAGTGGTTCGTACATATTCAGCGATGTTGGCGGCACACCGCGGCTCTTTTCCGACGCCACCTCGATCCGATCGCTCGCCTCGATCGGCATGGGATCGACCGATGGGCGGCGCATGGTCATCCGGCGGGTACCGAACTCCCCGAACGAGCTGCTCACCATGATCAACCCACCGACGTAAGTGACGCACAATTTACGCAAAAGCAGCATAGATTTTTATCTCGCACACTGACCCGGCGGGACGTGCGGACGATTGGCAGCAGAAGAATTATTCAATTGAGTGTATCCTACCGCGAACGCCGACATCGGACGATGTTCCAGTGAAAGACGATTAACGCGTTGACACGCGATCGTGCGTCCATTGTGTAGCAATCCACAATCCGACGGTACGGCGTATCTGTTTTGTTAATAATGACCCAGATATCTAAGATCGGGCATTATTAAATTGCGCAATTTGCGTGTGGAAAAAATGGAATGAAATTGAATTACGCTACCCATTACGCTCCTTACAATGATGTGGCATGGCACGGTTCTTTTTTTTTTGTTTAGAGCAGTTGCCTGAGTTCTTTGCTCAGCCATTTTGACACATCGCGGGAGAGTTGTGCGTGAGCTATGAGTGTGGTGGCTGGTGCACCAAAGCACCGAAGTTGAGGGTGAATTCCAACAGGCCGGTATTCTCACTGGAATCAAGTCAAAACGGTACGGCAATTACCGGGAGTTGTGGTTTACCACAAGTTTATATAAGATCGGTAGGAGTGAGAGACCCAGGTGGCACAGCTGACAGTTGATGCCGCACACACACACACACACACACATACACACAAACGCATTGTCCACTGAAGCCTCACCGAATGCCAAGGCATCGCAGCGTAAAGCCCAGTCTCATGTCACCAGCCACAAACACGGCACGTTACCGTCGTCTGATATGAATGCTTAAATTTGTCAACCCACATTTACGCGTCCGCCGTGTGGACGGATGTTCACCCGTTGTTCGAGGGGACGCACGTTTGCCGACCAGCAAGTGGCAGGTGGACGCGTTGCGTGGATGCGCGTGCGGCGGAATGAGGTCAATTCTACGCTCGGAATTCGGTTGAATTGTGCGGATTAAATTGGCACCAAGCTGCAGCATTCTTTGCAGCTGGCACGGATTTCGTGCTTTGGACGGCTAGGTCGGTCCAGCCGGTGTTGCCACTGGATGGATTCTAATCCATTCCGCCCGGTAAACGGCCGGGCCGGCACTCAATTGAGGAAATTGTTATCATTGCGGGGATTGGCAGTAGAATTTCGTTCGATTAGTCTCGAGCTCACCGTCGTCTGGGGCGTGAGGACACTCGGTTTTGGCGTGCCGGTTGATTCGCAAATGGCTGCTATCGCGAATTTTGTTGATAGGGTGCAAGTGTGTGAATAATGTAATGCTTAGTAATTGCATCCCAAAACACTAATTGGGTGTGTTTTAGGTCATCGAATAGTGAAAATTAGCAGCATTTTTATTAAAACAGGCATATGAATTCTATATCTCTCCTTCAAAGTTTAACAATTGACTGCTTATTAATATACTAATTGATTATTTGACTTATTTATTACTTATTTCGTTCCTGCACTCTTACAATTTAATGTCTTGAAAATCGTTCAAATCTTACTTTTTTTTACTTATTTAGCCATAAATTATTTGAAATATTCTAAGCAAGTTTTGAGCTATAAAGTTAAGGACAAATTTCTATTCCTCTCTCCAAGCTAGAACAGAAAGGACAATCAATTACACATATACGATCTAACGACATAATTGCTGGTATATTCCCATTGCTTCCACTGCTATTAAACCCTCCCTTGCAAACATCCTTATTATATGCTATTAATTCAAATAGACCTTTCCCCTGGAATAAAACACTAAACTCATTATCTACGCCCGCGTGTATCTAAAGTTTTGGTGCGTATTTGTGCCGGTGCAATACAGTGACCGTGTGGATACTGTGTCGGATGCTCCGTACCGAAGGCACACGAACCATCTCCACCAAGCGGTCGCTCGGAAAGCCGTGAATTTGGTGAACAAATATTTAACCAGCGTCATAAACTATCGCAACCATTAGCGTGTCTTGTGCGCAAACGTGTACTTGACGTTGCCGCCGTGTAGATTGACCGTGATTCGTTCCACACTGTTCCAGCCTTGGTTGGCTCTTGTTGTTGTCTCGCTGTACGAAAGGAGTTTGCGTTGCCGACGATTAAAGTGTCCGGTAGAATGATAAATATCGGATATAGTGCGATAACGTATGGCGATGCGAGGGCAACCGAAATGTGTCAGTGGGATCATGCTTACGGAATGAAAATAATTCTTAACTTTATAATGCGGATATTATGGAATTTTGTGAGCTCATCTCTTGTAGCAAATATGAATAAATTGCACAATTTTGAAAAAACAAGTTTCTTTATAGCTCAAAATTGTAAGCGATTATCCCTGTAATGCTATAAAATGTAACATTTCACGTTGACTGTTACTTATCATGCCGTACTCTCGCACGGTATTCAGATTATCTTTCTTTTTCTCCATTGAAGCAGGGCATCACAGTGTTGCCCCAGACGATTATCACCTGTCCTGATATGACGTAGATCTGATGATGGTTTTTGTCAAGTTAGGTTGGCAGCAAAGCCCAACCGTTTCCGACGGATGTTGCCACGGGCCAGCCCAGATCGGTTCGCTCAGTACGAGCCGGAACGTGAACCGGTACGAATCGCTTTGCCTCGATCCAAAGCCCGATCAAAGGGATCAAAGGGTTTTCAGCAGCATCCGTATCCTTGGTTTTTAGAGTGCCTTTGTTCGTACTCCACCTATCTCAGGGATTAAGTGAGCTTAAATGTTAACGAGTTTTTAAGTCGGCGTCGGATATTTACTACCGAGTGGCGTACATTGGTGAATATGGTGTATGCAGTGCAGTAAAGTTTCAATGCAGTAGACATTCACAAACACGGTGTCAAAATGAGTGAGCAAGAACCTGCTGCGAATGGAACGGACACTACGACTGTGCATTCGTTAAAGATACCTGTCCATCCGAATGGAATGTCGGGATCGACGGATAGGACGCCACTGATGACGACGCTGCCCAGCTATCCGAACAGTCCAATCATGTCGCGACGGTTTATTGGAGAGTAAGTGACCAAGTTTTGTTGTGAGTTTCGATGGTGATCAATCGCTCGAAAATGAGTACAAAGATTGATAGGGAAATTGAAGCGACGAACCGCATCCACTGACACAAGGCAATGTCACGTGATTGAAGAAATATTTGGAGTTCCAGTTGGAAAAATGGATCTCAAAATAAGCGAAACGCTCAATCTTCATCACTGCCATTGTACATGTTGAAATGTATCTTGTTCCAGTGCTAACATATTGTTCACTTTAATTTGCTGAATGAAATAAAAAAATGTACCGAGCGTGTGGCCCACCATCATTACACTGGCCGCCTACCAACCACAAACCGTTCGCGGGTTCCGACCTGGGGCCCATATCATTTCACATGAGCCGACCTTACGCAAACCACTTCCTGCCATTCCGATCGTTCTCAATTTCGATCGCATGCATGTGTCACGATGATCGTTAATTTCCGTGCTCATCACCATCAGCATCCATCTAGATATGGTTGATGAAGAGCTGAACGCTGGTATGTCGACTGTACGTGCATGTTATTTATGATTTCCAAGGGAAAAAGTATAAAAAAGAGCAGCTAGTAAACAACAGAATTAAGCTAATCAATACTGGAGGTCTTATTCGCGGAGTTTAGAGCCAACTTCAGAGAAATCATTACTGCTCATTGGGTAAATATTCCAACAAGCGCCAGACGATCGGAACCTACATGAGAAAATATCTTCCTTTGCTTACGTCGAATATAGATAATATTCTGAACCCAATTCTCGGTGACCATGATAATGATCGTGTGATTCGTTCGATCCGATACCATCGCGATCGATTAGCACTTCTGCCCACATGCAAACGAGCGATGGAATGTTTCTGATAGGCGTTTTTTTTTTTTGTGAGAATGAAACCCGATCGTACCGAGTTTGGCCGTGTGCGCTTAAAGGGATGATAATTAGTTTCAACAACAGAACCGGGCGCCCAACAAACAAAACTAAAGCATGTTATGCTATTTCCGTAGCTATTTCCGTTTATGGTTATGTGATAAGAGGATGTCGTTTGACACCTTGCGCCCGAGAGCATATTCGGACGTTCGTTTTGTGATCCCGTTTGTGTTTGTTGATTAAATATTGTCTATTTATGTGTGTTTACTAATGCTTTAGCTCAACTTCACTGAGCTTTAACGTTTTGAATTCGGGTGCTAAACATATTTGTTCCTCATTGGTATGAATAAAATAAACGGAACCGATACAGATTCGCACCATATTGGTAAAGCAAATTTGTAAAACAGTTTAAGAAACAAACAAAAATATCCCAATGGTTCGGGTTTTGTTTTGTGGTATAATATTAATTTAATTATTTTCTGTTCCTTTGTAGCCCACCAGATGAAACGTACGAAAATGAAAGCTACGGGGGTTTGTCGGACGATTCCGATCTCGATAATCTCAAACCGCGCAAGCAACACTGGGCAAACAAGATGCAGTTCGTGCTTGCCTGCATCGGTTACTCGGTGGGTCTGGGGAACGTGTGGCGATTTCCGTATCTGTGTTATAAAAGTGGAGGAGGTAAGTGAAGCTTTCAGCACGGTAAGCTATTCGTACGCACTAGCAAACGCTGATGATGATCATCAATCTCTCTGTCATTTGCAGGAGTATTTCTGGTGCCCTATTTCATCATACTGCTAATCTGTGGAATTCCCATGCTGTTCATGGAGCTGGCGGTCGGCCAGTATACGGGCCGCGGACCGATCGGTGCGCTCGGGCAACTCTGCCCACTGTTCAAAGGTACGTGCGATACGAAAATAAACAAACAATAATTAGCCACAAAAACGTTCAAAAAAAAAAAAAAAGGTTCGTCGCTTGCGCTCCATCACGGATGGGTAAAATCTTTTGTTACAGCTAAAAACTACTGGCAAAAAAAATATGGCCAATTAAGAGGTACCCAAATTAAACCATACTGTCAACGGTGTTTAGTGACGTAAAAATTATTGCTACCGCTTTTATGAATGAAGCGAAGCAGACGGGAACCGCCACATCGCCGTTTGTGTGCATATGGAAAGGGAACTTTAAATTGTGAATGACGGCTCAATTCATTAATGACACGCGCAGAATAAACTCGCGCCCGTAATGATCGTACGGAGTTCAGTGCTCATACGGTGTACAGTTTTGCCCGAGACCGAGATCGAGGTCAGTTGGGTCATAAATCTCGAATCTCCGCCCTCACAGCAGGCACGCGGAGTTATGTCAAGCGACGAGGAATGTTTACACAGCGTTTCCTGGCTGGCGATCGTGTCGTGTTTGCCTACCTTCGCTAATGGATTACTGCAATCAATTAACAAATCCAGTGGGCCCGATGGTAACGTTTGTAGCGATTTCGTGTTCCTGTTAAACACGCGATCGTTGGACATTTAAATACATTCGATCATCTTTAGCTCAGGTGCGTTGGACGAAAGCATCATCGATCAGATTTTGTCAACACCTTTCTAACACGTTTGATCGATGTTGAATCGGTGATGAAGAGGAATGTTTGCAAATTCCATCAACCACTCTTTTCCATCCGCACGAACACATCCTAAACTGCACGGCGATGCACCCCGGTGCCCGGTCGGTAGTTAATTTAGCTGTCGTGACGATGCCGCATTTATTTATGCTAATGACTAGCACGCCCCCCAACCCAGTGCGCTTTACCTCACAGTGAATGAAGTGTCGAATCATTAATCATTTACCGGTGGGACCGTTAGCGCAAGTCACTAAAACAGAAGGAGTACGGAGCAGGTGAGTGTGTGTACAAACTGCTCTGCTTTTAACATAATCGGTGCTTCATCACGAAACCACTTCCATGTTTACTGGTGGGCAGTCAACGCAGACAGCTTGGCACCCTCGGCTGACGGCGAAACACGGCTGTTAACGTAAAGCGAGCAAGAAACAGCTTCAACCCCCTGGCTCGATTGGACCGCCCAGTTTAAGTTTTACAAGATGGCGATCGGTGGCGATGAATGAATAAATCATACATTAGCACCGGACCGGATCGATCGTACTTCATACTGCATATCATTGCTAAATAATGCATTCTAAAGGTATCGATAGAAGCGTTTAGGCCCGGTGTGTCGCTCGAGCCGTTTAACTAGCTTATTTGCATTGTGTTGCGTTTCCCCACTATTTACGGTGAAAGCTGTCACAATAAATCATGAACATTTAAATACCTCTTTAGTTGCAGTACCGTATCGAGAGAGGTAGCGTAAAAAAAGGAATGCAAAGTAACAAGAATAGCGCTGCTAAAATTAATTTAAAAAACCACGTTTCTTAACCATTAGATCATCTCGAACAAAGAGGCATGCTGCCTCCATCAATTAATCGATTTTTAATGAAACAAAACTCTCCTCCTGCCCTACTCTATTATTCTGTAGGCACTCTAAAAAAACGAAGCCTTTTGATGATAATTTAATAACATTTCCATCCCTTTCTGGGAGGAGGGCAGTATACGATGCGAAGTACTTGGGGAAGGCGTTTTGATTTATTGCAATTGCAAACGGGACGCATTAATTAGGTGGCGTATGCATTTCCGCATAGAACGCCAACCATAATGGTGGCCGTTACACAACGATCGAAACGATTCCGTACCGAATGGTGAAATAAAATGGTAACATCAGTAATCAGCGCTTTGATGCACGTGCATGTGCGGTTGGCGAGCAAGAATTCGTACGCAGTTTCGCAACGATGCCTATCAATTGTCATCCAAATCCGCCCGTACATTGAAGGAACGAAAAAAAGTTGCATTGTAACTGGCGTTACATCAGACGATTGTTTGTCGTTTGGTTGGATATAGAGGTGGACACTGCTTTTATTGGTACGGTTTGTACACGTGCATTCGGGTTGGAAAGTGTTGTTTTAGCTAAGCGTAATTACATTCCCCATGATGGGGAGCAAATTAAAATGATAAATGAAGATAAAACATGTACTAAACTAATAAATGATTGGAGGATCATTTGGCCCCACGACCTCACACTTACAAGCGCAAGCGCACTTACTTGGCTGTCAAATAGTAGACCCATCATCGTATGGATAACAGTTTAAGTCACACACACATGCTGCGATATCGCTGAGCTGCGAAAAGAATTTGCGAAAAATGACAACCACCTTTTTCACGTCTATATGAGTAAATTTACTTATACGCATATGTAGATTTACACACGGTTGTGAAAAATCGCTTACCAGTTTTTATCAAATCCATTTCTCAGTTACGATCTCGGACTTTGTAGACATAGCAAATGATTGTTAGGCGTGTCTATTGCGTCCATATTTGTTTTTCTTAAAGAAACTTTAAGTTATAATTCTTTTTTTTTTAAGAACCGATTGTCCACCGGATGAAAATGTATGTAAAACTAATACAAAAAGTATTTTTATTATTACTTCATCCTTTTTTTTATTTTAAAAATGGAAAATAGCTTTATAGTTATGGTACGAACTGTAGATCTCAGGACTCTTCTGCTCTTTTGTTCTCAAACTAAGCTCATTCTTAAGAGAATTTCCTCTCATTTAGATATCATCGTTGGCTGTAATTAATTGTGATTTACAATTATTGAGTATTTTTCCTTATTTCATTACGTTTTTACCTTATTTGTTTTACAAACGCTTCACAGGTACCGGTCTGGCGAGTGTGGTCGTTTCATTCCTAATGTCCACGTACTACAGTGTGATCATAGCGTATGCAATCTACTACTTCTTCACGTCGTTCCGGCCGGAGTTACCGTGGACGGATTGTTCGCACCGTTGGAACACACCGGACTGCTGGATACCGGAGCGCATGAAGCACAACCTAACGCGCCCGGATATGTCCCGCACGCCGACGGAGGAATTTTTCGAGTAAGTAGCAAACAGAACTTCTAGTGTATAAGCTGGCGCGAATGCTTACAAATTTGTCCTATCGTTCTTCATTACTTCACAGAAATAAAGTTCTGCAGATTAGCCACGGTATTGAATATCCGGGTGCGATGCGCTGGGAGCTGGTGGCGTGTCTAGTTTGTGCCTGGATTCTGGTGTACTTTGCCATCTGGAAGTCGATCAAATCGTCGGCCAAAGTGCGCTACCTCACGGCAACACTTCCCTTCGTGCTTATTGTGGTATTTCTGGGCCGCTCGCTCACACTGGAAGGTGCGGACAAGGGACTACACTATTTCTTCCGTCCAAACTGGGAAGAATTGGGAAGGGCTAATGTGAGTAACAAGATGCCTATTTGCGTAAGGACAAGTGATCCAATATTTGCTTTTGTTCCCTTCATTCTCAGGTTTGGATCAATGCCGCAGCGCAGAATTTCAACTCGATCGGTATCGCGTTCGGTTCGATGATATCGTTCGCCAGCTACAACAAGTACAACAATAACATCCTGCACGACACGCTGGCAGTGTCGTTCGTCAATGCCATCACCAGCTTGCTGGTCGGCATCTTTGCATTTGCCACCATCGGCAACATAGCGCTAGAGCAGAGCACTACCGTGGAGGACGTGATCAGCGGTGGTCCCGGGTTGATCTTCGTCGTGTATCCACAGGCGTTAGCGAAAATGCCTGCCGCTCAGCTGTGGGCCGTGCTGTTCTTCTTTATGCTACTCTGCCTGGGATTAAATAGTCAGGTAGGTTAAGATTGAAATTGGGATTTGAACTATTAGACTGATAATTAACATTAATATTCGTTCACGCAGTTCGCTATCGTGGAAGTGGTGGTTACTTCGATACAGGACGGATTTCCACGGTGGATCAAGCGAAAGCTCGTCTACCATGAGCTGTTGGTGCTGATCGTGTGCGTCGTTTCCTTTTTTGCCGGGTTGCCCAATCTCATACAGGGCGGAATATACTTCTTCCAGCTGATTGATCACTATGCGGCCTCGGTATCGATCATGTTTCTTGCCTTCTTTGAAACGATCGCGATCGCGTGGTTCTACGGTATTAATCGGCTGTCGAAGAACGTGAAGCAGATGACGGGACGATATCCGTCGTTATATTTGCGTTTCTGTTTACTGATCGCCGTTCCAACGCTGTTGATCGTAAGTGATAAGGCGTACGAAGCAAGCGAGTAGAGGTGAAGATACTGACGATTCTTATTACTTTCCAGTCCTTGTGGATATTCAGCTTGATCAACTATGAAGCGCCAACGTATCATAATGGCAAATATCACTATCCAGGCTGGGCGCACGGACTTGGATGGACAATAGCCTCCGCTTCTTTGGTTTGCATTCCATCGTATGCCGTGTATCAGATTGTTCGTGCCGAGGGCAACACATTTGGTCAGGTAAGTGACTGTTCCCGAGATTCGGGATGTGGAAAACAAATCACCCGACCTGGTGACAAAATAAACATGCTCTGATCTTCCTCAGAAACTGCTAAACACATTGAAGCCGAATATTTACGAGTGTAAGATATGTGGCGAACATCATTGCGATCATGACTTCCCCGATGAAGAGCTGGGACCGGAAATGGCAATCGTTGAGTCAACATCCGGCGCACCTCTAATACTGCAGCCACCTCCGTCGGGACATATGCACTACACACAACAGCAGCAACATCACCTCCAGCAGCAGCAACAGCAGCAGCTACATCCACAAGAAGAACCGATGCTGCGCAACACGACGACCGTGCCCACTAACAATGGTCCTCAGAATTCAAACGCAAACGGTGATGAAACACGATGATTCGGTGCGCCATCGTTCGTTGTAAGGCCGGATTGAGTTTGGAAGTAACATTGGAGGTGTAAAACAGTTTTTAGATAACGTTTTAGCATTATAAAAGCTACCGATTGGCAAACCAACCCCACGTGCGGATAAAAGACAACTCAATAATTTTAGTGCAGTGTCACCCAACTTAGTTACCATACCGAGCGTGATAGGAACGAAGGCACCTCTAACCAATTAGTGTAAAGTCGATGCCGTATCGACGAAAACGAAACGAAAAACAGCAGCGCCGCATTGCCGTGTTCAAGTGTTTCTTTGGCAACGAAACGTTCAAATGCGCTTAGTGTCTGGCGTTAGTTTCATTACTAGTTTCTTTCCTAGCTTGTAATACACCGTAGGCTCCAAGAGCTTGCTACTCCGTCGACGGATGTGTAGTGTTCGAAATCGTTCGTTTTGTGACAAACCGCGGTTAGTCGAGGATCCGAAAATGGATGAATAAAAAGCGCGAGAGATGTACGATATTTGTAAAGCCTTGCTAGGTTCGTTACTAAAGTAAATAAAGCCCGAGTACTAAAATAGTAATATTGGTGTTTAAATTAACGGATTGAGCTGTAGGTCCACAACATTGTCCTTCAACGTATAGCATTTTTTTATGCAAAGAAATATCTAACACATTTATGTACTTAAAAATTTGAATCTGTTGTTGTTGATTTTTTCAATTTCATGTTTTGTATTATAGCATGATTTAAATAGCTAAATCATTATTAAATACTAAATTTTAAAATAAAGACAAAATGCACCACATTAATCTTTTCGATACCACTGTACCACCGTTTGACAACCGAATAGCGCACTCTAGCGGAAATAAGGCAAACTACATAAGCGTCAACACACCAGGTTAGCTCAATTGGCATTGTTTACATACATTTTCACAGGCGATTCGTTTTTGAGCTCTTGTTCGGTGTGAGAATAACATTTTTGTCCTTTCTTGTGGTAGTACTGAATTAACTGAGCGTTGCAGGTGTAGAAAACAAAACCCAGCATCGATAGTCGACGGTGCACTGTGATGGCTGCTGGTTGCAGCAAAACGTTCACCTCTAAATACGAGGAAGAGCTGTACTACGATGTGGAGTATGAGGAGTTTTGCAAAACCTTTGAATTTTCCGTAAGTTGTGCTTCTTTTTTTTAAAAATGCCCTCGTTTGTTTCTGGTTTTATGTACCGAAAGTTGGAAAGTCCCTCGAGAGAAGTTGGCAATCATTCCAAACCGTTTCGTATGGTGCGTTTGCGTAATCGTGCATTGTTTGTTTGTACCTATGTTGGCAGAACTCATCGACCTGTTGGATTTGCAATGGTTACTACGGACCGAACTATGAAGAACCGCTGTGCGGTACGTGCCATTCGTTCATTTTCCCCAACCATCCACAAGACGAAGCCGAGGGACTGGCGACCGAAGTGTCGGACGATGAAGATTCCGGCAATGATGAACCGCCGGAAAATGGTTCGGAAGCGAAGGACCGTTCCGATGGCGATCAGGACTACGATGATCTGGATAGGCCGCGTCCATCGGCACCGCGCAATGTAAACCAGTATCTCGAGATGCTCTCACAGCCACGGGAAGCGGATGAATCGGAACGGCAAATCTGTGCCCTGCCGGTTGAGGTGTTGCTGTCGATATTTTCCTACCTAGACGATCTGTCCCTGTGGAATGCAAGCGAGGTGTGCAAGCAGTGGAAGCGAATACTGGAAGTGCACATTCCGCAGCAGATGTGGAAAAAGTACACCAAGGAACGGTGGCCACTATTTCAGCAGATATCAACCATTCCCAACTGGCTGCATGTAAGTGTGGCGTTTGTTTTGCATCTTTTTCCAAACCAGCGGCCTTACCAATACTGTGTCTTTTCCAGATGTACGGTGCACTGATGAACTCATGCTTCTGCCGCACATGTTTGATACAGATGGCACACAAAGCACCGATGCGTGGTCGGGTGAATCACATCCGTGCGAACCGGCTTCGCAACGACATACGTTCGCTTGATCTCGACGCAACGGAAGGTATCGATGCGGTCGCACTGGACAATCAACTGTTTCACTGGCAGGCTTCGATACTAGGTCCAGCCGGTAGCCCGTACGAAGGTGGCAAGTTTTTCCTGTACATCGTCATACCCTGCTCGTACCCGATGTTACCACCGCAGGTACGGTTTCTCACGAAAATTGTACATCCGAACGTGTCCCGCCACGGTGATGTCGGTATCGATATCATACAGCATAATTGGTCGCTGGCACTTACTATCTCAAAGTTGCTGCTATCCGTGCAAAGTCTACTGACGGATCCGTTTACACAGGTAACGAACGAAACCATTGAAGCGGAAGCACGTTTGGAATAAGCTTTTTAAACTTCTTTCCCTTTTATCGATTGCAGATTTGTATGGAACCCGAATTAGGCCGTATGTATGAGAACGATAGACCAAAGTTTGAAGCGCTCGCACGCCGTTGGACGTGGAAGTATGCCATGTACGAAGTGTTACCACCGGTTGAGGGTCTTCTATAGACGCCGTAAGGACACAAAGCGAACCGTAAAGGGAGAAAGTTCCACTGCATCCCATACTATGGGGCTATTAGAGGAGTAATTCCATACAGCAGAGGAATTGTTCCAACAGACTACCACTTATCCTATCGACACCGTTGTAAATTTGTATAACCATGCTAGACGTAGGTTTATCATTTGTTTTAACTAGTTTGTTTAACGTAGCGTGTGCTTTACCGTAATTTCCCATTAGTGTTGCTTTCGATGTGATCATTATTCAGAAAACACAATGTTTCTGAGCATTAAAACAAAAAAAACATTACGAAGACTTATGAACTGGTAGAGTTCATTGCTTATTCCGCGCCCAGGAATATGTCCACGCGGAAATGTATCGGATTACGCTCTAGTCGGAACGCCACTTAAACCACATCTCTAGCGTACTGCTCAAATCAACAGCTTCAAACAATTCAACCTCGACCATTTTCCGTTTAAACTCCATGACATAAAGGGTGTTGCTCTGGGTCCAAAGGTTTTACTTTACACATCTGCACAATCGTACGATTAGGAAGGGACTTCGTGAGTGAATTTATCGGAAGCTATTAGAACCCAATCAGTAGCACAAAGGTAGCTTATACGTCGTAGAGGTGTAAGTAGCGCGAGGAGTAGATTCCTGAGCTTCTAAGGGACTGTAAAAAAAAAAGGGAAGGATGTGAAAATGTACTCGCAGAACGTGTGATGGACAGTTCGTCGTTCGCCTGTAAGAAAGGGCATGAAAAAGTATGTAAGAAATTAAATTATTGCACGAGACAGCTCGTGCACATGTAGCTACTGCAAAACAGCTCCTTTTTAGCTGTACCGTAACGTAATGTAAACATACCGGCCAAAAAGCGGGAGCATCTAAATGGAAACATACATCAATCGCCAAAATGGCACGTAGCACAACAAGCAGACATTAAACGCGCATATTTCGTATGTTTCAATGTTTCTTCATACATTCATTCGTACCCCCCCCCCACAGTACCACCAGTAGAGAAATCGAGTCATCGAGGTGCCGGTGTGGCGGATCATTTTTGATAATAAATTCGATTTAAGATGGTTTTCCCTCCCCACGTAGCATGTAGCGGCTGTAAACGCTGTCCCATCGGTACATCAATTAGTTGTTTTATTTGTTCTATATATTTGTTTAGACAATATCTAACAGATTGCTGCTGCTGCTGCTGCTGCTCGACGTAATACGTTCGCGTTTTAGCTACCTTTCCTGCTTATCTCGAGGAATGGGGTTTGTTGGGTAGAAAATCGATTCGATTCCATCCCAGCCCCTTAGCGAGCACTAATCGGAATGAAGTTTGGATGGTCGCTCTCTTACACACTCTCTTCTTTAACTCTTGCCCTAAGGTTTGACAACCGTTCCCATCATTGTTGCGACAAGATAATTAGCCACATACGGCAGGAGAAAAACGGAGACGTGGGCGGTGTTGGTTTGGGGAAAAAAGAGCAGAAAAGGGAATAAGACTATTTCTGTTATGTACACCCCGTTTTGTATCTGTATCGGTAGCGCGGGAAAGAAGTGATTTTAATCTAGATTTTGGTTTTTGGCTTCCAAGTTCCAATCCCGAAACGTCCGTTCCGGGTTTGGCATTACACCAGGGAGGGGCGGAACATTAAAAAAAAACAGTACAGCTCTAAACAATCGTTTCAGCGGACCCGAACACGGTAAAGATGAGCCACCCGAATGTGTTGATGGCGGCTGCCGTGCTGAATACGGCCGACCACGATTGCGTCAGTTCGAGTATATGGCCGGCTAGATAGACGCCGAGAAAGCCCGGTATTGCACCGACCGTATTCATCAGGCCGAACACGCTGCCCGAATGGCTCGGTGCAAGATCCTGTGGGTTTACCGTGACCGCATTGTTATGAAACCCAGAGAGACCTGCAGGAGGGTAGAGTGCATATCGAACGATTAGGCAAGTTAATAGTGGCAAAAGATTAAAGGCGCATTGCTTACCGATGATAATTGACATGCAGGTAAGTGCCATGTTGAAGTCCTGCGTTCGGCACATAACAAAAAGGGCACAGTTTTGCCCCAAAAAGCATAAGCTCTGGACTAGCTTGCGGATGCGCGTCAGTGACCACTGTTTGGCAAGCAGATGTTCGGTTAGTAACTTTCCGATGAAAGTGACCGGTGGAAGCGCTAGCCAAGGGATCATGTTTACTACCCAGCCCTAGAAAAAGAAAATGGGAATTAACCTTTATTTAGGACAATATTCCTTTCCCCACCAGCAAACCTACCTTCGCATGGGGGAAATTCTCGTGAAAGTACGTCGGTAGCCACGAGAGTAGCACAAAGAAACAATTCATCTCGCAGGCGTGTGCCAACACACAGGCCCAGAAGCTGCTGCGCTCGAACAGCCGCAACCACGGTACGGTTTCGGGTGTCCCGAGCTTCGTATACATCCGGCTCGGCATGGAAATGTTGATGATCCGGCTCCGATCCGATGCCATCGTGTAGTAACGCAGAAAGAGCGTCCACGAGAGGCCCAAGAACCCGATCACCCGGAATGCGGTCGGCCAGCCGAAGTAGTCGAGCAGAAACGAACCGACAATGCCGGTCAGCAGCGTCCCGAGCGCTGACCCGGATGTGAGTATGCTGAAAAAGCTGGCCCGTTCGCAGGAGCTCAGATTTTGACTAGTGATGCTTATCATGCTGGGAAAGTGGACGCCCTGGCAGGCGCCGTTGATTATTCTAACGGTAACGATAAACGGGATAGAGTAGGACGCGAACAGGGTCGACGAGGTAATGATGTTTGGCATCCAGAAGGTAATGAGCGACCAACCGATGGCGGCCAGCAGTATCACCTTCTGGCCACCGAACTTATCGCTCAAATAGCCACCGAGCACCTGGGTCAGCGTGTAGCCCCAGAAGAACGAGCTTAACACGGTGCCGGAATCGGTTTTGCTCCACTTGCGTTCGGCTGCTACGGCCGGTACGAGCAGTGGCATTGTGGTGCGGGTTGAGTAAAGCATACACGTCCCGGTCAGGAGTGTTAGGAACCAGGTGCGCTTTTCATTTCTACAAAT
>STHB01000003.1:12498284-12513434 GCA_018908115.1 Anopheles rivulorum
GCACCCCACATGGGAGGGGTATGGGAGCGCATGGTGCGCTCGGTAAAAGCAGCGATTGGAACGATAGTGGAACTTCAACGTACACCCGACGATGAGACATTGCTTACCGTGATGGCGGAGGCGGAAGGCATGATCAACTCTCGACCACTAACGTATCTTCCGTTAGATTCAGCGAGTCAAGAGGCCCTTACTCCCAACCACTTCCTGATGGGGAGCTCGTCGGGGGTAAAACAGCGACCGGTGGCGTCAACAAGCTTTCAGGCAGGTCTCCAAAACAGCTGGAAAATGACGCAACACATACTGGACGGAATGTGGAGACGATGGATAAAAGAATACCTTCCAGTCTTGGCGCGACAATCAAAGTGGTTTGAGCCAGTAAGGGAGCTGGTGGTAGGCGATTTGGTACTGATTGTGGATGCCGGTGTCAGGAACCAATGGAAGCGCGGAATGGTGGAACGCGTGATACCTGGAGCAGATGGACGTGTGCGACAAGCCTGGGTACGCACTAACACGGGGATCCTAAGAAGACCGGCGGCGAAGTTGGCGCTGCTGGAAGTGAGACATGGTGACCAGCAACCGTCTGGTCACGGGTTGGGGGATGTTACGAAAGCAACGTAGGCGAACCCTGCAACCGGGCGAAACGGTTGTCGGAAGCGCCCGTTCCGACAGCGCGCAAGCTGGCCACACTGCTACTAAGCCGAATTAGTAGCGTGTGTGGGTGTGTGTTCGGTTCGGAATCGATCGGACAGTTGGATTGTAGCGGTCAAAGGCAGCGGTGCAAAGGCGAACCTTTTTTGAAGTCCTTCCTTTTTTTCTATCTTACTTGCTATCTTTGTTTCCGGTAAAATAAACGAAAGTTAAGTGACAAAGGGTAGAATTTAATTTACTATCAAACGCCGAAACGCGCCTTATTATTTCTACAGATGGTATTGTTTAAACTTCACGAACATGTAAATGTACACCAATAAGCCCACTTTGTATTTTATTGTTCCTGTCCTGGGCGTCCTGTTGGTGTATTTGGCAATGGAGCTAGATCCTAACACGACCGGACCCGGTTCAAATCCCATTCGGACTGTTCCCCCGTAGTGAACTCTGACTGTGCAACTTCGTGGTATCTAAGAGTCTAGTAAGCCATTTGATGGCCGGCATGACCCGGTAGGTCGACCAAAAAAAAAAAAGAGAGAGAGAGAGAAAATGTTATTGTTCAAATAGAAAAACACTACTTCCCAACCAACTGGCTTACCGTTAAGATAAGCTTTTAAAGCGATTGTGAAACAAAATGTATGAAAAACCAACAATAAAGTAATGATCATATATTTACAGCTTAAGTAATCTACAACCGAGCATTGAAGCATTCAGCAGTAGTGAAAACATAATTCCCAAACTATGCATGCTAAAGCACTCGGTTTTTGTGTGAATAGAATAGAGAATAGAGTGAAATAAGTTGGAGAGTTATTAAACAAAACAAAACAAAACAAAAAAATACCATTTGCTGCATTCAAATCCTATCACAACCGGAACACTTTTTATTGACCACAAAACAAAAGTGTGAGAACAAACAAAAGGGGGTTTCCACCCTATACGGGTGGAAACGCCGGGTGGCAAACACATTAGCAAGCGTGTACGGATCCATTCACCGATTCCTTTATTTTTTGTTTGCTGGTCTATTGCTTGTGTGGTGGAGCAGGTGCTCACCCGGTGCTGCTTTTATGTCCATTTTGGTTGATGGTGTCGCACAAAAACACCTCCCAAAAAAAAAAAAAAAAGCTAAAACCTAACGTGGACAAAAAAGGGGTTCCGGAAGGGGTGGTACGCGCATGGTACGCGCGCAATAATTCTCCACGCCTCTTCCACACATCCGCGCGAAGTCAACAAATTAATTAATTTGAAAAGTCAAAAGTTTTCCCATTTTCTGCCCTCCGGTCCATGCATCATCATCATCATCATCATCCCCTAAACAAGCCACCCTTTACCACCCTTGCTCTCGTTCCTAAATATTACGTGTGGTGGTAGAATATGGTTTTCCATTCTTTCGCGCAGCACGGAAATTTGCGTATAATTTATGCGCCAGTGGCTCTTTTTGCAGTTTGCATTCATGTTTTGGCGCATGCTGTTTCCTGCTCTTTCAGTTGTATTCCGTCGCGCACACTCATACAATAAGTGTACTACAAACCACCGAGGGGGTAGAGGGGGTGGAGAGTGTTTTATTGGTGAAAGGGTGTAAAAGTGATGCTTAGAATGAGCGTTTTGGGTGGGAGATTAGCCGAACAACGGATGGTGTTGAGTTGTGGCAATGGGAATGAATTTTTCAAGTGTGGTTTTTTAATTAAGGAATGTAATGATAATGCTTCAAATGCTCTACAGATAAAACCTCGAAAAGATAAACCCGAGAACCATACTAAATGTAAAATATTTAGTATTATCGTAGTAATTAAAATGGTTTTGAATAATTACACATTTTTCATACATTGCCGTGTTTGATTTAGCTATTAATAAGAACTCTTATAATAAGAGAAGAAAGTTAATTAAAGTTAACTATTAATAATTATGATGTTTGAAATGTGGCAGCACGGAAATCTAGCCGCGTCTACGCGTTTACTTGTACCAACCGAAATGTAGCCAATTAACTGTCGGGACACAGCCCTTACAAACAAAACCACCAACAGGGCACTACACCCATACGTGCAGGTGATTTGTACCGGAAAAAATATTTAAATTGCATCCCGTTTGCACTTTACGGTTACCTTCTGCTTTGTGTTTCACGCTTCTTTTCCTTTTAAAAAAGCCCCCCCCCCCTCCCCAGTAAGGAACACGTTATCACCGGTAAAAAGCGCTACTTTCGCTTTACAGAAATGAGCAAAGGGACAGGCAAAATCAGTACCGAGCGTCGTGGAACGCAACCACATCTGCACAACACCATTGGCGCGTTTCACGTGAAGTGCAACGTCGAATGTCCATTTGTGGTGACTTATTTCCGGTTCCGGGCATCGGGCAAAAGCTTCCCTATTTTTCGCTTGGGTTTGGGTGCTTGTGTGTGCTTGGGTGCTTGTGTGTGTGTGCTCCCTTTAGTCCCCAAAACCCGACGACTTTACTTACGTGACCTGCACAGAGCAACCGTGGGTTGAGTGTTTTGTTTCCCTATGAATAGCAAACGGGTAATTTATGGGCACCCGAGTGAACACCTTCTGGTGTGAATGTGGCGAGAGAGAGAGAGAGAGACAGAGAGAACGGCACAGGTGACCACAGAACCCACACACACACACACCTTGCGTACTGGGTCACAGCAAGAAGCAACGGGAACGCCATTTATCTGCAGTCAAGGTGCGAGTCAGAGCCCCGGAACGCTAACTTGTCACCTCGCACTTTATTCCAGGGCATCGTTCGAGTGTCGCGTCACACCATGTAGCCGCATGGTATCGCATCCGACGCGTAAAACCATTGTTTCTCATTTTGCGTCAAGTAACATTACATCTACAGCAAAAAAAGAAAAAGAACGCGAACGAAATTATGTTAGTTAAGCACTTGTTTCCTGTTTTTTTTACTTGTGTCCTTTCCCAATAAATATACACGAGCAACCACAAACTGGTATATTGATTAACACTGGCAGCAAAGGTTGAAAAAAACGCTGCCGCTTATATGCTGCAAGTTGTGACACATTATCTGACGGGTGAATCTTAATTGAAATGGCAAACGAAACATGATGAACGGCGTGGCACTGTACTGTACGTTGATGTTTGAAATGTAAAGGTTTAATTTCGGTAATAAATCAATGCATGTTGCACCCGACCCGTTTTGGGGGTTTTGTTTGGGGGAGTACGAGTTGTTTTTTTTTCTTCTTTACACAACGGTAAACGGTTCCGAAATTGGCAAGCGGAAGCGTGTATTAATTATTGCTTCACGCAAAGCATGATTTATAATGATTGAATGTTTGAGTTTTGTTCGCGGGACGTAACATTACATTTTACTTGGCATTTTTGGTGGATTGATCTATTATCTATTTTAATGCACTTGCTGCTGTACGGTTTGTTGAACATTCTCGCGGGTGAAATGTAACATGTTTTAGTGTCATCGATACTATTGCGTAATTTGTGGTAATCTCCACCAAAAGACGAATTGTTCATTTATTTTGGATTTACCCCTAAATGCGTTCTTGAAATTTAACGCAGACAAAAGCCTGTTTAGCCAAACATATTCGTAAAATACACTAAAAACACAACAATTAATTAGACGAAAAAGGTTAATAATGTTTAGAATAAACGAAAAACGGAAGAAAAAAGAGGAAAGAACGGTGGTTGAAGTAAAAGAGAGCTTATACTACTATTTTTTTACGTAAAGTTCCTTATCTGCTAATACTAATACTAGTTACTAGTTACTTGGTTCATTTTGTCGCACAACATAAAAGTTCCTAAAGTGCATTGTATTGCGATTGCCTAACTTTAGGCGCCTAACATATCTACTAGCTTTATCCTTTGGCTAAATCATTGAGCAAACTTAATTAAAAGATATTGATATTGTAATTAAATTCTAAAATAAATCAAACCGTAACAGTGGTTGTTAATAGTTTATATGCTTGTAATTTACTAAAAAAAAACATTTTTATATGATTTGAACATCTTGGTACGAGAAGAACTTATTGTAATATCATTAAGTTAAAAAGAAACCCTTCTATTTTCAAGTTCTTGTTCTTGTATTAAAATCATCCTAAATTTTAAATCTAATTTCCCAACCCAATATTACCGCCAAGTGACGCACGTGACGCAACGGCTGAATAATTAATACGTCATTGTTTCCGGTTGCCAAAGGCGCTTGCAAACACATTCGTCCCGTTCCATTTGCCCAGTAATTGACTTATTTGTAAGCAGATTGTAGGCAGATGCGCCCATCGTCAGCCAGCGCACAAGCGGGCAAGTGCATCTGGTGGGAAACGTCACGAAAAACGATAACCGTGGTGAAAATCCCTGCGAACGATTCTAGCGCGAGCTAACTTACGGCCCCACCGCGGTAGGTTGACGCTAATGCAGTATTTATTCAAATCACCATCACTTCACTTTGCCTTAACTACTTTCTTCGATGCAGACGCTGGTTGGCCAGAGGGATGCTTTTTCCATTCGGTTTCCCTCGTTGGCGCAAGTTTTCGTGTCACCCAGCGGGATGCACACCGACTGAGATGCAGCAGTCGACCGGCCGGCCGGCCGTGGCAACCAAGGTTGACAAAGTTCCAACTTCCTGGAAGCGATTATCGCTCTGGTAATAATAATAATAATAATCATCGTCGTCGTCGTCATCGTCTCGGTGGAAATCCATTTTCCACGCTCGAGCGTTTGCCGGCGGGCGTAGAACGTCCACGCGCAACCAAAGTGGAAACCCATTACAGTGCGGAAAGTGGTCTGCGCCCACCACCCCATCACCCCCTCCCCCCAAAAAGTGGTTCCCGCTGAGCAATCTCGGATGAGAAATGATGCGGAGATGAGATGGTCACGAAAAGAAGGAATGAAAAAAATAAGAAAGTATTTTAACACACGTACACCTAGAGAAAGTAAAGTCAAAACAGAAGCAAACTCTGATGAATTGTGAGTGGAAAAGGAAAAACACACAGCGTACAAGGGGAGCGTGAAAGACATGAAAAAAAAATGACAATCTCCGGAAAACTCATGGTGATGGCTTAATTTTCTTGTCGCACGTTGGTTTCTCTCTGGCTAACTAGCGGCCTGTGCGGTAACACGCAGCCACGGCCAGCTGTGCCAAGGGCAGGTGTTTATGCGGAAAATCGGAACCGGTAGGGCGGATGAGATGAATAGCATTTAATTTGCGCTTTATCTGCGAGCGTAGATCTTATTTAGAGCGAAAAGCTTTTTTTGTTGCTGTTGTTGTTTTAACGAAGGTAAGGATGTGTCGGTGGAATAGTAACAGTAGCTAAAGGAAGAATTCATTAACAATACAAACAAATGTATAAATATTTGTAAAATGGAAACACAATAAAAAAAACTGTAATTGTAAAAAATGTGAAAAGTAAAGAAATTAATCAAGAAAATGAATAGGGATGACAATCATAAATGATAAACAATAGATAAAAAGAAATAGAACAAAGAATAGATAAACAAAATAGATAAACAGTACATTGAAAGAGGCAGCAATGATAAGAAATATTCATAAATAACACAAAAGAAGCTTTTAACATTAAAACACGATTAAAATATGGATCCTCTGGTGTAGAAACTGATGTAGGATTGCAAAAATGAACAAAAAGTAAGAAAAAAGCAGGTAAACTTTGAGTAAAAAGGGTTAAATAAATGAAAAATATAATAATAATATAAATTGTATAAAACGAACAAAGTTACAATCATGAAAAAACACACATTTACAAATTATCAAACACTTCAAGATATACATTAAACAAAATGGAAATGATGCTTCACATCGATGCTTTCGTTCTTCTAAAATGTGTTAATAATTGCAAACAATTCACTACAGCAGGCTCCACTGAAAACTGGTTGATTCATGCAATTAAAATGCATTTCATGCATCGTAAAAACCCATCCCCGGGCTCACAACGAACCGCCGGCCACGTAAATGATAATGCGCCCCGTTTTTAGGCTAATATCTAACTAACTTTAACACCATTTTCGGGCCGTTGTAAGGTCCACTGTCCCGAAAGCGACGACGTTTTGGAACGAATGGTCAAATTTGCCTGCTGGTTTTCGCCGGATTATGCCGGGGAAATGCCGTCCGACACAAAAAATACAAGAAAGAAAGAATTGGTTCTTTCTCGCCGCGCGGAACAACGATTTGGCACTTCATTTGGCTACCGAAAACCGTCCAAAACTCGGGCCGCGAAACCTATCTTTCGTCCTGGGTCCCGGAAATTACGTTCCACAGGCTACCGGAAGGCTTACACGGTTTGGGAAAACTGCCCAGGGAGGAGGGGGGGGGGGGGGTTGCAAACGGAGCATGGTTGGAACCGAATGTGTAACGTCCACCCATTGGCATCAGGGCAAAAGCGTCAACAGCGGCAGCGTGCTGGTGTGCCGTGAAAGTTTAAGTGAAGATGATAAAAATTTAATCCAGTGCAATCCCAGTGTGCTGCGGTTTTTTTTTCATCCTGGTCGATGGGGGTGGGGTGGGTGCGTGGGTGGACGTTCCATAGCCTTCTTAAACGAAGCGATTTGCGGTCATTTTAAGTGAAAGAAAATGAGCATTTCAAATTTTATTCTTTTTTTTAATAAATTTAATTACCATTCGGCCGACTGGAGCCAACAACCGAAACTCGCTACCAAAGTTGGCCATTGCGTGCCAAGCCAGTGGGTTGATGGGTAGAAATTCTTTCTTTATTTATTTTTTTTTGGCGAAAGAAAATAAGGATGCTAAAATGAAATGAAAACGAGTAAACTGGGACAAAACAGAAAAAAAAGAAGGAAAAACAGTGGAATGAGCGAAAGCAAACTTGCGCCCAAGAAAGCAAAGCCTACCACGATCCGTGATTCCTGGACCCTGGCAGTGAGGTGACACGACACGGAAGAAACTTTGTTGCGAAACCATGCTGTCCTGACATCATGGACGCGAAGATCAGTCGTTTCGTGGCCAGAAACTCTTTCCCATTCTCTTCCAAAAAAAAAAACACACACAAAACGGGTTGTTCGCAGTTCGTAAAGAAGCATTCTTGATGGCAATTTTTGGTTGTTTTCCTCTTCCTCCTCTTCTTCTTCTTCTTCGCTTGTCATGATTCCCACACTGCCGGGGACAGATAGGTAGGGAAAAGCGAAAAAGATTGTTCCTGTTCGGTGTGCGAGAAAGTTTTGCTTGGAATTTAATTAAAAACTTTGTTTATTTTGAACTGTCGGCAAGATCTTTCCCGGGCGGGTGGTGCGGATTGTATGATGTGGATGGGTGGACGGTTTCTTTTATTTTTTTTGTTGTTGCCGTTGTTGTTGTTATTTTGCCCATGCATTCATGCGAACATGATGATATTGGGCGGTGGCAAATAATTATGTGCCGCTTTCGCATATTTGCGCACGGCGCCGCGCTGCGCTTGATTGTTCGCCTGCAAGTCTGTCGGGAATGCAATTTTATCATCCTATTTGTGCATGTACTTTCTTCTTTGCTGTTGTTGTTTAGCTACTATCTTAAAGATGAATCGTATATCGCTTGGCAGGCGACACGGAATTGGCTAACGACTCGCCGTACCCGACCCGTCGTGAAGGGAAGCTGCGAAAAACGATGATGAGGGGGCAGCCGTCGCAGCAAGGGTGCAAAAGGGAAAATGTTTGTTCATTTGTGCACAAAAAGGAAAGCATCCAAATAGCACACAAATGAGTTGAGCACATAGCGCACAAACGTTCGCTGCTGTTGCTGTTTCATTTTCATGTTCACTTTCTTCACTCTTTGCGTTTGCTATCATCGCATTGCACTCGTTGATGGGTTGCGTTCGTTTGACTTGAACTTAAGTGCGGAGTCTTAATGGGAGGGCAAAGTTTTCCCTTTCTTTTTCTAGTTTTTTTTTTTAAACTACTTCCACCAGCTATCGTTTGCTTGAGAGCGCGAGCAGGAAGTTAATGGGTGCAAATTTAGAATACATTTTTACAGCTTGAAAGCTAATTAGTGCATAGTGTTGTTGTAGCTTTGCTTTTGTTTTACATCACAATTCATCACAATTGGATACTTCAGAACCAACAAATGCCTCAGTACTTCAAGTACGTTTGATAGGGTTACTTAAGATACTTAAGATTTATTCATCTTTTATTTAATCAATATTTGTTTGAGAACGACAAGTCCTCATGGAGTGGCGACGGATATGTTCCTCATGTAGTCGGAGATACTGATGGGCTATTATTCTTTCCAATTTCTTAATGCAATGTTCGAGTTGGGGCTAAATTTTTGATGAACGTAAGGATATGGTCATACTTGTTCTATTGCAGTTATTGTTCAGAGATCTTTAAAGTATTGAAGATGAGCATTTTCTTAATCCTATTGTCTTGATCTACTTATGCTTGAAACTTGAAAGTCGTTCTACATTGGACGTTGGACTTTTAATAGATGGGATCGCAACTGATTTCTCAAACTTGCATCATTAGACATCAGATATTTCGTTGTCAAATTAACTGTCCAAAGGGTTTGGAGAATTCTTGTGTACTTTGAAGCCTTTCTAGTGTTATTTCTATTCAGCGCTAGCTTACTCCAGTTACCCCCAGCAAGTTTCCAAGGCCCAGAGCTTCTTGTAATTAGGCATTGCCATGGTGCTCAGTGCTTTTTTGCAATCAAAACACTAAATATTGTGCAGAATCTTACGGTTAATTTGTTGAATGGAGAGGTAAATAATGATAATTAAAGTGAAATTTTCTATACCTTTTTTTGGTCTACTTTGACCACCTTTAATCAGCTTAACTTACAGGGCAGTATCTTGCCATGTAGATCACGAAAGAGATTAAGCATATACAGTATTTTGAGCTGTTAAGCTAAGTAATGCGTCTTACGCAGTGGAAAAAGGCTGGAATGATTTAATATTGAACTTTTCCCTTCTTCACAACAGTACACAATGTGCTTAAAAGAGCGAATAGAGCCATGATTACCTAACCAAACCTCAAAACGGAGTTATGTAGCAGAGGAAGCAACAGCGGAGCGACCTTTTTATGGACATTTCGCTTCATAAATCTTCCATCTTCTTCCGTGGTCGTTCCGTCGAAAGAAAAGAAAAATGTACACAGGAAAAGTAAAAGAATCGAAGTATATCCCACTATCTCATCATCTGTTGCTTTATTTGTTGCCATGTTTGGACATGATCCCGCCAGCATGATTCCATCGCAGTGTGGGCACGCAGCAGAGCGATCCACGGTGCGCTCACTTCATTAGGCGTTGGGCAAATACGACGCGAAAGATGATGGATTGAATTATCCGTGCCGTGGCGAATTACACCTGGACAGTTGCGCGCGAATTACAGAAATAGGGAACCGGCGTCGCCCAATCGCGAGCGTAATTTATGTTATGAAAATTGACGGGCTCTACGGGGAGGTTCTGGTTGGATTAAACTAATTTACCCTAATCAGCGTAAGACGCAGCGTGCCATGGGGTCCGGCCGTGACGCACCACCAAATGGATCGCTCGTTCGGTCCATCTGTCAGCTCGGTGTGTGTGCGTGTGCATGAGTGTGTGTGTGTGACCTCGTCCATTAATCTCCTAGACTTACGTGACTTTGGGGCCGAGCTTAGCTGCCATTACGTTGGATAATTAATTTCGCTTTTCTTCGCGCTGCGAGCAAAACCCATGGCTAGAACCCGCACCTAATCAAACTTATGTGCCGTAGGCCATCCCGGTAAGGGAGGGAGTGGGCGGGGGGTGGGGGAGATGAAAGGGGGTGAGAGGATGGAGAAAGTTGTTGCTTTTCGCATAATTTGGCAGGCGTTACGGCGTGCACGGCTTAATGTGCGGATATTGAAACACCCGAAACCCGAAACATCTTCGGTAAATCTTCGCTGCTCGCGGAGAAAATTGTGTTTTGCTTATTAAAACGATTGCTCATAAATTATTCACATGGCCCACGGATGATGAAGCGGTTGCAATGGTTGGAGCAAAGAAATGTATTCATGCTTACGGAGGGAATAAAACAAAATCTCAGCTAAGTAAATTCAAAAAAAAAACGGTTTGTAATTATTCTCTCTAAACAATGCATTATTTACTGCGAAAAGTGGATAATAATTTCATGAAAATATGTTCACTTTCTTGATTACATTACCAATAGAAAATATTTTTTTTCATCTTTTCATCCATTTCCACAAACCATTCTATCTTGATTTCTTTGCCGGATCTACGCTAACTAAAAGTAGAGATTGAGAGGTTTTCTCCAGCGATGCAACAAGCAGTTTTTAGTTCAATTTGCTTTTTACCGCAAAACGCAAAACGAAAACAACACAGAAAAACCCTTTCGAGTCCCTTTTTCCACGAAACGGTGAATGGTTTTGTATCCGTTGCCACGTGGTTGTTCGGTCCCATCCGTCTGGTGGGAGGGAAAGGCAGGGGGGGGAGGGGGTGGACGAGAGGAGGCATGTTGCGTGCAGAAATAAGCAGATTATAATCAGATAATAAATATTTATGAGTCCGTTTGAACCACACGGGCAAGGGGGGGGGGGGGGTGGTTCTCCGGTCTCAGCTGTTTGCTGGTGGAATGCACGGCAACGAGTTTGTTCCGGCACGCGGTCTATTTTTACGTGTTTGGTTGCAGTAATACCAAAAAGAGAGAGAAAAGAATAAAAGAAGCAGTTTTCCTTTTTGCACCTGCTACCCTGGCGCGAATCATCACGATATCATCGTGGCAAAAGGAAAGCAGATGAAATTAAAACAGAAGCAAGCTCACCACAAGCCTGCCTTGCGGCATAAATGTAAGCTCACTGCGAGGAAATGCTTACTTCCGCAAAAGCTTCAGCGCGTTGATGACAATTTAGCAGCGTTGCAACCATTTAGGCACATCATCATCATCATCATCATCGTGTGGATGCACCGGGGATGCATCGCGTGTGCATTCTTTCGCATTAGCTGTGCGCTAGCGGCAAAAGGATGTAAGCGCAAAAGGGGCACGTGTGTGCGTGACCGGTTGACAAATGTTTGCCCATTGCACGGCGATAAATTGCATCCATCTTCTGTCATGCCCGGCCGGTGGCCATAATTAAGACAATAAATGTACAATTAGCACCGGTGCCGTGCCGGATGCCGTGCTTTTGTGCACAGCACTGCAGGTGATTGTCGCCGTTTTGCCCAAAAGCGAAGATGAGACGAAGGGATCTATTTCAAATGGAAACGGCATGGTTGGTATGATACGAATAGGAAATGCTCACCGAAAGGTAAATGATTATCTTAATCGTAATCGTATTTGAGCCATTGACGTTTCTTATCATTCAGCAAGTCGGCTGGTGGGTGGATGGTTTGATTTACTATTTATTGTGCATTGTTTAAAGGAATCGTATGCGAGTATCCATACATCAAACTAATTATATGCAGCTTAGGGCAAATTATATATTCCGTTTTTATAAGTTGGTAATAATTTATGGCAACAATTCGCTAGTACTTGAACTGTAGAAGAATTGAGCTGTTGCAATTCGTGTCCATTACTATTTGCATTTTGCAATCATAATCATGTATTTATAAAATTAATTCTAAAATCTAACTAATCTTCATGAGCTAATCCAAAATTTCAGGTATCAATCATGAAGTCATTCACAACACAAGGTTTAATGGATTTATTTTAACTAAAACAATACGGTTCTTGATTTTTGGTGTCTACCGGTAGGAGTTGAGCACTGTAAAACATATTAAAAGTACAGTGAAACGTCGATTATCCGTGCTTATCAATGCTTGATCCGCACCGGATAAGCTGCGATCGAAATTGTATGACATTTTTATGATTAAATGTAGCAACAGAAATCTGTGTTTTGTCTGCGAACTTGAACAATTAATCTTTATTAGCGAACCATCCATTTTTGACAGCCATCAGCTTAACGGTTAATATTTGAAATCGCCTTGTTTGACTGTCATTTCCAAACAGCACGGATAATCCGACGATCGGTTCCTTGACACCCGGATAATCGGTAAAACAGTTACATGTTTATAGTTATCAATAAACAATCACAATCCTCTGTCCACTTACTAGCACATATTGTACTACTTCCTATAAAATATGAATTTTTCTCTACATATGCAATACAAGTTACAAGAAAAAAACATCCTTAATTAATAAAATCGTTTTGAAACAAATGTTCAAAAATCCTCATTCAACGTACGATAAGCATTGTGAACGAACAGTCGCAAGCTGATTTCAATATTTCACACATTAATGTACCGGCTTTTGCTTGCCGCTTCGCTTCCGTAACGATGGCTTCATTATGGCCGCTTATTAATATTGGGCACAACGCACAAACAAGTGATTGGTTCATTACGCAGTTATGTTACTTCCGTTGCCGATGTGGCTAATTATTGGGCCACACACAAAGAAAGGGCCCACACCCTCGGTCCCCCAACCACCAACCGGTTGGGTTTGTGTGCCAATCAGCGCACCAAGATTGATTTTTATTTTAATTATCTTTCTTCATCTTCGCGGGAAGGTGTCCCGTGGAAGTGTGCCAGCCAGGGAAGTGTACGCCATTATTTGTTTGTTTTGGAATATTTTGTATGGACAGAAAAGAAAAAATACTCAATGAGAATGGAGAAAAATGCGAAACGATGAAGCGTCAGTCAGCGAGTTGGACAAATTAATAGCCATTTGTGCGTGTGTGTGTGTGTGTGTTTGTGTGTGTGTGTAATAATTATTTGCCTCATTCACAGCACCAATCAGTGGAAAGGTTCGATCATATCAGCAGGAAGTGGGGCGCCTGGTAGGACGGAGGCTTGTGCGTACTTGCCAGCGGGAGGATTATGTTTTCCGCGTTACTTGCCCGTGATGTGCAACATTTTTCATCTTTATGTAAACGGGGTGAGTTAATTGCCTGGAATAAAATATTGAACGCATCATTGCGCAACGCACAAAGAGAGAGAGAGAAAGAGCGAGATAGAGAGAATAAAACGGGAAGTAGTAGTTTGATAGTGCCAGCTCATGGCAAGCTTTCGCAGAAGTTGACTATGGTAAATAATGCAAATTGCAACTCACTCACTGTACGGGTGAGCTGCTGCACTCGCCTGCCGGAGATATAAATTCGGGACGACCAACAAAACCAAAACAAAACAAAAAAAAACTGCGAACCACTTCCATGATGGAAACCAGTTAAAAACCCGAAAATGAAGCATAAAGCAAATATTATGACAGCAGCGCAGTGTTGAATGAAGCGTTTTTTCGACCACTTTTCACCACGGTCCGCCGTAACGCTTGGATAATTTCTCATTAGCCAACAGCTAGCACAGGGGAATGGTGGGAAAGTTTGCGATCTGCCCCTTGGGCAACTTATCAACAGTGGAGATTCCGGCGTTAAATAAAGCACTGTCAAATAAACTGACGCACGTTGATGAACAGTGGTGAAAACAATTTGGTGCAGAATGCACCCGGCAAGCGTCGGTTACGACGTAGATTAAAAGGCAACCACCAGCAGTGGAATTCATTATCGGTTTCGAACAACCACATCATCGGGAAAGTTGTTGTGTTTTTTCTCTTGTCCTGGTTTTAATGTCAATTCTTAGTATATATTTTATTTATTTTGTTTTAAATTAGTTCAGATATTTAAACAAATTTGTTGAATCTTTTCTATCTATTTAAGTGCCTTATTGAATGACGATTGGTATTTCCACTTCAAATACGAAATGAAAGTAAGGCTTTGATGTTTTATACACCAGTTCGCTAGCCTATTTTCTGCTACTTTCAACAGTTTATATCTGCATCCAAGGCAGCAAACAGGAAAAGCAAATGAAAGGATTGGCAATGTAAATGGATTCGGTGTCGGTTATAAATTGCTATCGTTTTATCTTGCTTTTAAAGAAGTAAAAGCAATTGCCGAGTGGAATTGTTGAGGAATATGAATCGTTTGTGTAGATAGAAATCAATTTATAAGCTTCAGCTGTTTTTGCATACCATAAGTCGGATGTTTAGAACAAGAATTTTACACAAATTTTGTTAAAAAATGCATCCTTTTTTTCATGTCAGGAAAATATACTTTTCTATTATACAGATGAATATTTACAAAAACTTTCGGTTCCATTTGCTTGCTGTTTTGCTTCAAAAATATATTTTTTCCCTTCAAACAAAACCCCCAAGGCAAGGTACAAAGGAAAAGCAAACCCCCAGTAGAAATAAAGATAGACGACCATGGCCAAGCCGTAGCACATCTTCCAGGGAGGAAATCACTTGGAAAGTCTGAATGGAGATTATGATCTTTGTCAATATCAGGCAACGACCGCATCGTAAACCCATCATGGATTATGGTGGCCGGACGGCTTCACCCTGCAAAGCCGCCCAACAAGGATATTCTTAGAGCGTGGAACGTGACAGCTTCCCTTAGAAGAAAGAAAGCAGCACCACTCATTTCCATACTCTTTGCATGGAAACCTGCTGGCATACATTTTGCAAGCGTTTATTTAGCTGCCCTGGATGGTCGGTGCTGCATGCAATTTTGTACTAAAAAGATCTCCGGCACCCATTTGCGTTCCGTCTGATTTGCTTCCAGCGATGAAATGAGGAAGAAACAT
>STHB01000003.1:12515492-12536841 GCA_018908115.1 Anopheles rivulorum
CAGCCTTTTGCACCCCATAATAAGACGGAAATGGGATCATTTATTTCATCCGTTGTTTATGGTACTTCGGTTCCGCCGAGTAAGCATAATAATTCATCGCTTTGTTTTGTGCACCGAGCATCACACTTTTCGGCGAACGTAGTGCATACACACACACACACACACACACACACACACATACAAAGAGAAAGCACACAGCCACAGCCCCATACAGACGAAAACAAACTGGACCGGTGCCATTGCTTCGTGGCCATTTCCCTCTAAAGCAGCCAGTGGAATCATTTTGCAGGAACTGCACCAAGGTTGGTCTTATATCAAAAGTCAAACCTTCACTTCGCCAGACGCTGGCCAGGCGCGTCTACTGCTGCTGCTGCAGCAGCACACGACCGGCTACGACCCGGGGATGAGCTTTACGAAAGTGTTTTTCGGTTCCTTCGGAAGGGGTTTCACTCCTGTTTGCTGCAGCAGAAACAGCGTGGCTCGCCCGCGAATGTACTTCATTTTTCTGCACGGTTCTGTCATTTGTTTGCCAGCAGTTTGCCAGCCCGGGCCACCACCAGGAAGGCATGGCGCTTTTGGGATATTTATTTGCACTCCTGCCCGAACGATCACTTGGTTTGCCGGTGCTTGAATGGCCGCTACGAACCGGAACTATGAGCTTGAGGTTGCCTTCCAGTCGCCAGCATTTAATCCCGGTGCCCGTGGTTTGGTACGTTCCGGGAAGCTGGTACCAGAATGGCCCTGCACCGGGAGCTTAAAGTTTTATTAGCGTTGGAATAACTCACGTTGACTGGCGAGTTTTCGCTGCGTCTGCAAACCAACTGCCGGCACGCAATAAGCAAAACCAATTTACCTCATTGGAGACTTGAGCACAGCGAGCGAGCAGTACACGGGATGAATGCCGGACCTGGCACGAGAAGTTCGGTGTCGGTGATAAATATTTATTTGGTATTAAAATTACAAACGAACGCGAGACAAGGGTGAAAGCAAGCATTAATTCAGCCGTGCCAAGGAAGTTCGTAAATATATAAAAGCGAGGCAGCAGAACGGGTCACACTTTCTTACCCAACTCGACCGACTGACTCGCTGTGTGCAGTGTAGCAGGGACATACTCCATCACACTTAGTCTCTTCTCTTTCCCATCCCCCGAACCATTTTGAGCTTGTTCGATGCTGAAGATGCTAGCCTAACTTGTATCGCCTCGCTTTATTTTGTCTCGGTCCTTGCATTTTAAGTCCTAAGAATGAGGTGTTTCCGCTTTGCCGTACTACAAAATGGCCACAGAAGGCGTCAAGAGTTTGGCGTCCCAGCAGCACTCAGCCGTCGATACAAGGGAACCAAGGACAACAGGCAAGACGGTCTTCGGTTGACGGCTTTGCAAACTCTTACCTCACTGCGGGAAGATGATCCATTCTAATGAATGAAAACATGAATATCATCTCTTCATCGCGCCGGGATGATAAAATATGGAACACAAATCGTATGATGCAGCAGGCGGACCTTGCCGACGATGGAAAGCGAATCCTTCGCATCGGGACGGTCCTGTGTGGGTGTTTTTGTACATCTTTTTGTAGGTCATTAAAAGTACAGAAATAGATGTACACATGCATGGGATGGTCACCGTGTCGCCTGTCACCAGGACATGTAAAAATGTGAATGAGAAGGCTGAGGTTTGAAATGCTTGCCGTCTGTACAGTGTGCTGCAAGCAATTTGTTGCCAAGCTGATAATAGTGATATTTAACCGTTAAAGGGATTGCAACTTAGGAGAGGATTTTGCACAAGTGTTGAGAGAATTTGTCACATTTGAACGACTTCGTTTGACAAAATGTCAACAATATTTATAGTTCCTTCAATTAGTATGTTTATATGGGACTAATATTTTGAATATTAAATCATGTTAGCGTTCTATTTCTTGAAGACATATTATTTTCTTCCAGAGCAATAATTGATTACTTTCGATTGAAATTGATCACTAACTATCTATCGAAAGTATGTTTCAATAATGTTAAGGTAATGTTTCTAATGTAATAAAACATGTTTAAAATATTCAGTAAATAAATGTGTGTTTTAATCAATCATTCATCTTAGCCTTCAATATTTCACGGAAATGAAGCAAAAAATACCGACCAAAAGAAATATATTTAACCTTTATTTAAAATTCTTCCGTACCTTTTGTGATAACAATATAACTAAGTTTATCTAAAAGCATAATGCTATAAGAAATATTAGTAAAACTAAATTTTAATACACAATCAAACACATTCACCAAACATAAAACATTTGGCAAGGAAAAAAAAAATTATGTCACATTTTACCTTTCTATCTAATTCTGCCAATGTTTTGTCACTGACTGTGCCTGTGTAACACACTTTCCATTCACTAACGCTCATCAAAATACGAATATACGTTCAACCACTAACGCGTTCCTTTCCTCTCTTTCTCTCTCGCTCTCTCTTTCTCTCTCTCTCTCTCTGTCTTTTTCACTTTCTCTCCCATTCGGTTTCACACTGTCCATCAGCTTGAGCTGCAGTTTGGTGATGGTCGGGGCAGAAATACAGGGAAGCGAATGATTTTCCGGTAAGCTTTACCACCACTGACGGACGTAGATGGAATCGTATCAACGTCAGAGGATTTTGCTGTAGCTGCATCAGCGGTACGGTACGGCATCCTTTGCATCTGCATCGCGGAAACGCAACACTGGCACTGGTGCACCGGCGAACCAAAGTGAACCGATGGAAGGGAAATAGGACCAAATAACAACAACAAAAAAAAAAGGGGGAAAAAGGAACATGGTTGCAAGAAAAACCGAACACACATTTACACCGGATGGGAAGAAAAACTGAAAAAAAAAAATCGTGCAAAGATAGAGCGGCGATAATGTGAAAGTGTCAAGTGGTGCGCCGGAACGACGGAATCCCTGCAGCCGAACTGCATTAGCATGGTGTAAGCTTTCCAACTAGATTCCGCTGCAAAGCGGGCTGTCCATCCCCTTTTTTCGGAGTGCTTTTAACTTGATGACCTCGTCTCGCTGCAAGGCCGCCGCATCCGTGTGACGTCGAACCGGTACGAATGTCGTTTGAGATTTGGGACAGACGATGGCGGGTTTATGTTGTGTGTCTGCCTGTCTGTTTTTTCTCCTATTTCAACCTCTTTCCTTCGTGTCTGTTCGGCACTGCTCGCCTTTATTGTTGTGCGCTCTGGTGTATGGTGAAACTGCCCGAACATAAAAGCGCATACCGTGCGCTTGTGGCCATTGTGCGAAATGGAGGAACTAAATGGATTTATATATTTCGATAACAATGGGGTTTCGCAGCAAAGGTGGTTGTTTGAGGAGCAAGTTATCGCAGCAAGAAACTAAAAGGTGCTGCAAATTGCTGAACGCCAGCGAGCGAACGGACATTGAAGGGAAGGAATTTATTGTTTTAAAATGAACAAGAATAACTTTGGCGTTAGTTGTTTGAATGGTATTTTGAACGATTTTATCCTGCGGAAACAGCTGTCGATTTCCGGTAGTGATAGGTGGAAATAATCATTCTGCATGGACGCATGGTTTGCAAATCGAAGTAAATGCTAGCCCGAAAGGACAGCGACTTCTGTATCGAGAAGTTATCATTGGCAATTAGTAGAATGCGCTTCGCCTATAGAACAAAGCCAGCGAGATGAGGCTCTTCTCTTCTGCCCTATCACTCCCCCAGCGTCCAGTTTCCGGCCCAAAAGCCCAGTTTCCGGCCCAAAAGCCCAGTTTTGATCGCGATTTTCGTTTTACGTAAAAAAAGCGTATTTTATTCCGTTAATGTTATTTCATATTTTTTCGGTTCAAAACATCTCGTAGCTGTCATAATACACCTCTCTGGCACGTTTACATCTGCAAGATCGTACTTGACTCAATCCAGCATACTAAACAGTGTAACAGTGTTATGACGTTAGGATGTCATGTACTGTGAGGCTTTGTTCTACCATATGAAAACCCTGTAATAACAAAAAACCGACTTCTTGGGATAATCTGTAGACTTTTAAAAGCATTATCTCTTATACACGTTTATCATATACACTAAAGATTCCAACGTTTGATGAACGCAACGTAAGCTGTACAACATAATCATAAGGATTTAAAGCTACCAACCAATGCACGGTTGATGTGGAATTACATTGAAACATGTGAAAACTACTTACACCCATATCGGCATACCGAACACACCACAATTCAGTAAACACTCGCAATTGAATTGAAAACACACGCCAGTTTGGAACATTGCAGCCACGTGTTTGTGCTGCTTTTTGATCATCGTGAACACACAGCACACAGTGCCTCCGTTCGACCGGATCGATCGTTATCATCCCATAAATCTCCGTATCAATAATGCCTTACCACGGTGCATGACGATTCACAGAAAAAAAAACACCTTTCGGGTATGAATAGGGAGAAGGACGGGCGGGTGAAATGTCTGACTGATGGTTGGCTGGCACTACTACAACATTTCACTACTGTTGCATTTCTGAGCAGAAGAACATTGAACTAGCAAAAACCCATCGATTCATCTGGGATGGGAAGGGTGGGGAAAAACCATAAAACATACAATGACAGAAAAAGCTTGCACAGCAAAACAACAAATGCAAACAACACGCAAAAACCACTACTCTACACTACACAACACCCAAGCACAGCAAGTGAGGCTGGTTTGGGTTGAAGTGAACCCAACTCGGTGTGGTTTTGATGGTGTGCGGTTTTCGTAGTACGGATCCATATATTTGGATTTTTTTCTTCTCTCGCTCTCTCTCTCTCTCTCTCTCTCTCTCATTTCGATCAAAAAGTCAATACTTCGTGTGTATGCACATTGAAGTGCACTCTCGGTACAGCTTTCCCTTGTTGCACCTTGTGCCCTACCGTTCGGCTTTTGATAACTTATGACCGCACACTCGAAAGCTTTTCATAATTGAGCGTTCGCGTCATGGCCGTTGGTTGTGAGTGTGTGTGTGTGTGTGTGCGGGATTGTGGGTGAATTATGTTCACGTTCACGTATGAAGAGCGGTGGCAGTGGGACACACACACACTGGGAGAGAGAGAGAGAGAGAAAAAGTGGGAGAAGAGCTTCTCGAAACCATAAACATGCCAATGGGGAATGGTGTGGCAAGCTTTCTGATTAATGTTCCACCGCAAAGGAAATGTATTTTCAGCATACCCAAAGCATGCACCAAAGCTAATATACGCAGAAAGAAGGGAATAAAAAAAAACACAGAAAACCAGCAGCAGATTCCAGTTCTATGATGACCATTGGGACCATGTCGCGGTAATGTCATGCATGTTTGATGATGGTAGAGCATGATGGTAGAGCCATACGGCCACACCAAAGGGGCAAGGTGTAAATTCGTTCGAATCACCACTAATGAAACCCGCGTTTTTGGTTTGCCGGTCCTGGTTCCCGTGTGGTTATTGAATTTAAGGTTCGGTGTACCTCAAGCACCACTTATCATCTTTCCGTTCGTTCCCACTTGCGGTACCCGTCTGACGACAATTTGTGCCCGGAGTGTCCACTCGTCAGAGGTTTGAAGTGGAATTGATTTTGGAACGTGTACAACTACTACAACGCTTCTAATCGGTGGGTTGTCACCAACCGAAATGCTTAACCGCTCGTTGAGGTTATACAATGTTGCCCTTTTTTTTTGATAACGTGATGATTGATTGGGATCATGAAAGGGAAATTTAGTATTGAAGCATTGATGAAACATAAGTGTGTTACATCAAAGAAAGGCTGGTAGACACTTTTGATTATTATGTTGGAAATGACGAGAAGTACAGTGAAGTTTCAATTATTCGTGCTTAAGGGAGCTCTTACCGGATAAGCGGATAATATGGATAATGGGTAGATATCTTTTTTTATGAGTATTCATATACCATCTATGATGGTTGAGGTTTTTAAAACTATTCAATTTTAATTTAAACGGTTCAAATCATGCAATTTTGAACGAATAATTTTCAACCGTCATCGGCTTTGCACTGTCAACTTTGACATATGACGTCAAACCGTTTATGAAACTGTCATTACACGGATAATCCGACAGACGAGTAAACGGCGATTAGTGTTGAATAAAATATATAAATTGCACAAAATATTAATCATTGCAAGACAGCTGCCAAAAGGTTGATAACTCTAAAATATTTCATCACCTTACACACCATTGGTCGTTCAGCAAAACAAAAATTAAATGGTATTACCAACAAAAAAAAAAGTTGTTGACTTTATTCATAATTCGATGATAAATTCAAAACCTTCAAATAAACCAGATTGCCACGCGGGAGGAAAAGATTGTTTTTTACTAGTTCGATTGTTGTTTTGTCGTTCTTTTTTTTCTCTCTAAACGTTTCACCTACCTAGTACTCCCTCGTACGATCTCGTTGCGCTCTGATTATATCAACGAGGGGAGGCCAGCGTAAGCATAATTCTGCTATACTTTTCATTCACTTTCCATGGAATTAGTTCGATTCACTGTGGCACGGCACGGTCGACGATTCGCGACGTACACCCTTAAGCCCCAAGCGTGCACATGCCGAAATTCATCCAGCAGCAACAGCAGCAGAAAATGTTACCTCAGCTGAAACATGCCCGGGTCTCGATATCAGGGCATATAAATTCCACACGCAAACCACAAGGCACAGCTGTCAGCAATCGGTGGAGAAATTTGTCCACAAATGTCTGTTGCAATAATTCGCGGATTTACGCTTCACAGCAAATTCACAATCACTGGGAGAGGCGCGCGTGCGTGTGCAGCAACGATGGCGGACTGGGCAGACGGTCAGAACGGCATCGGATTCCGTTGCACACCGGGTTTTGATAATTGTACGGTTGAGCTGTTTGCTGGATGATTATCATAATTTGTGCACGGTTCTCATGCACGTCGCGTAACACCGGCTACCGGACGTTTTTCGGCCGGACGTTCAACATGTTATTTGTCAATCGTTAGGTTTTGTCATCGCGTAGTTTAATTTTCACGGCGATCAGTTCGGGTCAAATATCCGGCAAATGACAACGGACAGCGAACTGTGTGTCTGCGTGTTCACTTTCGGTTTGTGATGCGTTCGAGTGACCGAGCAGTACAATGACGGAAAATTGGGTAACCTTAGGTTTTTCGGGGTAATTTCGCTTGGTTCACTACAATCGCACACGGTACGTTAAAGCATGAAAGGGAAATGAACAACAGCGGTAGAAAAAAGAGTTAAATTACGATAAATGATCAATTGCGTCACGTTATTCCGGCATATTTTTTATCGTGTGACAATTCAATGCCACGAACAGATCAAATAAACTGCAAATATACTTTACTATATTTCTTTATCCTGAGTTACAATTAATCATTTAAGGTGTTTATTTTAGTAGTTAAGAAGTTATTCTAGATCTTGTTAAGAGATATCTTTGTTTTGTCTTATCCACTTAAATATTTAATGACCTTCCCGCCTCAATTTAAAGAACTTGACGGTGTTATTTCTCATTTTTGGAATATTCTCTTAAGATCTCACAACAGCCTACATTCAATCTACCAAATTTATGGCGTACGATCACTTATTCTAGAACTAATCCGAAGCATTGACTCATAGTACAAGATATTGGAATGATCCCACCAAATCTTATTCTTCGAAACATGTAGGCTACACTTTTTGCGTAGAGTTTGCTGATCATACTTATGATCATGCATTACATTAGCTGGACAAAGAGCACTAAAAGCTTTGGAATAAAACTACCTTACTGCTCCATACTGCTCCATCTCGAAATGCTTTGTACTGAATTGTGACGGGGTTACAAAAGGAAACGATTAGCAAAAAAAAAAAACTTAACGCACAATAAACAATTTCAACTGCGGGAAGCCATTTAGCGGCTAGTGCTGCGTGACAAATAAAACGATTAACTGCTATTAGAACAAGCAAGAGTATTCTTGATACGCCGGTACAGCGTTGGCATATCTTCCATGGCATTGCCTGGCCGAAAATCCACTTGACATGCTGCCAACATCGACAGGAACTCCATTCACCCAGTAATGGAGTACATTTCACAGTCCATTCCGGTGACTTAACAGTTCGCTCGGTCACCAAAAGTCACTCGGTCGTGTACGGTGTGCCGCAGCACAACGCCACAGCAAATTGCCTGTCCCGGTGTGAGGGTGTGTGTGTGTGTGTTTATATGCTCGACCGGTTGGGCACTCAACATTCGTCCAGCCATCGTCACTACATGGCGGCTCGCATACACAGACACACACACACAAAGCAAACTGGGTAAGGGCAGCATCGTGGCAGCAGCAGCAGCAGCAGCAATTAGTTTTATGATGGCTGGCGTAAATTAACGACAGTTCACGAACTGTTTAGAAATATTTCTCGAGCACGGGTACGGAAAGCGGTCCAAAACCAACCCGGCCACCCGGTAACCTTCCCCCTGGGTTGGCGGCACATCACGCCAGAGTGCAGTGGAAGTGCATCGGATAAGGCGTATCGGAAGCGGAGGTCGACTCGAGCAGCATAAGTGTGCTTATGTGTACCTCCGTGGGGTGCTGAGGGAGAGGGGGAGGGGGGGGGAGGGGACTGCAATACGATGGAGGCATCGGTAGGGCCACTTTACCGGGTCGCTGGTTTCGAGAAGCGAACGGGTTACGTCAGGACCGTCGGCGACCGGCACGTGAAGAATAAGACACACGCAGGGCGGATGTGTGTGTGTGTGTATGTGTGCATGCCGCAGTTGCCACTCCACTTCACTACACGCTGAAGATGACTGTTCTAGGCTAGGAAACAACGCCGCCACAACGCGGTTCGTTCATTCATGAGTAGGTGCTTCTGGGTTTCTCCCTGTTCAACTCGTTCTCTCTCTTTCTCTCTCTCTCTCTCTCTCTCTCTCTCTCTAGGGGCAAACATTTGGCACTGGACGGGTTGTGAGTATCACAATTCCCAGTCGCGTTTTCACCGCCTCTCGCACGTATGTTGCGACCGAGCGATGCCGATGATGTGTGTAGCGCAAGTAATTGCAATTTAGCGTTGTTTTCTAGAAATTGAATTCAATAATGATAAATTATTCACCGTTACTACTGGTCGGTGGTTGCTGTACAGCTGCAGTGGGTGGGTGGTAAGGGTGCCACGAGGAGGAGTGATGCGGAGGGGGCGAAACGAGCTGAAATGGTTCGCATTTTGGGTTGCATTGGTGCGCCGTCGTGTAGTGCAAAAGGTGTAAATTGAACGATTATGCAATCATTTGATTGCAGTCCTTTGTTTTACGGTGGACAAGTGATGCTTTTTTTGTTTGTTTGTTTGCTCTGGTGATATGCATTTAATGCAATTATTTTTCATCCGAAACACCACATCAGAGGTGCCAAATACTCGATCATTCATTTTCAATATAAAAGTTAATTAACCGGTGGTTGCCGGAGCTACCAAAACAAGAAAAACGAAACAGAATTTTGTGGAATGAGTGGTTGTGAGTAACTCTGTAGTAAATTTGATCACATCGGAACTTTAATTTAAAGTTTAAAGTTGATTAAACACAAATTGTGGTTGCTATACTAAAACTATTCATTTATTAAAGAATTGATGACGTTTCGCTTAAGTTAGAAGAAAGAAGCGTAAAGAAAAAAAAAAATAATTAAACTTTACAAACAAAACGAAAAAAATGGTAATTGAATGAAAATAAACATTTCATAATGCAACAATAATTATTTTTAATGGGATGTTAATTAACTAACGAAAACAAAAAACAACATTAGCCGAGCTGATAAGCTGGAAATGATTTTATTTACGTGAGCTGAAGTAAGTTGTAATTAAAACTACTGAATTAAGTATATGAATAAAATTATTAAAAACTTAATGACGATAAATTATGATAAAAACAGAGTCATTGAAAAATTGAAATAAAAAACTAATCAATAGAATTCGCATCTAAAATCACTTTAAAATCTTTCATTAAAGAAATGCAATGAAAAGACATAACATTAAATCCAAATATATTGTTTTTGCTCTGCACAAAACTTTCTGCTCTCCAAAGATAACATTTACACACTATTACAGCAAGTTCCTGGCGAAAATAAGCTTCACAACGCTGCGTGTAATCGAAATAAGCAACAGCTTGCAAAAATACTTCGCCAGTTGAATGGCATTCGGTTTGCCAGCAGTTGAATTCAAAAATCCAAATTTGATTGGATTCTGTCTCGGGGTTTTTATCTTTTTTTTTTTGTTTGGCAGCTATTTAAACGTGGATTAGAATATTGATTCCGGCAATGTTGCTCGTCCGAAGAATGGGATGGCAAGTAGACAAGAAGGAAAAGGTGAAAAAAAAGAACACACAAAAGAATACTGAAAAACGATCGAATCATCGCAATCCAATTGCTTTTCGGAAGGAAAATCACTTCAACCGATTATGGTCATGCTAAACTGACAAAAAGTCCAACCTGCCGCTTCTACCTTCTCTCCGTTCTCTTCCTCTCTCCCTCTCTCCTTTTCTCTCGCTCTCTCTCTCTCTTTTCACTTATTTTATGCGATCGGTTTTGTCGGCCGCACCCGATTTCGTTTGCTGGTCATTTACATAAGGTCCTTTACGACCGTAGGTTCTCCATCCCCGAGGGGGGGGGGGGGGGGGGGAACGTGCTGGACCAATTCGCTAGTTCGCGCATTGGTCCAGCCAGCAACACTGCCGTGATTACGCTTACGCTGACAGAACTTTCTTCATCATAGTTATTTACATGCAAATTATTGATTGTTTAAATGCAAATTTTGCAAAACACTACCAAGCAGGTGTGTGTGTGGGGGAAAGGGGGGATGGGGAGGGGAGGAGGTAGTGGAGAGTATGAAAGAGGAGTAGACAGAGCCTCTCCTTGTCATGACCCCCCATTCTTCGCCCCCTTTCCGTTCCATCAGTGAAACACCAGGCTTCTCCATCGTGCGTCCCCCGTGCATCTTGCTGTTTACCGTCAGTGGATTAGGAGTTTTATGCCTTTCAATTACGATGGGTTTACGGACGGGAGCAGCAGCAAAAAAAAAACACAAAACAAAAAAGAAAACATTCCCAATGGGCTGAGGATGGTGATGTTCTAAACGCAATTTAAAACGCTTCAATGGTGAATTTAAACAGAAACGACCGAAAGTGAGTTGGGTGCCGTTCCCGGGATGGATGGAACGGGAGCGAAAAAAGGGTAATGGGTGGACAGCAACCGTCTAGCCGTCGTTGCATAATCAGCATCAGCTTTTTCCAACGGTCGAATCGAAAGACACTATCAGTCTGATCGTGCTGGCACGTGTCAAGCTGTCGGAGCAACGTTGCTACCCCATGGCTGCTTGTGTTGGTGAGTTTTAAAAATTTGCACCCCAGAATTAAACAATAAAAGAACAACGACACCACCAGTGAACAGTTGAGCTACGTTGCACCTTAAACGATGAGATTCTAGTCTCCCGATCGACGACAGCTTAGACCACGCTCGATGCCACGCTCGAACTATCTTAATTGAATAATTTAAATTATGAGTCGTTCGAAGCCACGAAAACCATTAGATCGGCACAGTCATTCACCTTCGCTCTTAAACCCAACCACCCAAAAAGGCCGGGATATGGCGTTCAAGGAAATTGGAAGCCAAACACACACACACACACCGGCTTGTGTAGACGGATAGGTGCGTTACGGGTTTTTGATGACGGACGAAAGAGTTTAATTAAACAATTTATGTTAATTGAAGGAAAACCGCGCTGATTCGATTCCACCCATCAACTGGAGGGTGTGCTCGGAAGGAAGTGTGATGGTGGCAAACGAAGGGCATTAAAACATTCCCCAACTTTTGATACTGGGTGTTTGAAAACTTCCTCCTTCCCGAAAAAACCAGTGGATTTTGGATGGAAGTGGCACATTGACGTAGGGGGAGAGAGCTTGATGAATTTCTGAAATCATGCCAGCGTAAGCGATATTTCGTCGAGCTTACTTCGCAACCGACCGGTTTATCGGCCCGATTGCCGATGGGAAGAAATTAGCCGTGGCGTGGCAAACGTTACGGCCCTTCTTTATTGATCGCCGTTCGATCGCTAAGGAGATGGGTGTGTTCGCGTTTGCGATGATTAGATTGTAGGATGATTGATGGTGATTGATGGTATTTTTGGCGACCGTGATTTGCTGAAAAACTACAGCGCCCCGAAATGATGTACGGCAGTTGAGTTTGAGAGAACAATTTTCTTTCCTTTGTTCACAGGTTTTTCATGCTGCGATTGTGTCTTATGCTTATGATTGGCATGATATTAAGTGGGTTTTTTGTTGTGTGGCTTGTGTGATTGCTGTTGCTTTTTTTTTTTGCGAGTCAATCAAATACCATGTTTGATTATTTTATGTTTGCGTTTTGAGTGAAAGCTGTATTATAATTTGTTTGATCTTTAGTGTTTTATAATTGATTTGAGAATATTTAGTAGTTGCCACTCGATTATAGCGTGTTTTCATAACCGAGTTGTAATATTTCACTAATGAGTTTGAAATATTTCAGATCGCTATGGCGAAAAATCCTGCACCAATACAATACTAACATAGTACACCAGAGGGAGCTATCCCAGTGAATCCTCTTGCTATCTCGCTGTAACCTCCGTACAATCCAACCTACCATAAACAGGACAGCATGATGATTTTGTTCGTGGTGCATAGAGATATCTCTTTCACTCACAAGGATCAGTTGTTTAATTGGTGATACCTCCTAATTGGATACTCTTCTGTTACTTAACTTACGACCAAGGACGACGAGTTTTAGAACAAGACGAAAATAAAAAATGGCTTTATTCTCTCGATTCCCTATTCAATTTCCAACCAATGATAAATTTGCTTTGAGCGTCCAATACATTGCTCCAGTCCTGTTAAAAATTTTCAGTCGCTTGGGGGAAAAATCGTTTTGATTTGAATTTGCTCAGACGCAGCCGCCCAGACTTTACAATTAAAATGATGTTTGATAAAATATTTTTATCTCTTATTAAATAGTTTTTTTTTTAATTATTTCCCATCAGATTTGTCACACACTGGCATGCCTGTTTTTGGGAAATTAAATTTTTCCGCCATCCAACAACCATTCTGGTTGGTTCCTGCTGTTGCGTACCCGCTGCGAATCAAAATTCCATCTCTAACGTAATGCTAATATGACAGCGTTTCCGAATCGCTTACCACCTTCATACATCCCCCTCCTTGGCCACCCATCAACCCTTGGTTGGTTGTGTAATTGCGTTTTGTTTCATTTCACTGTCCAGCGGCTGTCACATAAGCTGCATCTGACGCGTATGCTGATGCTGACCTGTCCACCTATCCTATTCTATCGCGTCTGCACTCGTTATGGAATGATGCGCATCTCCCTCTCTCCCTCTTTCGCAGCCACTCTCTTCATCCATCTCGATACTTCATTCACTGCACACTGCCACTGCGTCTTCGCTCGGCTCAGCAAATGCGCTGTCATGTTATCAAACGAATCAGCCCCTAAATGTGATCCACTCCACCGCCATCTTCGCTGTCGTGCGATCACCGCACCGTGTGCGTGTGCCTGTGTGCCGTAAGCGCGATTTGCGTGAACCGCTACAGCTTTGTCCGGGATGCGTCGATGCTGTGGCGATCAGTAACGGATTGGAAGCGTTCGCGATCGTGCGAACGTGACGCGACGCGAACGTAACAAAGTGGTCGCGTACATACGTGGACGCGTGCCAGCACCAACACACGGCAAGTGTGATCGTCGTTCGCGCGGACACTTGCCCCAAAAGCAACAAGATCACGGTAATCCGTACGATCTAATGCAATAAGTGTTTAGAAGGGATAGCAAAGAAAAGCAAAGTGTCTGTTACCCCGATAGTGTTCCGATAGGTAGCAAAAAGAGTTCTATTTCGAAGGCTTTTTGACACGTTGTACAACATTTAATGCGTCTCGCTAGACTCGCAGCAGCGTCACCGTACGGTCGCATTTAGTTTGCATTGTATTAGCATAATCTTCAATAAACGGATCACTCGGAACAGTGGAAGAAGGAATCGTTTACGTAAGGTGCTGGTGTGCTGGCACACAACAAACACATGCGCAAGAAATTCGCAAGCGATGCTGAAGTAAAAGAATTAAAAGTAATTCCCCTCGGTTTCACCCGTTTAGTTGGATTGTACTCCCGGTGATGCTGGAATTGTGATCGTTCTGTTCAGTGTGATACTTGCGCTGTAAAGTGCGGATTGTGCTTTGGACATCCAAAAACAAGCAAATCGCTCCAAACGGGGGGTGAAAGTGTAAACTTGTACGGCTGCCGGAAGTACGGTGTAGCCAGTCAGGTTCCAGACGAACACCGCACGTTGGTGCTGGTACTGGTGTGTGGTTGTGCTCCCGTTTGCGCTCATCGCTAGCCCAGTCTAGCCAGCGTGATAACCATCAATTAGGGGCTAATGCAAATTACACGACCCGGTACGGGACGAGACGAGCGAACAATGATTAATATGCAGCAATTACTGATGACCGCGGTACGGTGCAGCCGGTGGCCAGTGGGCGGTGACACACTCGTACGGCGCCGTCGACGTCCGGCCGGCGGTGTCGCCCACGTGTCGCTGCTGGTCGCGCTGCTCACCGTGCTCGGTGCGGTCGAACACAGCCAAGGCTATCTGGATGACCGTCAGCCGGTGTACCTGGAGGCGAAGATCGGCTCGTACGTGATACTGGACTGTCCGGTCGATTTTCCCCAGGACGAACCCATACCGTACGTGCTGCACTGGAACAAAGATGTAAGTGTGGGTGTTGGTTTTGCTGTTTTCGCTCTTCACGATCGATCGAAATGGGAAAAATGTTCGATAAAAATTCAATTACGCCGAGCTCGTGTTGTTTACGTCGTCAGGAATAAAACATCACCATTATGTTTGGTGGTCGATCTCGGGTACCTCGATGAGGAAACGGGCATCAGTACGTCCGTTACTCGAGCGAACCAAATCAATTTTGTGGCTGTAATTCGCTGTAAAATGTAAACATTAACCCCGTACGGACATTTGGTTCGGTGGTGTGATGTGGTTTTTTATTTTGGTGGGAAAAAACACACAAAACTCTTCACGGAATGGCACCATAACAGCCCAAGATGTACAAAGTAATGTCGGTCTGGTGCTCTGGATTACCGCCCGAAACCCGTGGCACGATATCGTGCCTGCCCCAAGTGGGAAATGCATCACACACCCGGGTTCTCAGCGGGAGTATCATTTCATTGACCGTAAAGTTTAAGGTCAAATTTATTATTATTTGTTTTACGCAACAGTGTGTTTCTATGATGCGCGGCCCGCTGCATCTATGATCCGATCGTTCGTCTCGCTCCGTGGGTTCTACTCTCTCTCTCTCTCTTTCTCTATTTTTCCTTCCCTCTGTTGGCCCTTCCCCCACTTCATACCCATAGGAGGAACATGCAACAGGAACATCTCTTCCTCCTCCCCAATCTCCTTTCCCTCGGTCCATTGGGAGTGGGTGGAGACGTGGCTTCTAACGGTGGTTGACAGGCTGGCGAAACGTGACGTGCACGCGAACCACGCGAACTTGCATGCAACGAATTGCAATCCAGCGACCCGCCGACTGTGACCGGGTGCAAGATACACAAACAAATGCCCCTCCCTCGCTTGGGACATTCCCGGAAACATTCCACGAGCTTCCAGTGGAACTTCCACAAACATTGGTGAAAATACGGTCGATGGCTTTTATGGGCACACGGTTTGCAATTTTAGTGCACTCACACACATTCGTCCCAGGACTTCCTGGGACGCTGGTAGTGGCGGTGGCGGTGAGATAACGCTTTATGACGTTTTCATTTATCGCCACCACCCCTTTGGTGTAACGCCCCTTAATACCAGACCAATAGGTTCGGGCTTTAAAACCTTTGCTTTGTGTCTGTCACAAAGCTGGCTGGCGCGTTCGTGCGCGTTGGTGGTGGTTTTACGGTGAAAAGATGAATTGTTTTATCGCAGATTATGTACCCGGGACGTGAATTAAATGCAAACAGCCAACCTGCAATGTGGGTTTTGAGGGTGTTGGGGGAGAGCGTTTTTAAGCTGAACCGATTAACTTCACCTATCGAATGAATGGTCTTCTTTATTTTGTTTTGAAGCTAATCCCTAATCGTTACTGTGTGACTTGGGCGTTAAAACGAAATGTTTAGGTGATGAAGGCAACACACAGGGAAAAGAAAAACATTTTTCTTCAAAAATTCAGGACTAAATTCAGGAATTTCGACAATTAGTAGAAAGATTCTTGGAACCATTGCCTAAACAGAAACTTTACCCAGAAAGCTTTTAGTCGTTGAGACAATTGTACCAGGGGGATTACTAGAAAAGGGCGAAAAAAAAACAATGGTTTATTGAAAATCTTCCTCCATTCGTACCATGATCCTTACCAGACCTTGATTGGATTTTTTCCATAAGGATTTAAGGATTTCAAATGCCTTCATTAGTACAATTCCTGGAATCTATAACTTTGTTTTCTATTTTTTATTTTGATTGATAATCTGGACATATGGAAGATCAATTCCTGGATGGCTTTTAGAACAGATTTCAATGTGTTCTACAAAAGTCAGACAGTTCGGTTCGGTATCCCAATAAGAATGATATCCTCGAGCAATTGCAGTCAAACATTAGCTTTTCAACAAGTTCTGTGTCGGAAGCTATCGGAATTTCTGTGAATTAATATGTAAGATTTGTGTTTTTAATTCTTGCTGGAAGGCAAATTCAAAATTCAAAGGTCAAAGAAGCCATTTTCAGGAACTAAACTTTGTAGAAAACATTATTTTCATCGATGTGATTTCGTTCGCCTCCTTGACTTTAAAACGCATGACAAAGTGTGACGAAGATCACTGCTCGAAAGGTTTAATTTAACACATTGCTGACAGGTTGACAGGAAGCCACCAAACGTCAAAATGCACATAGATCTAATCGAGACGTAACTGACATCTCGACATCGTTTAAAAATATATTCACTAAGGTATAAAAAACACTTGGATAAATGATGTTTTTGCACAGATATTATGTTTTAAAGCTCATAAACATTGCTCAAATGACTAACTATATGCGATCCTTTCACACCCGAACCGGCCTAAATCAAGCTGATTCCCGATTGATTGCTTTTGCCCGGCACAGCTGTATAAGCAGTGCCGAAATGTTTATTTTCACTTGAAATCACCGTAGTTGCCGTACGCAGCTTATAGACATCGCGCTACAATCCACAATTTTCATCCCCAAAAATACCTCCCCGCCCCAAAAATACCCTTTTCCCATACTTAGCTCCGGTTTCGTGAACAGTTCCTTCAGTGTTTTCTTCCGTTAATACCAAACAAACAGATAGGAAGGAAATAAACAATCACTCGGCGCGCTGCTGATTACCATTTGCACCTTCCACGTGCATCGGCACGGGGGGGTGGAATATGGTCCACCGGGGCAGCTCCCCGCAGGCAGTAGTGGGAACGTAATTAGCAGAAGCGCACGCGAGTCGCATTAATTTGCGCTCAAAACACTGAAAGCAAAAATCAATTCGCGAACCGTTGCGCATCGCATTCGGACAGAATGTCGGTCGCGTCGGACCGGTGGTTGTTGCGTCGGCTCACGGCTTCCGCTGTCACGGATTCATGCTCCGCACGCGAACATAAAGGAGGTGGGGCGAGGGCGGTAAAGGAGGAGGGAGGAAGGTTGGAGGAAGAAGGGAGGGGGTGGTTTATGCAAATGCAAATGAGCAATCTTGTGCGGCGGGTTTTGGTCCGTTGCGGTTGCAAACGCGCGGCCGTGTGGGTGACGAATATCGGACGGATGGATGGACAATAATGGAAGAAACATACATTTGGGCTGGCGTGTTTGGATTCGTTCTTGCGCGCGCGCGTGTGTGTGTGTGTATGCATGTGACACTAATTGAAACTGTCACCGAATGTGGGCATACTGTGTGGTTTGCTTTGGAGTGCGTTTTTTTTTATCGCGGTAGTAAACACGCTGGATGTGTGTGTTACATTGTTTGCTCCGAATTTTTTTCCCTCATTACTGAGCGGACCATTATGGACATTTACAGATTTTTACGGTAAGCCGCTGTTTTGCTGTGAAGCCCTTTGTTGAGCAATAGGGAATGGCATTTAACTAACAAATAGAGTGAAGATAATTTAAAATAATTTGCTTAAACTCGTATTAACTCATAAAAATGCCACCCAAAGGTTGTGTTTAAAACAAATGCAACGCTGTGCCAGTCGGCGTCACCCAAAATTCGCAGCAACATAACCTTGAGTTCCACTTTCGGGCAGTTCCGCTAAGCGACGTATTGCCATTCCCGGCCGAGATCCAACCAGATCGCTTAACCGTTGTGCTGTACGTTCCCACCGCCCTACGACCACCATGTTTGTCCCGAGCCAGGGTTATTGCCAGCTTATGGTTTGGCTTAAATGATATTGTCAATAAATTCATTACCATTTCTAAGACAGCATGACCTTAATTCGATAATGAATGGGATGCTGCGGTCAGGTCGCCAGTTTCGTGCCGTCATTTCGCATGTGAAGTCGCGCGGGTGCTGCTCGAGCGTTGGGTCCGTTTGCCAATTTAGCGGGATGAGCCATCGTTTAACAAGCGGCCCAGTGCGCTTGTTCCACACCGGGCCGGAACCGTTCCATTTCTGTGGCAATTATCATTTCATTTGCTCCAACCAGCAAACGCAGGGATGGGATGGATGGAGGGGAGGGGATGAAGCGGGTAGAAAGGATAAGAACAGATGACTATCTTGACACCCATGTCTCTGTTGGTACCGGGGCACTTTGGTCGGTGCCGGTTGCTGCGGTTCCGCCGTTGCGTGTTTTCGCACGAAACGTTACGAGCGCGTTTTTAGCAGGGCTTGTGGCACATTTTCTCATGCCATTTGTGTTCCGAGTTCAATTCGGCATTAATCATAATGCTTGGTTAGATTAACCGCCCGACACGGCAAACACTTGTGCCGCTGCTTTTCTAATCTGGCTGGATCGTTGATGTTTCGTCGGGTCTGTGGCTTTTTGACGTTGCTTTCGGAGAATTACTTTCATGATATTAATAGAAGAAAAAAGTTGTCAAAGAATTCTTGAGGTAATTGAAATAAATATTTGCCATATACTTGTTTACCTTCCCAACAGAACAAACCCGTGTTCACGCTGTACGACGGTGTACTGAACGCGTACGAAACCTTCATCGGGCGTGTCACACTGCTAAACAACGACATACTGTACGGCAAAGCGTCGCTCAATCTTACCTCGATACGCGAAAGTGACAACGGTTGGTACGAGTGCAAAGTGATCTTCCCGAACCGTGTCCCGAACAAGCGCAACAATGGTACCTGGTTTCACATTTCCGTGCTAGGTAGGATGACAACTTGAAGCTCCTTGTTGCCCGAAACGGTTCAAAAGCGTACCAAAATTTCCAATCTAAATACAGGTGGCACCTTGCTGCGCATTCCACCCGTCAACCAAACCGTGCTGGAGGGAGATCCGGCCTTTTTCCACTGTGTCGTCCAGAACCCGGAAACGATGTTCGTCGAATGGTACAAGGATAATGTGTCGCTGCTCGAGTACTACGATCTGTCGCACCGTTCGATGATGGGCCCGGACGGTAGCCTTACGATCAACCCAACGCAGATGAGCGATCTTGGCTTCTTTACCTGCGAGGTGCGCAACACCGCCANCACAGGTGGCACCTTGCTGCGCATTCCACCCGTCAACCAAACCGTGCTGGAGGGAGATCCGGCCTTTTTCCACTGTGTCGTCCAGAACCCGGAAACGATGTTCGTCGAATGGTACAAGGATAATGTGTCGCTGCTCGAGTACTACGATCTGTCGCACCGTTCGATGATGGGCCCGGACGGTAGCCTTACGATCAACCCAACGCAGATGAGCGATCTTGGCTTCTTTACCTGCGAGGTGCGCAACACCGCCAACGATACGCAATCGGCCAGTGCGTACTTGAATGTGCAGTGTAAGTAGCAACTTTCTGTGCGTAAGCGTTGAAGAACTCAAACGATCATTATTGTGCAGATAAGGCGAAGGTGGTTTACGCACCGAAGGAGGTATACATACCGTTTGGGGAGTCAGCTGTGTTGGACTGTCACTTCCGATCGAATCCACCGTTGAAGAACCTTCGGTGGGAGAAGGACGGTTTCCTGTTTGATCCGTACAATGTGCAGGTAAGGCTAGAATTGAAATTAATGGTAGCTAACTGAGGTGGTAAGTCAAGTTTGGTAGAAAGAAGTAGTCACTCACATGAACTGCATAGCTCAAAATTGGCCCGAAGTCCCATTTGATGGACTCTTTTCTATATTCAAGGTAGGACATTATTGGAGTACTATTCAGTTATCTGAACTTTCTGGGTTATCAACCATACCTAGAAAGCTCTCTCAAGATTTTGCCACTTGATCTCTACAAGGAACTCCACAAAGAATCTCATTATTTCTTCACTAAGTTTTACTTCATTGTTGCCATTCTCCTCTTGGAGTATTCTTGAATTCCTTGTTCTAACTTGTCTGTTTACATTGCTTATCTAAACTTCCTTAATAGTGACACGCAAGAGATGAGTTAGTTTCCCAAACGATATTTACTGATGCACAATCTTCTGTTGCTCAATAGCTGAATTAGAGTTGTTTAAGGAACTGTTGGTTTTTGCGGCAGATATGACTGCAAAAGTCCTCAGTGAGAAGAATATTGAATGTAACTATCACGTCTTCCTTACCTCTTCAGGGTGTGTTTTACAATCGCAACGGTAGCCTGCAGTTCGACAAGGTGGATGACTCACACGCTGGCCGGTACTCCTGCACACCGTACAACGACCTCGGTACCGATGGTCCATCCCCGATCATTAGCGTGATCGTACAGAGGCCTCCATTTTTCACCATCAAGCCAAAGCTCGTGTACGTCACCAAGATGGGTGGAACGGTCGAGATGCACTGTGACGCTCGTGATCGGGACGGTTACCACGTACCACAGATATCTTGGGTTAAGGTAAGGCATTGGAATGATAAGATGACTCTTTCAATTTTATTCATACCTCAATTTCACCATATAGAAAGATGGAAGTCTACTCCCGTACGGTCGGTTTTCCGTTAATGGTGGAAACCTAACGATCGAGGATATTGTGGAGTCGGATCGTGGAATCTACGGCTGCCAAGCGACTAATGAGGCCGCCACGGTGACGGCCGATGCTGAGATTATGATTGAAAACGTATCGCCAAGGGCACCGTACAATCTGACCGGTAACAGTACCGATACGTCCATCACGATACGCTGGGCACCGGGATACATTCGCCAGTATCTGGAGTACATCATCTGGTATCGGTTAGCCGATGCTCCGGAATGGCGCACGTTGAAGGTAAACAACAAACACATTCTCGAGGCAACGATCAC
>STHB01000003.1:12546207-12569536 GCA_018908115.1 Anopheles rivulorum
GTTCGGGTGCGGTTTCGCGGGTACGCGGGTTTACTTAATTTTGGTTTTTGACAGGGTAAAAACGTTACCCAATCGAATCGGTTTCGCTGGGAGCCGTTTATGCGAGTGAAGCAGATTTATTAACGCCGTACCGTGATGGTGAAAAGCTTTAGTGCCACATTCACGGCATCACGCAGCGCACTGCTTTGTCTTGCACACACTATTTATGTTACGCTTGGTTACAGCGAGCGATTCCTATTATTGTTCATGTGGCGCACAACACGCGGGAGAGCATGTTTTCGAAAGGGATTGATTTTCTTGGAATTAATGGTTAACCATTGTTTGTGGGAGATGGTACGGGTGGAATTCGTGGATTTGCAGTAGCAAGGCTCAGGGCAAAAGTCAAACAGGGCGAGCACAAACATGAATAGATACATATCGTTTTCTGTCACCAGCAGAATGGATGTTTGTTAGCTGTACGAGTCGCGCAACATGATCGGTGATGCATAATTGAATAAAAAAATAAAGCTTATTCATTTGGGTTCTCTAGAAGACAGATCTGATTACATGATATTGGGCAATAATGAGCTTGTAATATTACTTAAATTAATTGTCTAAATATAACAAAATACAAATACAATAAACGCAATGCATTAGCTTAGCTGAACAGCTGCGAAAAACAATGATATAGGGTTAAAACTTGGATCAACTTGGTCGCAGTTCAAGGATGTAGTTATGTAGAAGATTTTAGTAATTATTTCTTTAAATTAAGTAGTTACTTGCTTTAATTGTTATTTTTAAAGAATTGGAGTTCCTTCTTCAAAATTTTTAAGAATAAATCTAAAACAGTATCAGTAAATGTAGACAAATTCTCGAATAAAATGATAGAACATTTTAAGGATTTTTAATGGGTAATATAATGCTTGATACAGAAATAATATAAATGTCCATTAAATAACCAATGTCCACTTTTCCACAACTATAAACACAAAATTCTTTGTAATAACACATAACACCAAAGTCTGCTTCATCGCCATCAGAGTCAGCATTACACGCAAACATTACACTGCAAATATGTTGGGAAAACTAAATCTAAAGCATTCCCAAATGGCAATAACATTGATGAAAGGCAGTGATTACAGTAAAATCCCAACCGACCCGATAATTGAAACCATAAAGAAAACATCATAATCCGGTTAAGCTTCTTACGATGTCCCTCAACATCGAACAGAAAGAAGGCATTACCAATAAATAAAGTAGAGAAGAAAAAAAAATAGAGAGACCAGAAGCCCCACATGTTAAATGCCAGCTGCCGCGCCATGGTACTGACAAACCAATCATTGCCATCATTCGCACCCGGGCACCCACCCGGGCGGGACGGCCACCGGGTCGTGACTTTTCAATCAAATGCAATTTTCAACAGATGAGCAATTTCCGGCATTTTATCCTACTCGCATACGACGCCGGTTATGACTTTTATTAAAACGCGTAGCTTTACTGGAAAGGGATGCTGAGTGATTGGAAGTGGGCACACAGTAGGCCTTGTGTGGGTGTGTGTGTCGTGATGGTGATAATGATGGTGTGATAAAGATATGGAGGCTAGTTCATGGCGGGAAAGCGGGTGTACTGGAAAGCGAGACTAGCGAGAGCAACTGCTCGCCGTGCACAAAACTGGCCCAATTTGGGTGTGTGCGTTTGGGAGTAGGCTGTTTTTTGCTTTCTTCACGATTCACGATCACAACAGCCAGACCGGATGACAATTTCACCTGCGTTGATTAACTCGCAAACTGCGAAAAGCGATAGTGATATTTTGGAACACCAGGAAGTTATACCTATCATTTCCGGTTTATTGCGCTTCGCCATTTAGATGGACAAATGACAAACAAGAGCCAGGGTTAACGTGTGGAACTGTGAGTAAAACAGGTTGAAACACATAAACTTTATAGGAAATTAATAGAAAATAAAGATAAATTTAAAGAAATAAATAAAAATTCTAGGATTTGTTTAATGTGTTTTAACTATTTTGATAAAAGATAAAAAAAGATAAAAAATGAATGATTTATGAAGTCATGAAGAGAAGAATAACTTAACTTATAGCTTTATTGACTATTCCCAAGCAAAAACTCTAACTAAATCAAGCAGTAAAATAGTTCATTTGATTTAAAGTTTTAAAAAATCGCTTTTAAAATCGGTTTAATCGCATTTTTTACCAGCAATTGCTTTAATGTGCTGTACATTCAGTTGGGAAATGAATTTAAAGAATGTTTTTTAAAACAGAAACTCTCATCCTTTTTCCTTCACCAGAATTCCCATTGCATCGATTCGTTGTTTTTCAAGCAAAAAAAAAAAGCCAAGAGCCCATTAAGCAGACCGATGATGAAGCATTCTGCCTTTTTTTCTCTCTCCCCGGAGTTGAAATCGGAAACGGTTGTTTCGTTGATTACGTTCGTTGGCAACCTGCAAACGTGCAACAAAACCACGTTAAAGAGCAACGTTCCATTTCGTAGTGCACAAATTAGATTCGTCTATACAACCATCCAGTCTGTGCTGTTGATGAGTTTGAAGTTCTTCAGGCCACCCTTTACCGGGAAACAGGCAAGTTGAAGTAACCCTAAAAACGGGATGAAACTCAACACAGTTGCGAAGAAGAGCAGCGACAGTATGCTGGAGGTCGTGGTTTTGTTTCGCCCTCAGAACGATGCTAATGTGCGAAGCTTTCTGCGCTTGTACTAGACGTTTCACGGTGCAACACACACATACAACCGAGCCGCTTAAGTTCCTAATGACACAACGCAAGTATTTTGCTGGTTCGTGTTCCTGTCCATGACTTGCACCAAACACAACGGATGCAGTTTACCGTCGCGCGTTTGTGGTTTTCCCAGCGCAACAGCATTTTTCTTTTCATGTGTCGTGCCTTCATAAAGCTATAAAGGGAACACAACAGCAAAGGAGAGAAAAGCCAAAAAATAGGGAGGATGAAAAAAAAGATAATCGCTCACAGACGTCATTCCCTTGCAAGCGACCCAAATAATCAGCAACCGTGCGCTGGAGCACTTTCGGTGAAGTTCCGAACATTGGACCGCACGAAATCAAAACGGTCGATGCGATGCATTGCAGAGAGTGAGAGAGAGAGAAAAAAACACCCCACAACGGCTACAAATCTCACTTTTCATGCCACTTTCTAAGCAACAGAAATTCCCACTCGTCACAAACTCGTCAGAAGAAAGCTCTGACTACTGGCAGAATGGCAACCGTACGCTAGCCCGAAATTGCAAAATGATGATTTTACCAAATGAAATAGTACCAACCGTAGTGGAGTGGTTCGGAGAATCTGCTACGTGCATCCGTGCACTTGAGTTTCCCTGCTAGGCCCATGTTTAATGCCACCCGGTGTAACAAAGCTGCAGCATGAAGTTTGGCAAAGATTGGCATCCACCCGGTCACCACTTAACCCTTGCCATCTAACCATCAAGGGATCGATTGCCTGGTTATAATGGGTAAAACACAGTGGTGCTGGTGCGCTCTACTTCCTCCACTAACGACTACTAGCGCTTACTTATGCGGCCAGTTTTACCATCATCTTGCTCCATCCTTTCGTTAAAGTTCTCATTTTCCATGCTCGAAACACCGGGTGCAATGATGTGCCCTACCGTATTCCCGATGCAACCGGCCTTTGCGGAAGAATTTATACAGCGTTAGCGTAGCTGAGAAAACCCGTGAACTGGGCATGTTTCAGTGGTTCCGCTTCCGTTGGTGTTGGGGTTTTCTGGCAGTTGGAAAAACCCATCACTTGTAGCTGGCAGAACAGCTCCAAACAGGGTTCGGGAAATTCTTTCCTTATGCTTCCCGCTGTAAGAAGGTAATTAAACGAGATGCCCGCAAGAGCTTTATCAAATGAGTTACTTGCACCATGATACGCAGGCAAGCTTTCATGCTGGTTGCCGGCTTTGGTGTGTGTGTGTTTTTTACAGGTTTTAAAGCAGTGCAGTGTGCGGCGGCCCGGTGGTGTATTTGGCAACGGCGCTTAGATCCCAACACGACCGGATCCGGTTCAAATCTCATTCGGACCGTCCAACCGTAGCCGGCTACGTGGTAATATTAGTCTAATACGGCTTGATTCATTCTAACATAAAAAAGCAGTGCAGTGTGAGAACTTAAGGATTATTGTTGAAAAAAAGTAATCAGTATAAATAATGCAATTAATTAATTGTTTTTTAAACGAATCAAATACTGCTACAAAATGTTAAAACAATTGATGAAATAACCTGTTTTCAATAGAAAGTTTTTATTAAATCAAGCTCAAAATCCAAAAAGAGCTGTAATATTGTTTTACATTACGGTGCAGCCATGTTGAATCTGTCTTATTTGAGGACATGATTGTAACGAAACTTTAATTAGAATCTTTAATTATACCTTCCATTGACCGTGAAGCCACCAATTTCAGGAGAAAATATGCATTAAATTTATTCTGCAAATGTGAGAAAATTGATATGAATGTAAATGTTCACGTCACAACATCAATCACATCATAATTTACATCAAAGCGCCTGTGGCAAATGCGATTTTCTCATCACTATTGACGCATCGTAATAATTAATTTAGCAGTGCGATTAAACCAGCTTCACGTGCACAGTAAAACTAAATATATTAAAACCATTGGTGGGAGGGCAAAAAATCGCACTTCAAATAAAAAATGTAATTAAAACAAAAACCCCAGCATACAAAGCTTCTAACGTTAATTTCCTATTGCTGGAAAGCTGCACACTATTAGCTTTATGAAGCACAACGGAAACCGATTACAAGCATTTATTCATGCGTTCATAATTTGCCTGTTTTACGTACTGAAGCTCTCTTTTTTTCTGCAGCTCAAAGCGTAACAAAAAACAAAGTCAAAACAATTAGAGAAAAATGGTGACCCTAAATAGTTGCCCGAGTTGGAAAACGAGGCCAGTGTATTTATTTTTTTTTTGGGTTTTTTTATTCCATTTCTTCCGCTTGGTTGGGTTGCGATTGCTGTGCTGCAGCAAACAAATTGGGAAGTTTGTCCGAAAAGGAAACTCCACCAGAACGGATAAGAGACAAAAAAACAACCGAACCTTCACACACACACGTATCCAACCACCCTCGAAAGGATAACTTTCATAACGACACTTCAGTTTATGAAGCAAAACTTTAGTCTGTCGGGTAGCGCTTGCCCACATCCACGTACGTACGTTCTGCAGTAGCCACCCAACAACAGCACGAGACGACTGCTGCACGACACAACAACCTTACGGCTGACCAGTTTGTGTGCCGTTGTGTTTTGGTTGATCGGAAGCAAAAGCAGGACCGACACACAGACACGCCGGGAAAAAAAACGCCCCTGACTTATCCGAATGGGAAAACCAATAGCCACACATACACGCTGCGTGTCGTTTCGGTTCTCGTCGCGTGGAAAATAGGATGAAGCCAACTCGTGCCAACTGCTTGCTTGCGGGCCCCGGTAACAGTGGCGATTTGGTTGTGTTTTCCTGTTGTTGTTTTTTTTTCAGTTCCAAAGGAACTCAAACTATTCGCTGTATCGCTAGTGCGAGAAAGAGAGAGAAAGAGAAAGACACACATATACACGTATGGCCGGAAAAGCCAGCAAAGTTGGGCACCGGAAAAAGCAGCAACTACTGGCCGTAACATGCAGCGCACATAGCGATCGGTGGGTGCAGTACCCGGAAAAGCGGGTTTGCCGGCATGCCTTTTGAGGAAACGACCAATAAACTTTTATTTATGGCCCCCCTTTTACAGAATGTCTGCTTTGCGTTTCCGATTGCATAGGAAATGGGTGGGTGGGGGGTGGGTTTCTTCGGTGATGCACAGCCACATTCACCGTCTTCCGCCGGCCGAGCAACACTGTTGTCTTTGCTCGAATCGAATTGAATCGAACCGGGCACCGGACAGTTGAGCAAAAGCAAACGTGGATCTGTGTAGCATACGTTGTGTTTATGCTGCTGGTTGATGGGTGTTGTGGTGAGTAACGGGTGGTGCATCTAAGCAGCAGCAGCACGGCACAGCTTGACGAAGCGATGGCTAAAAATATTATTTCCAACAGAAAATGGCACGAATGAATGGAAACGTCGAATGCTGTAGGGAGATGCAGATAACGATGCAAAGCAAAATTATGATTATTTGATTTGCTCATTTAAAGTGAATGCCATTTAAAAGAGGCAAACGGTTTCGATTGCCTTACGGTCTTCTTTGCGAACTATGCACTGAATTGTAGATTGTCGTGTTTTAATTTTTGATGAATTAAATTAAATATTTTTATTATTATTAAAAAAAAAAGATTTAATACACAAACAGAATCTCTCTAAATTAAAATATGTTTATGTACTTCACTTGGCATGGTTTGCCACTATAATAAACAATCCCAGCTATGGCATTGAAGCTACAAGATTTCCAAAATTCGAAGATTACTCAAGCAAACCAAGGATGCTTTGGAGGAGGCATTACAATGAAATTCGTTTAACCCGGAGAGGAGCAAAGAATGGAAAATTGTAATACATTCTCCAAAACATTAATTACTATATACGGCAAGACTAAATAACACTGATGCACTAGAAAAAGTCTTTTGGAAAACAACCATCCTAATTCGAATGATTTTATTTGCACGAGATATTGGAAAAAAAAATGTTCAGAAACTTACCTGAATGGATGTTACTTTTCGCTTCTGTACAATCTGGTCTCACGTCTTGTACAAAGCTATTTATGAAATGGAAATTATCAAAACCATTTTAATTTTAAGTAAATTGGTATACGCAATATTCTATGGTGTACAGGAAAAGCTAATGAAGGTTTATCGACGAATGACTATACTTACACACGTATCCTGTGCAATTGCCGTTTAGAAGACTTGATTTGATGTGGGAGTCTGTTGAACCAATAACAGTCAATCACCATCGCGCTTAAATAGTTAGATCCGATCTTTCTATTTGTCAGAAATCCACGTTAGGACACCTCTATTTCAAAAAGGAGTTTTCCTTTTTTTTAAATGTAAAATATTTCTTGTAAAAATATCTCCTAATAAAATGATAAACTTATCTAAACTTGCACTGGATTTTTCTTTAATGTTTCTTCGTACAAATTATGTCCAATAAATCGCACCGTACCGCACTGTGTGCACTTTATTTCCATCACGAATTTCTTAAACACGTACAACTAAACGCCTTCTCACACCCCCTAGGGCCCACACACACACACACACGCAAATCGTATTGTATTAGAATATCATCCGTGCCGCAAGTCAAAAACCGCATCCTAAGTCACTGCCACACCGGAGGGCGAAAAAAGCAGCGCAATCGAAACTAGTGTTTTCATCCTCTTCTCAACCACACTTTCTTCTTCACCCTCCGATCATTCTTCTGGTGCACCAGACCAGATGGTAGAACCAGAATTTAAAGAAAGAAAGAAAAAAGGAAAAAAAAAGCGCCAACAAAAACGTCATCCAATGTGTCGCATTCCGGCAGGACCTCTTTTGTACCGTCCCGTACTATGGTCGCCGCTGGCTTTCCAGCTTGGCTTTTGGACTTTTGCACGGAAGATGTACCCCGAAAGCGCCCGTACCGTACCCTGCCAACACCATCGAACGTTAAAAGTGCACATAATTGGTATGCGTCCTTGTGGTTTCGTTTGTGAGGCACGTGGATTAAATCGAGAGCAACACGACGAACCTTTGCCGGACCGACGAAGGATAAAGTCCATTCTTCTCCTCCGTCGTACGTTTCATCGGAAACGAGATCGATGAAAATTTAATTTAACTATACCATACAAAGAGAGAGTGGGTGGGGGGGGGGGGGGGGGGGGGGAAGGAATGAATGTGAAAAACGTTCCAAACGATCTCGGGATCAAGGGGCCCAAGTTCTACGCTACGGACGCTTCCATCGGCACATAGGGTTAACGAGCTTTAGTGTGTGTGTGTGTGTGTGCACCTGCCACACCACGTGTCTTTCGCATTGGAAGGACATCGGTAAACGACCGTTCGACTTGCGCTTCCGGTGTGTGTGTGTGTGTGTGGGTGCTGATTAAAAAACGTATGTTTTATTTTATGACTACAACTTTCTTCCAGATCCGGTAGCTACCCGGACAGAACGGAGTTCTGGAGTTGCGAACCGGTGTCCGCAGTGTTTTAAAGGCTAATCTGTCCTGTCTCATGTCCTGTTCAAATTGTGTTAGGAAGGTGTATTGACAAGAAGCATTCCCAACCCAACCCCACAACCCCCGGGTGACCGGATTCCTTCGTCGGGCGGAGGGGAAGTAGTGTCGATTTCCGTAGCAAAAGTTAGCGATGTGGTTAGTGCCAACTCGGTGGTTGTGGCGCAATATGGGCAGGTTGGTGGAGTAACTTTTAGCAACAACATTTTGTGGTTTTGCTGGTTCGTTCGACTGGTAGAGTGTAAGCGTACGGCTGGGACACGTGTTGGTGGTGATCGCTTACCACTCCTCCCCGAGTTGCACCACCCCCACCACAGCGTGTTTCCTGTGTGCTGTGGTTTACGTCCGGGTCTGGGCATGGCCCGTACAATCAACCGACCACCAACCATCCCGAGGCCCGAGCTGGTCATTGCAGAAGTTTTCCCATAATTTTCAAGAAATAAGACTCGAGACGGACGGAAGATTAAGAACCGGCGTTTAGTGGTCCAGTCCGGGAAGCTGGAAACGGACGAATGGCCAATGGCGAGGGGGGGGGAGGGTTTTGGGTGAAAAACTCGCCCAGATCGGTTTCAGTCATGCGTGTCGCGGCACCATTCATCGTCCGATCGAAGTATTTATGATGATAATAAATTTTATTTGCATCATTGCGCGCTTTGTTGCCCGATAAATGGGGGGGGTTTACAAAGTACAAACAGGCAAATGGAGCATGAGCATCTTGTGTGGTTCGCTTTGTGCTGTAAATGGTTTCCGAGCAATTTACTTACTGTTGAATGTTTAGACACAACGAAGGAAAGGTTTATTTTTTCTTAGTTTGGAAGAAATCTTGTAGAAATTACCATTTTGATGAAGGCTCAACAAAGACCCAACAAAGGATGATTTTACAAATGACCATTCTGTCACAATAGTGTCGGAAATAGTACATGTAAAAGCGAATCTAATATGCAAATTTTTTACCTTCACTAAGTTGATGACACAGCTGACCTCCATTGTTGTGCAAGTATTTGACGTTGTCTGTAAAATTAAATGCATTTGTCAAATTACGATTACAGCTGTCACTTACGATTACAGCTGTCATTATCTAGTATCCATGCCAATGGTCAATTGTCAAACAAAGAACTTGCTTGACATTTTGTATTTCGAACGAAATCTAGTGCACAGAATCGTCGTAAATACTACAAAAAGCTTGACACAAAAATGTTTTGTAAAAACCAGTTTGTTACGCAAACCATTGCAATCATGGGGTAAAAGTACAATCGATAAACCTTTTACGGTTTTGACCATTGTTAAGACTTCCGCACATGGTTGGCGTGAAAAAAAATACCACCAGTCGAGATAGCATCCCAACAGCATTTGATGGAACAGGGGAGCTAAACCGTACAGGCAAGAAACACACCAACAGCTCAAAGCGAAAACAATCAAAAGTTTGAAATTAGTTTTTCCAGCACACGAGAACCGACCGCCACGAGTTCCTTCCCAGTTTAGCTCGTTTGGATCGATAAATTAAGAGACCGAACAACGGTCGATACAAGTGTATGCAGCCAATAAAGCAAAACTGTTTGACAAACAATCAGTCCGGGATGTGGAATATGGAGAAATCGTCCTGAATGGCCGACACTGCCATTGTGTGTAGCTGTGCTGGTGAACAGAAAGTACAGCAAAGCGCGTGCCATGCATTACACATCGCGCACATCCTCATTTCCCGAACAGCGTGCGGTTTCCCTGTGTCGGTTGCGTTGCCATTGTTGCAAAAGCTCCATTCGGTATTGGTAACATTTTCATAAGAGCTAGAGATAGAGCTGAAACGAGCCCGGTTGTGTATTACGGGCGCACAATACAAACCGACCAGCAAAACACCATTCAGCCGTGCCATTCACGTAATGGTTTGTGATTTATTCAACGTTCGTTAATTGCAGTTTGTTTATTATTGATGATGCTTATTAAATTTGTAACGGTTTGCGTTACGTTCCCGCGTGGGATGCTATATAATGGTACTCGCTGACGATGGTAGAATCAACCCAGAATCCTGGCCGCGTTGTTTCCGCGTAATGTCAGTTTTAATGACCGCCTACCTAACTGTCCGAACATTCGCCCGTCGCTCGGAGTTAAATTGGGGCGTAGGAGTAGCTGTTGAGGCCATCCTTTAAAAAGCGAATATTGACATCATTCGAACGCTTGTCCGCCTTTGACCCGCTAATCAGCTTGACGAGTTTGTTCGACCGCTGATCCGATTTAAATGAGATAGGCTTCACTGGGTTCAAAGTTTCTGTGCGTGACTAAAAGCTCATTTATGTGAGAGCCACAATCCGCATCGCAGTTTGTCGATGTTTAAAATTACATTCGAGATATTTGGATGAGTGACAAATTTGATGAATCATTTATGATTAACATTCAAAGTTAAACAATTGAAATAAAGAATTATTTAAACTTTTTTGAATAAAAGAAGGTAAATTACTGTAGGCTACAGATGTTTTCATTTCATTGGATTATTTTTTACCTTTAAATGGATACTTTTCAAGATGAACTAGATTACTACTACTATAGAACTAGATCAGTAGTAAAGCTTTTGCCATTCACGCACACGTGTAAAGCTTCCCAACAACAAGCTTTTGTGAGAGTAGAGAAAAATCGCTACAGAAACAAATTCATCTAGAACTAGCAATTGTCTACTATTAAAATTAATTAAACTAAAAATAAAACAATAATCGCTATATTTTCGTTTAATTTCTCAATATTTCTAGTTGCGATTTACGTAGCGTTTAACTCTCCTTTCAAATTGTAAGTATATTTAGAGCTTTAGGGCAATTATTTTACATTTTTGCTTTTGTTTTTTTTCTCTCTCTTCTTTTTAATTTCATTTTTCTCTTCTTCTCTATCTCATTTTCTCTCTACACTCCAATTGAGAAATATACTAACATTCTCTCGGGTGTCTATAGCGTCGTATAAAATATATACTATATAATATATGCTTTCTGTTTTATGTATATGCTTTTAACGTCCGCGAAAGCCGTCTGTTTTCTCCGCCGCTGATTACATTACAAGCTATATTCGTTTATTTATTTTTTTGTTGTGTGTTTGGGTTGTTTATTTCGTTTGTTTTGCGGACAAAGTAACTGTTTGTTTAGTATCATTGCCAAATTTAAGTAATCGTTTTGAGTTTTTGTATGTATGCATTTATGGATTGAGCTTGTGCGTTTACGATTTTGTTTAAATGTATTTTAAATCTTTTTTTTTTCTTTTTGTTTGCAAACTTTAGAAAATTAATATGATAAATGGAAAATGGTGACAGATTTTGGCATAACTTCATAAACGGTAAGAATAATTTGTACGAGTTGTATACAGAAAAAAAGCATAAAACCACGGGAATGTTTACTGCCAATATGGAGCAGATGGAAAAAAAAGATGGTACACTTTGCATTGTACTGCAGCGAATGTTCACACAATTAAAAGTCAAAGTAACCGACAAGCTTCGAACACAGGTCAAAAATATTAACCATCACGTACCGCAGCAAGAGAGCGCACAGGCAAATCGGACCCAAACCGCTTTGCAAGATAATCATTTACGCTTTGGGAAACTCGCTCGCTCCGATTAAACGGTCACGAAAGCCCATTCACCATCGCGCAGGCAAGTTTCGCAATGGCAACGCTTAAAAAGTTCCAAGAACCACGGCTACGGCGTAGGATGAGTGACCCCATCAACTTTAACCCCGATGACGGCGCGCGCCATTGCGAAACTATCTTCCTGTACCGACCGGCACCGCCGAACGCATCACCACCACGCGTACAGTAATTACACTTTGTGAAAGTTGCGCCCCGTTCCCCGGGCGCGGCACGGGGGTTTTATTTGCCGTCACACTAATGGTCTGCCACCTCCCGCCTACCAGAAATGCCCCACCCTCGGTTTGATTGACTTACGAGCGTGGCGGGGTCTAAGTTACGACCGAACTTAACGGCTTCCCTTGCCATTCGTACGGTGGTAAAACTTTTCCCAACATTACTGCGCGTCACACAAATGCGGAACAAACGGAAGAAAAGGAGTATCCTGAGGGAGGGAGGGTAGGGGAGGGAGCGGAGGAGGAGTGCGGATGGGTTACATGAAAAATTACTTACATCAACTTCTGACGCCAAAATAAACNTAACATTTTCATAAGAGCTAGAGATAGAGCTGAAACGAGCCCGGTTGTGTATTACGGGCGCACAATACAAACCGACCAGCAAAACACCATTCAGCCGTGCCATTCACGTAATGGTTTGTGATTTATTCAACGTTCGTTAATTGCAGTTTGTTTATTATTGATGATGCTTATTAAATTTGTAACGGTTTGCGTTACGTTCCCGCGTGGGATGCTATATAATGGTACTCGCTGACGATGGTAGAATCAACCCAGAATTCTGGTCGCGTTGTTTCCGCGTAATGTCAGTTTTAATGACCGCCTACCTAACTGTCCGAACATTCGCCCGTCGCTCGGAGTTAAATTGGGGCGTAGGAATAGCTGTTGAGGCCATCCTTTAAAAAGGGAATATTAACATCATTCGAACGCTTGTCCGCCTTTGACCCGCTAATCAGCTTGACGAGTTTGTACCGCTGATCCGAATTAAATGAGATAGGCTTCACTGGGTTCAAAGTTTCTGTGCGTGACTAAAAGCTCATTTATGTGAGAGCCACAATCCGCATCGCAGTTTGTCGATGTTTAAAATTACATTCGAGATATTCAGAAGAGTGACAAATTTGATGAATCATTTATGATTAACATTCATTAAGTTAAACAGTTGAAATAAAGAATTATATAAACTTTTTTGAATAACAGAAGGTAAATTACTGTAGGCTACAGGTGTTTTCGCTTCATTGGATTATTTTTTACCTTTAAATGGATACTTTTCAAGATGAACTAGATTACTACTACTATTGAACTAGATAAGTGGTAAAGCTTTTGCCATTCACGCACACGTGTAAAGCTTCCCAACAACAACCTTTTGTGAGTAGAGAAAACCCGCTACAGAAACAAATTCATCTAGAAGTAGCAATTGTCTACTTTTAAAATTAATTAAACTAAAAATAAAACAATAATCGCTATATTTTCGTTTAATTTCTCAATATTTCTAGTTGCGATTTACGTAGCGTTTAACTCTCCTTTCAAATTGTAAGTATATTTAGAGCATTAGGGCAATTATTTTACATTTTTGCTTTTGTTTTTTTTCTCTCTTGTTTTTAATTTCATTTTTCTCTTCTTCTCTATCTCATTTTCTCTCTACACTCCAAATGAGAAATATACTAACATTCTCTCGGGTGTCTATAGCGTCGTATAAAATATATACTATATAATATATGCTTTCTGTTTTATGTATATGCTTTTAACGTCCGCGAAAGCCGTCTGTTTTGTCCACCGCTGATTACATTACAAGCTATATTCGTTTATTTATTTTTTTGTTGTGTGTTTGGGTTGTTTGTTTCGTTTGGTTTGCGGACAAAGTACCTGTTTGTTTAGTATCATTGCCAAATTTAAGTAATCGTTTTGAGTTTTTGTATGTATGCATTTATGGATTGAGCTTGTGCGTTTACGATTTTGTTTAAATGTATTTTCATCTTTGTTTTCTTTTTGTTTGCAAACTTTAGAAAATTAATATGAAAAATGGAAAATGGTGCCAGATTTTGGCATAACCTCATAAACGGTAAGAATAATTTGTACGAGTTGTATACAGAAAAAAAAGCATAAAACCACGGGAATGTTTACTGCCAATATGGAGCAGATGGAAAAAAAAGATGGTACACTTTGCATTGCACTGCAGCGAATGTTCACACAATTACAAGTCAAAGTAACCGACAAGCTTCGAACACAGGTCAAAAATATTAACCATCACGTACCGCAGCAAGAGAGCGCACAGACAAATCGGACCCAACCGCTTTGCAAGATAATCATTTACGCTTTGGGAAACTCGTACGCTCCGGGTTAAACGGTCACGAAAGCCCATTCACCATCGCGCAGGCAAGTTTCGCAATGGCAACGCTTAAAAAGTTCCAAGAACCACGGCTACGGCGTAGGATGAGTGACCCCATCAACTTTAACCCCGATGACGGCGCGCGCCATTGCGAAACTATCTTCCTGTACCGACCGGCACCGCCGAACGCATCGCCACCACGCGTACAGTAATTACACTTTGTGAAAGTTGCGCCCCGTTCCCCGGGCGCGGCACGGGGGTTTTATTTGCCGTCACACTAATGGTCCGCCACCTCCCGCCTACCAGAAATGCCCCACCCTCGGTTTGATTGACTTACGAGCGTGGCGGGGTCTAAGTTACGACCGAACTTAACGGCTTCCCTTGCCATTCGTACGGTGGTAAAACTTTTCCCAACATTACTGCGCGTCACACAAATGCGGAACAAACGGAAGAAAAGGAGTATCCTGAGGGAGGGAGGGTAGGGGAGGGAGCGGAGGAGGAGTGCGGATGGGTTACATGAAAAATTACTTACATCAACTTCTGACGCCAAAATAAACAGTTGGCAGTTGGGCTCTATCTCGAGAACCTACGGACGCGCGGGTTTCGGGTTTCACTTTTCAATTTTTAAGAAACACTACCTCATGCTCGGTTTTCATATTTTCATGCTCCGCCGTGGCGTTTTGTTGAGGGGAGTTTTGCACCACTACAGGACTGTACATGCGGGACAATACCGGTGTATGAAAGGGAAGGTGATTTTACCCTCTCTTTTTCTTCAAAAAAGGGGCATTTGCCAGGCGCATGTTTTTAATTACTTACACCCCCTTTTTTGCTAGCAGCAGCGTTACTACACGCCCGTCCGTCTTAACCTGTACTGTTCGATGTGCATTCGTCGTGTTTTCTTCCTATGTTTGGCTTGTACGCTACGTTGTTCGCTTTTGATTACTATCACACTACGGTATTGTTTATTCATCCACCGCTCTTCACTATATCTGGTGGCGTGTTTTTGTTTTGTTTGTTTGTTTGAATATTCTTTTCTTTTTTTCTTTTCCTTGTTTGACTCCAATTGGGATCACCTGACGAGTGACAAATATGCTTGCTTTAAAGTACTTTTAGTTCTGCATACACACACGCAACCCACTCATGCTTTGCTTACGGTTTTTTGTTATATATATAAAGAAGGAAGTATCAGAGGAAAGCTAAGGCCACGTATTATGTTGATGTATTTTTTTTTGTTGTGTTCGCTTTCTAGCAGTTTTATCCATTTTTTTTTAAATTATTTTTCTTGTCCGATATTTCAAGTTTACAAGTTTTTTTTTTTACTTTGATTCCCTTTTCTTCTATTTCTTCTTATTCTTCGGTTTAACTATACAGCACCAGTCACGGTGAGAAACGGTTTCTTTTGCTCCTCGTTTTTGGGGAGCTTTTTTTCTTTGTAATCGTTAGGCTTCATAGAGTGTGTGTGTTTTTTTTTGTTAAATAATGTGATCTGCGCTAGTTTGAGTCTTTCGCGAGTTATACACCCATCCTCACAAGCGTGTATTGATGGCACTGAGACACTGTAGCGGTAAAGATGTAATCAAATCGAACCAAACGAAAGAAAACTTATTTCTTCAACCGTTTTGTCACTGTCAATACATTCAGATGGGTGATTGATTCCACGCTACCGGTCTGTGGTTACGCTAAACTAAATTCTTCGAAATACTTCCACAATTGCACGAAAGTCAATTGCGCCTCAGTGGAATTTATGTGGGTGGGTGAGAAAAGTGAAGGAAACAAAAAAACAACAGATAAATCTATAAAGTTAAACCTTAGCAATAGTGATGGAAAACGTAAAGTGGCTGCCACTGCCTTCTTTACAATATAATACTATTATCTGCTTAACATTAATGTACTCCCTAGTACGGCCCCTTTGGGCGGCTCGGTGGTGTATTTGGAAACGGCGCTAGTCCCTACCACGACCGGACCGGGTTCAAATCCCATCCGGACCGTTCCCCCGTAGTGAGCACTGACTATGCAACTACGTGGTATCTAATAGTCTAGTAAGCCATTTGAAGGCCGGCATGACCTGGTAGGTCGTTAAGTCAAAGAGAGAGAGAGAGTACGGCCCCTTCACGGCAAGCATTATCTGCCCTTCACTGTCAGCTACTTTTATGCGGTACTTTGCTCTACTGTCTAGTAATGGTGTCTCACCCAGCCCATCTCGTTTACACTCGGGATCCAACCCCCGATTCAGCTCCGGCAGCGTTACCATCACTCGTTTTATTATTTATTGTTATGTATAGCATTGCAAACTGTGCCACTCCGATGACGAGCGGCACAGGTTTATCTGTACATGCGAGATGAGAAAGAATAAGGAGGGAGGAGTGGAGAAAAAGAAAAGGCAGAAACACCGCAACATCTTGTGCCCCGGGTGGGTGTCAGCCTCCCATCATCATCAGCTGCGCGGGGTTGTCGATCGAAACGGAATAAATAACGAAGTGAAAAGCTAAGCAAGAACGAAACGTTTTGTTCCCTCTGTCTCTCTTTTTGGCTGTTCGAAATACAACACCGTGCCGCGTGTTGAACGAAGGAACAAACATGTATTTACAAATGTGAAAATTACTCGCCCGACTTGCACCGACTAGAACCAAACCCTTCTTCCACCCTTTGTTTTTTTTATTAGTTTTTCATTCATTCTTACCAAAGCGACACACAGACACAGAGCGGTAAAGCTGGAGTGAGATGGGAGGAATAAATAATAAAAAACAACAACATAGAACAAACGATTCCAACGGCAAAGCGGTATGGAACACTACAAATAACCAGGTACACAAGGAACGGAAAGTTGAAAGTTTGCTTCTTCTCCAGTGGTGTATGCACACAATACAAGGGACCATTGCGAAAACGGGAACAGCCAGGTTCTGGCCGGTGTCGTCGCATCGGCCAACAACAAAACGACATCGAAATAAGGTAGGTCTCGTCCAGGAAATGAACTTACTACACACACACACACACACACAAAGCCCCAACCGAAACGGGAAGCGAGTCGAGTCGAGTGAAGATTGTCCAACCAGTCTTGGTTGGTTGGCTTCTATCTTCACCACGATGATGATGCTGCTGCTGTTTCTCCTGCATAAACAAATTATGTATTCAAACAAAGCTCCGGCCAGACTTTGAGTGGGCACAAAAAAAAACGCGGCAAATGGCAAGAATGCTCTATGGTTTCCTGTGTGCTAGCTGTGTTTTTCTTTTCTCTTCTTCTTCTGCTCCTTTTCGATGGCTCGTCTTTTGCATCGTAAAGGCAGCACAGGTACTTGCCCTGCTTTTGATTTGGAGTTTTATTTTTATTTTTTATTTTTTTTGCTGCTATTCTCCCTCCCAAATGGTTAGGGCTGTTTTGTGTTCAGCCGTAAGTACAGTTTCTTTAGACAAGTCGAAGAAGAGTCGTACTCGGTGGCTCGTAGGAACGAGGCTTACCACACAAAGATGCGACACGATGTCAAGTGTCACCGGCAAGAAGCAGCCAAGCAGGCGAATCGCACAAGAAAACAGTGAACTTGGGAAGCATAGCAAAGGCCCATGGTTCTGGTTGCTCCGTCGCAACAGGAATCGCGCACACTTCCCGAGGGTTGCACCGGAATTGAATGTCCCGGCAGCAGCGTTTGCTGTGTGTTTCGATTCCGGTTTTGTTTTTGTTTTGCGTTTTTTGTTTTATTTTCGCTTCTTACTCAACGGTTTACGGCATGAAGCGCCTGGTGCCGGGTTTTGGTTTCCAAGAAAGTAGAAAAAACATCCCGATTGGATGCTAACCTTGGTGAGCTTTGGCCCCGGGTGCGATGAACATGATTATCTATTTTTGGGAAAGCAGAAAACAAGATCAAATAATAGCGAATCTTCCCCAAACATACGCACTCATGGTTGATTGCACAATCAAATGGTACATGTTAGTGTTTGCTTTTGGGAAATAGTATAATCATTTGATATTACATTAAGAATACATTTTAAAAACTCGCAACCATTTGTACTTGTGCCAAAACCAAACTGTTATGATTACAATTTGTAGCTCAATTTAACGTTATGCTGAGTTTCGTGCACTCATATTTGTTCATATTTCATCCTCGCCTTTCCGAACTAACAACACAATCTGCATCATCGCACCACAAGCAAATGACATTCATGACGAACAACAGTTGGTAGAACGTGGTAGAACAACATCTATTTGCAAAACAAACAAAACTTGAAAGCTCCCTCACTCACAGATCCATCCGCTGTTCGCGCAAATGGTACGCAAGAACGGTGCCAGGCGAAAGGTAAACAAACGAAACAAATCAACATTTCTATGAAAGTCAAGCGAAATAGTAATTTCATGCTACATCTCGAGCTGGTTTGAATGACCACTCAAAATATAACGCAAACGGGAGGGAAGGAAAAGAATCGCAATAATGAAATGAGATACAGAAGCAAGCAAAGAAAAAAACAAACATCCAACCAACCAACCCGGTCCGAATGTTTCCTTCTCGTTCTACGAGGAAGAGGAAGCAACAGCAAAACAGACTACAAAGTAAGTGCACTTTGCTTTGTGTTGAACCATACAGCGGAATATATTATCTCGACTTGAAGAATGTTTCCTTCTTTTTTTTTTGTTGTGAAAGCACCAGAAATGAATATGACTTTCTATTCACATTGGTTGCTCTCCCGTCACGAAACGTTTAGTAATTGAAAACTTAACAGCGGTGTGTAGTGGCGAAGAAAAAAAAAAAGAATTCCCCTTTTACCTCCAGCTAGACCAAGTAAACACACGCTCGCAACAAAGTTAGCGACGTGCAAAAACAGCAAAATCGTTTGCCGCACGCAAAAGAAAGCGTAAAAACACTGGGCGTCTCCATTGAAAGCGTTCCGTTTCGGCCGGTTTCTAGTCACGCAGTATCTTGTGCGTACGTTCGCTCCTTCGGCTGGGCAGCCGGGCACGATAGAGAGAAGAAACAATTAAGGAAAGTAAATTGCAAGTGCGAGAGATTAGGAAAAGCAGATAAAGGCAGAATAAAAAACCATTCTAGCACGGGTTTCACACGGCTCGGACACGACGGTGTGCCACAAGGTGTTACCGGAAGGTCTTTCTCTTCTTTATGCTCCCACCTCCCATGTCCCACTTCCTTCCACCCAAGTGGGGCGAAATAGATGAAAAGCCGGGAGGGGTGTAGGGTTTTGAAATAATTTCATCGCTGGTAACCGGGGCTAATGCTTCACTCTCGCTATCAACCCAGTGTACCCGGGACACGCGAGTATTGTTGAAAGCCAAACGGAAGCACACAAAACGACGAACAGAACGAACGAGCAGCAGCAGAAGCACAAAACAAAAAACAATTTGAAGAATCTTCACCGTCGCGAACGATGAAAAGGTTGGGCACGCTTCTTGGACGGAAATAAAAACACACCAAATCCGCACGCCCAACCCATAGGAATGTAATCAACCGGAACATTTTGCACACGGTTGTCGAATCCGAGGCGTTGGTTGCCGGTCTTTAAAAGCAAGAACTTAAAAGAGAGAAACCCCCCCCCCCCCCATCGACTGGCACACAAATGGACCAAACATACTGCGCCGCACTCGGGAGCGGGAATGTACATGCTGTTCTTTACGGGGGGTTTTCTTTATGGCTTCGTGTACATTCCACTTCGTTTCGAGTGTTTTAATACTGTGTTTTTCTGTCCTTCTTTTTTGTGGTTCATTTCCTTTGCTTGCTATTCCTTCGCGACCGACTCCCGACACCGGAGTTACTCGAAAGTTGTACGCGGTAAAGGTGCGTTCCCTGGGTGACCGCCGGGCGCGTTTGCCTGGTGTGGTGGGCATTTTCTTTTTGCAATGCGGTTCCGATCCATTTACTAGCGAACGGAAATGGTACCGGGGCGTCCCGGATGGTATGTGTTGCTTTAAATCCTTCTTTATCCTATTTTGTGTCACACGAATCAGCGTCGCCGTACAGTATACGGGGTTGGAATTGATTACTCCACAGCACTGTGCGGGTTCCTTACCGTCGGCATGCTTTGAAGGTGTGTGTGTGTGTGTATTTTTTTCTTCTCTCCCTTCTGGTCAAATTACCACTTGCTCAGCATTTGACACTCGAAATCCTGCCCGGTTCGCCTTTTACGATCGGGGGGCATTAAATCCGCACTTGTGGACTTCGTTGCGGAACAGATTACAGCTTTAGGTACTGGCCCTTGCTGGTTGTCATTTGTTGCAAATGGCAAATGAAGCAACAGCACACAGGGAGAGAGAGAGAGAGCGAATAAAAAAACTTTGTGACCACCGTACACGAACATGGGTAGCCCGAACAAGGGATGCGACCTTCTACCGGCAAGTGTGCAAACTCATTAAATCTATTTGTGCTATAAAATAATTTCGTTAAACTGCAAACCCTTTCGCAAGGTAGTGGACCGACCGACGGCTGCTAGGAGCAGCGCGACGAAAGGGTAGTGTCTTGCGGTTACTGCTGCTGCCCCCTCCCACGGTTCCTCCCACCCGAATGGCACTGTTGCTGGCAATGGTGTTCGTAAGGTAAAATTAAATTCACTGATTGTTTCGGCTACTGGTGGTCGCGCATTCGCCGACGGCGCGACCATGTTCGGTGGATTGTGGCGCATCGACGGCGGCGGCAGTGATTTGTGTTTCACGCCCGACCGGTCACCTGCATCGTGTTGATGTTGCACCCGGCATGCAGATGCTATCGATGCTGTCGATCGTGCTTCCGTAGGCGCTTGCCGTCGTCGTTCGCCACTGTTGCTAATGGTTGCCGCTGGTACGCTGGTACGGTGCTGCTTTCTGCCGGTCCACTGCGTCGCCGTCAGTAGCAGCGTCCAGATTAGCAGCAGATCCAACGATAACCACCAGCCGGCCGGTGTACGCTGCTGCCGTCGCCACCGTGTACTGCTGTAATCGGCCGCAAACTGTTTCTGTTGCTGCTTCATCCGATGTTCCGAATATTGGTGGCGATTACCGTAATCGATAGTGGCGGACAGGCCGGATGGTGGTACACGGTACCGTACCGACAACACCGGTTCTGGTTTGCGTGTTGTACCCCGTCCCGGATGTGGCTGTAAGTGTTGGCTGCCCCAAGTGTTTCCATCGCTTCCGTAATTGTGCTGTCCTTCGTCAAGGTATGAAGGACCTTCCGCGCTGTACATGGTCCGAGTCTTTTGTGATGTTTGCGATGCTGCTGTTGGCGTTGCTACTGCTGCTGGTGAAGGTTGCTGAGGGCACCGATGGCCCATTTTCGGTCATTCATCCCACAAGCACTGCTGCTTCTCGCGCACGTAGTACGAGTACTGATGGCACTTGCGACACGTTTTGATCCCGCACCGGTAGCTGCCGCCACCATTGTTCTGCAGTGCGTTCTCCGGCTTGCCCTTGCAGTACTTCAGCCCGCACGGGTACCAGCCGATGCACATCTCCAGCGTGCAGAGGCACGGTGCCCAAATGGCGCTGACGTCGCTGCATCGCGACGGTGCCGTGACGGTGTTCGCCGACGGGAACAACTTCACCGCCGATTCCAGTATGGATATCGATGATCCTACAAAAGAGCAATGACAAAAAAAAGGAGAGCATGAGAGAGAGAGAGAGAGAGAGAGAGAGAGAGAGAAAAAAAAGAAAGGGAATTGAAACCATGTAGTAATTGAAAATGGAATCGTAATAGAACGACCGGATCCAGCTGTAAACCTCCTTTTGCTTCGCCCTCCCTTCCCTTCGTCCCCTTACTTCAACACTCCCCCCCCCACCTCCTCCCCTCCTTTCGCAGAGGTTGTTGCCATTGCAAATTAATCCCCGAGGCAGCCCACGACTCCACACCAGCACCAGATCGAACCGGCCGGTCCCGACACAATGTAGGCGTTCGAAGATGGAAATGAAACTAGTTCAACAGGAAACGCTCGTCGGCAGTGGAAAAGGCTAATGATATACATTGCACATGAAGGCAATCGGCTGGACACATGGGGCTGGTTCCACCTTCGTTAAAGTTCGCATAATCAACTTGATGGAAAGACACTTTTCATTAGAGTCACTAGCCATGCCAATGCTGTTTCATTCATTACTCGCCGGTACGAACAAAGCATCGAAGAGGGCGGACTGTTTGATTACATGCAGCCATCTTGAGTGACGTGATTTAGGTACGAAGTGAACAAGAATTATAAATGAAGTTGAAATACCTTAAAGCTTTATAGAGACGAAAAAATTAATTGAAGTGGAGTTTCATCCTTAGAATGGAATAGGCTTTACCGGATAGGCGGACAACACGGATAACATGTGTATCATTGTTTTAGGTGTAAAGCCAGTTATTCGGGCTTTTTGGAAGTTAAGGCGACAAAGGCGACAAAGATGAAATGGTTCAACATGCTTACTTTTATACAGAAGTTAAGTCTTATTTTACAATAATAAACCACAATTTGGACACGATCGAGTCCCAATAAGCACGGATAATCGACAAACCACTAAGGCAAAGGTATCTATAATATCCTTAGAAACTTGAGCATATTGCAGTTCACGATCTTTAGTGCATTGTATAAAAAGCGAGATTCAGGCACTAAATCTGTATGGAAGACATTACACACTACCGATGAATATTACATACCGCTGTAAATAATGCATTCGCTGATCGACATACTGTCCAGAGAAACTAATTTACCCAAGCATAAGCCCAGCGGCCCCCGTTTACAAGCCACAACCGTGGTTGACATGTTTGCGCTGTGAATTCTGCATAAGCACACGGTGCGCACGAGACAAACAGGCCGCCACGAAGAAACAACCAGCACTGTGTATGCAATGCGTGAGAACAACGTTTGCACTTAACACGCGGATCGCATGACGCGTAGCGTCGCCGCGTGTGGTTTGAATCGCAGCGCCCGAGACCGAGACCGGGCCCACCGAATATAGCTTCATTAAATCGAGTTTCAAGAGCCGACGTGACCGGGTCGGAACCGTGCCAGGCAAACCCGATACCTTCGCAAATGTTGTGGCTTACATCTCATTATGTTGAGCGGTGCCACCACAGCCGTCAGGACGGAAATCACTCAATCGATCCATCGCCAGCCGTCGCAGCCGACTGCCCGTTCGAGCGCAGGATTAGGCTCGCACATGCGATCCAGCCAATAACGACGACGTACAGCTGTCATTTTCTCAGCAACTGCATAATTTATAGCAGCTCCGGTTCGCGTCGCGGAGAACCGCCCAAAAGCAAAATGAAGCAGCGTCGTGTGGAGCCTACCCGAC
>STHB01000003.1:12569574-12583850 GCA_018908115.1 Anopheles rivulorum
ACCTCCTTTTGCTTCGCCCTCCCTTCCCTTCGTCCCCTTACTTCAACACTCCCCCCCCCACCTCCTCCCCTCCTTTCGCAGAGGTTGTTGCCATTGCAAATTAATCCCCGAGGCAGCCCACGACTCCACACCAGCACCAGATCGAACCGGCCGGTCCCGACACAATGTAGGCGTTCGAAGAAGGAAATGAAACTAGTTCAACAGGAAACGCTCGTCGGCAGTGGAAAAGGCTAATGATATACATTGCACATGAAGGCAATCGGCTGGACACATTGCTGGGTTGGTTCCACCTTCGTTAAAGTTCGCATAATGAACTTGATGGAAAGACACTTTTCATTAGGGTCACTAGCCATGCCAATGCTGTTTCATTCATTACTCGCCGATACGAACAAAGCAAAGAAGAGGGCGGACTGTTTGATTACATGCAGCCATCTTGCGTGACGTGATTTAGGTACGAAGTGAACAAGAATTATAAATGAAGTTGAAATACCTTGAAGCTTTATAGAGACGAAAAAATGAATTGAAGTGGAGTTTTATCCCTAGAATGGAATAGGCTTTACCGGATAAGCGGACCTCACGGATAACAATTATATCTTTTTTTTAGGTGTAAAGCCAGTTATTCGGGCTTTTTGGAAGTTAAGGCGACAATGACGACAAAGATGAAATGGTTCAACATGCTTAATTTTATATAGAAGTTAAGTCTTATTTTACAATAATAAACCACAATTCGGTCACGATCGAGTCTTTATAAGTACTGATAATTGACAAACCACTAAGGCAAAGATATCTGTAATATCTGTAGGAACTTGAGCATATTGCAGTTCACGATCTTTGGTGCATTGTATAAAAAGCGAGATTCAGGCACTAAATCTGTATGGAAGACATTACACACTACCGATGAATATTACATACCGCTGTAAATAATGCATTCGCTGATCGACATACTGTCCAGAGAAACTAATTTACCCAAGCATAAGCCCAGCGTCCCCCGTTTACAAGCCACAACCGTGGTTGACATGTTTGCGCTGTGAATTCTGCATAAGCACACGGTGCGCACGAGACAAACAGGTCGCACGAAGAAACAACCAGCACTGTGTATGCAATGCGTGAGAACAACGTTTGCACTTAACACGCGGATCGCATGACGCGTAGCGTCGCCGCGTGTGGTTTGAATCGCAGCGCCCGAGACCGGGCCCACCGAAAATAGCTTCATTAAATCGAGTTTCAAGAGCCGGCGTGACCGGGTCGGAACCGTGCCAGGCAAACCCGATACCTTCGCAAATGTTGTGGCTTACATCTCATTATGTTGTGGCGGTGCCACCACAGCCGTCAGGACGGAAATCACTCAATCGATCCATCGCCAGCCGTCGCAGCCGACTGCCCGTTCGAGCGCAGGATTAGGCTCGCACATGCGATCCAGCCAATAACGACGACGTACAGCTGTCATTTTCTCAGCAACTGCATAATTTATAGCAGCTCCGGTTCGCGTCGCGGAGAACCGCCCAAAAGCAAAATGAAACAGCGTCGTGTGGACCACTCCCCCCCCCCCCCAAACCGGTAGAAAACACGGTCCGCCATCTTGAATTGCTTGGCGGATTTTCTTCCCCCATCTTTGTAGCGCGCCTTGCTCTATAAATCTCCATTACGTGTGGTTAGAGCCTTCGGTTTGCCGATCCACACACACACACAAGCAAACTTCGATTGAAGCAGTGGCCGTGAGCCTATTGTAGCCGTGAGTGGAACACTGGAACGTGTGGAGCAGTAGAACCCAGGAATGCGATGGTGCCAATCCCACACTGGCATCTGGTACTAAAAAAGGGATGAGTGGCACATCCTTTACCGACCGTTTGACCCCTCCATTTTCGGGCTAATCAATTATGGAGCCGGGATTAGAAATCGATAGCACAACCATTTACCGGCGACGACCATTACTGTCAGCTTAACGACGTACAACGGGCCTGGGGGCAACGAGAAGGAAACATTATAACGCGCCCTAGACGGCTGAACCGAAGGGTCCGCCCCAAGTCTGGTGCTTTTTGGTGCGCATTCACGCCAACAGGTCACCTTGTGTGGGAATGAATTTTTAACAAAGCCATCCGACCGTATCACACCGGCACGTCAATCGTCACCAACGAAACAACCTGTTCATGCTGGTGTGGGATTGGCAACAATCGACGTCCTACATGACTGATCTGCAACATTCATCAAGTAAAACGGCCAAGGCGGTCACCACACCGAACAAACCGATTCGTTCGCCTCTGTCCATTTTATGTTTTCAGCTCATACAAAATTTGCACACTTGAAAGAATTGCACTAAATGGTAACGAAATGAAGTGAAATTACACAACCCCTACAGCGAAGGAACTCCTGCGGGCTATCTTAAAGACAAACAGTGCGTTCCCCCATATTTGCCTTGCCACGTCCTTGTAACCACCTTCAATTGCAGCAAACGAGCAAATACAAAAAAATGTAATCAATCATGCTTGATGAGCTGCCATTATGATTTATTGCGGACAAATTTGCAACGGCACAAAGACGCGAACAAACCACCGGCACACCATCGGTAAATGGGCAGCACGAAAACATAATGCAGCACGGATAAAATTGCTCTCACGTGTATATTGGTACGCCGAAATCAAATCCCACACATTGCTTCTTGTGCTTCACCCAGCGCACGAGCAACAATTGTCAATCAAAGTGTTGGAAGCGCCACCTCGCCTCGGAGTTTTTGGATGTCGAATGTGAGTCCCACGGTAGCACACCCGGAAAGCGTTTCCGAGCTTTTCCTGTCGCCTTCGAAATAACATTTCTTTTCGTACCCTGAATCATATTTTCCGTGCCCGTAAATTGTGTTTGCCCTTTTCCTCGTTACCCCCCCCCCCCCTTCCCCACCTTTGTAAACGGTGTGACCATTCTTCAACCAGTAGGTTTGAAAAATGAAAGCAAAACAAAAAATACACGCTTGCCCAGCTTTGTTGCCTGAGGTTCTGCCTGCCAGCGAAAGAATGTTCGGCACGACGATGCGATGTGTGTGCAACGTCGCACGGGCGACACCATCTGAATAAATGCTCCAATAGCGTATCGGATATCCCGATTGCGATCGGATAAGAGATAAGAGATAAGAGGATAAGCTGTCCGTCCAGGATGATGACAATTGACATTTGCTACTGCTAGAACGTACTAATTTGATATTCGTTTTTTTTCTATTATTATTATTATTTGTTCCCTTTTCGATCATTTCTTGCCTGAGGGGATTTTGCTCTTGTGTGTGCAGGCAAGAATAGGATATGGAACTTGTTCCTTTCGGAACTGATTCTGCGACACAAAGTATTTTTATTTTTTGGTTATTCCCGCAGGCGAATATGCTCTAAACGCACTTAATAAAATTTCAAACCACACAACAAAGGCACGTTGGCAAAGGGTGAAACTTCATTCACAGCGCCACCACAACACGAAGATGCTTTGGAGAATAAAAGTTAGCGTTATTTCGCTCAAGGGTGGAAGGAAAACCCTAAAACACAGCAGGAAATTCATCCCGTATCCGTAGCTTTGAACGAAACAAGTCCTTATCCCCGAACGAAACCGCACGAAACGAAATAAAAACGAACATTCAATACATTCGTGTGGTGAACGGGTACCAGGAAATTGGAACACCAATGTCCTATGTACGTACGAACCGGGCCCGAAAGGAATGGGTCCGGAGCACACCAGGCGAGCGAATAAAAGGCAACGATACAAAGAAATCAATAAATTTCATAAACTGTGGACATAAAATAAATAAATTATTACCTTTTAAAAGTGGTTTCAAGTGAACATTACGTGCGTGCGCGTGCAAGTGTGAGTTTCGCTATGCTGGATAATACAGCCATGTGTATGTGTGTGTTGGTGCGTGTCAGATGAATTGGAATCGTTACGCAGTTTATTAGCCCGTTCGATCGTTCGATCTATGGATGGGAGAACCACCAGCATTAATGATGCTGGGGATGCGTTCGCCTGGCAGTCTGGGAAAATTGTGTCGGTTCGGAAAAGATCTAACAGCAGCCATCGTTGCTGGTGCTGCGGTGCTTTGATGTTCCAAAAAGCGGGCCACACTCGGGAAAACGCCGGCCTAAAACCAACCGGATAGAAAGTATGTGATGGGGTGTGGAAACCAACCCTGACTATGGGCTGTTGATAAATGCATTGCCGAGCATATTTGTGGGAAATAGGCTCAAATTTATCATGGCTTAAATGAAGAATTTTTCCCTTAGATATAAAGAATATTAAATATTATTATTTTATGCGAAAAACATATAAAACAATGTATTTAAAAATAGTTCGTTTAAAGAAAACACTTTTTCATGGCGGATTTTTGCTAAAATTCTACCAACCACGCCCGGGACATTAGCCCACAATGCACCGACCGACACAAACGCAAACCGCCTCCGGAAGAAAGGACACTGAAAATGCTCATAAAATATGATAAACGGAAATTCGTAGTGTATCCTAGTATATTGAGTATTGGCAGAAACAGCCAGCGCAACACGAAACGGAGCAATCAAGCCGGGAGGCATTTATTGCCGACGATGAGACGACTGTTATTATTATATTTTTTCTTCCTCTCTTTCAAATAGAACTATATGTATATATATATATATATAGCCGTGCGATTGCAAAGCGAAAGATATACTAAGCTGCCCCAACCCAACGGATTTTGAGGTCGTTTTAAGTGATCGGTGGGTTTGTTCTAAATTTGAAGCGAGATAAATAAGATTATCTTTTATTCTTTAAATGCTGAAGAAAAACATTCAAGATACAGGAGAATAGTACTCTGGATGTTTCTCTTTAAGATGGTGTTTTCGCAAAGGAATACATGAGCCATAATGCAGTTGTAGGCTTGAAGGTTTTTAACCTAATCAACTAATCTTTAACATGCTGCTCCTTAAAATTATTTACTCTTGTCATTCTTGACAGAGCATTTCACCGAAATATGGGTAATAATTTAATAGTTACTTATATTGTTAAAACAACTTACAAACTTTTATTTCACTTTAGTTTGTTTATATAAAAAAAGAGTTTTGAAGAACAAAACGATGACATTTTTACGTCTATTTCATCAAATAAAGAACATTTTGAATGTAATAGCCTTTCTTTCCATTTCACAACATTTCCAACAATAGAATACTGACGTAATCTTGCGAGCTTAAGCTTCTCTTCGCTTTGTTCTGGTAAGTATAATCACTTCCTCTATTATTCATACAGTTTGCACAGACAGCTTCAACCAGAAAAAGAAGATAAAAAAAATGCTCTCTCGCATTTGAATGGGATAAATTTACAAAATAAGCACACTCTTTAACGGTCAGTGGATAATACGGCAAGCACGCGCCTGCAAATATGCCACACTTCAGTAATTACCCACCCTGCTAAGAAGGAGTTTTTTTTTCAACCATAACGTAAAAATTGGTGGCAGGTCGCACGGGCGGATGCGCGAGCTGAATCTGACTAACCGGACCACGCCATCGGATAGGTCTGGTAATGACAAAATAAACGCTAGACAAACCCCAAATCCGACCCAAATGCGGAAATGCGGGAAAGACACCGTCCACCCGTACCAAACAAAACAACCAACACACTCACACCGAAAAAAGAAAGAAGACAAAACTCCTTAAATCAACTACCACACCGATGGGATAACGAGGCACGGGATGAACAACCGAAAAGCGAACAAAAACTGGGATAACGGAAAAAATAAAACAACCATCCCCGCACTGTTTGAACTGACCTCTCGAGTGGAAAAGCTCTTTTCAGAAATGGAAACCCAACCGGTACACCGGTTGCCCATCACTGCTATGGGGAGGGCTGCCAGCAAAGCAGGTCAACGCGTAGAGAGGAAAAGAACGCACAACCGAAGAGTACGTTGTAAATCGTTGTGAAAAGGGGTTATCCACGTAGAAGGATAATAGCGCATTTCAGTGCTGAGGACGTCCGTGCGGCACGTTCTGCACCGGTGCCGAAACGTTCGTCCGCCGGGCCTTTCAACGGCCAACGTCCAAACAGCACACGCCGGAGTGTCCTTGCCGAACGAAGAGTAGAGTTTTCGTTCGCCGGTGAAACTAAATAAAATTCCAATTTAAATATTTCCAGTTTGTGATTTTTGCCGTCATCGTCATCATCATCGCCGTCATCATGCTGGCCACAGAGAGTGCTTCGCTCCGGGGCTGATTGTCAACGAGATGGAAATCGGAAGCTTGTGGATTTTTTTTTCTTCTTTTTTTTGGAGAGGGGGGGGGAGGGGGCAAAAGTTGATCCAACTTTTTTGAGAGTAAAACTTTGCTTTCCCACGTTGTATTGTATCGATTATCAACAGGAACGTAGAGCATTTTTTTTACGCTAAAGCGAGATCGAAAATCAAATAAATTGGTTTGCAAATCATCATTATTTCTGGTCTAGTTTCCTTATAAATAATGCAACGGTTCGGTTAAGCTGATTTTATTGTAAGGACATAAAGAAATATGTTAAATTTTATTAATCATTGTATTATAACATACAAAACATGTATGTTTAACCCCGCCTTAAATTGTTTCTTTTGCCCCCGGAAAAAAAAACGTCCCTATTAACAACATAATCCATCAGCGTTTCTCAACGGCTTCACACTCTTGATGCTTACCTGGCAGTTCGGCCCACGCCTTCAGGTCAACGTCACGCACGTACGTTGCCTCCTGCGCCTCCACACAGAATGGTGCCACGTGACGTGAGATTGGCATGGCACGGTCCAACAGCACCCAGCCGGTCATCGTGTAGTTCTCCTTCCCTCGGTCCTCTTCCGGCGTTCGGATCGTGCTGGGATTTTTCTTTAAAAAAAAAAGATGCAAAGCAAAAATATGGTGAAAAGTGAAGATATAGCACCACAATGAAACCGAGCTGCAATACAATGTAACCCAGGAACGATGGATTCTACGCAGCCACTAGACGAGCGTCATCTCGTGACGACGACACGTGATGGTGCGAGAAGTGAAGCAGCGAACGGTGGAAAAGCATAAATTATATCCCCAACTGTAACCCTGTGCTCGGGCTGCGGGCTTCCACGACTCCACGATGAAGTTCCACGACTGTTTGTGATTATGGTGATTTTGTATTTAAATGTAGTCGATTCGCCAAGAGCCACAGATGCAGATAAGAAGCAGTCGTACTGGTCTGTTGCACTGTATTAAATTCGAATCAATGAACGAATTCATTATACCACGCTGAAACAAGTGCTTTTGTTCGAGTGGACGGTTGCTGTTTTTTGCATACAGAACGGAATGCAAGAAAATAATTCAACCCATCCAATATTTGTACAACTAATGACTAGTGGCCATCACAGTTAAATTGAGCTTTAATGGCAGCAATATATTTTATCGAATGCATCAAGAAAAATGAATCATATTCATGTTAAAAAATGGCAACTGAGCTTAACCTATCCCACAACCCGGTTAAAGATTATGTGCTTGCTTTAAGCTTTACAAAAAAAGCAAGTTGAAAGTGAAGAATTTTAATCAAATAACGTTGAGCAGCACTCTCGCATTGCTATTACATTTTTCCCATCATATTATTCCCCACTTTTCGCAAGCACAATAGCAAAGAAAAAGCAGAATTAATATTGAATGATTACTTCCGATAGCTGTAGCATTCGCCGCTCTGCCGACACAAGCGCTAGACTACCGACAAGTCGCGAATGATGAACAGCAAAAAAGGCATTTTGAAAAATGCATAAACTAGAAAAGCAACGAAGAGGAAAACAAAACCGAAAACGAAAAGAATACACCCGGAAGTTGGAAGTTTTATGTCAGAAACTTTTCTAATAAGTCACACGTTCGGCTTAAGAACCCCTGATACTGCTCTGGCTGCTTTTGTTTGCGGAACTTTGCGAAGATCCCAAACGGCTGTTGTCGCAAAACTTTCCTTCAATAGCGTTCTTTCTCGCACATGCTGTATGAACCGTTGTATCAGTTTTTAATGGAGTCTTACCGGGGAAGTAAGACCGGATGGAGCAAAAGCACTCGAACACTCGCACATATTTTCTAGAATGCAGAACAAAAAAAATCTATTCAGTCACCGAGGCGTTAAATGCCGGGACCATCATCGCTTACATAAATATTGGTCCAGATATTCAAGCAAAAAAAAACCGCCACCAGAAAAGCAAATATTATTGTGTTATAATAAATAATAATTTTAAGGAGCTACAATAAAGAATTGAGTGCTTCTTGGCATACATAAAGCGATCCCAGAAAAAGGTTCCTTCCCCGTCGGACGTAAATTTGATTTGGAATGCCACATCTCCCACGGCGAGAAATGCAAAACTGGATGTGAATGCCAAACTACGTCAATATAAACTTATCTTGCTTATGCCAACTCAATCACTTTACCAATATGTCAATACCCCTTGGGACAGTTTGCTCTCCGTTCACACCGGTGAAAATAATTGGCCCCGAATATACTTTTCCTATCGCGACAACACACGTCTTCGTCTGCATCTCAAGGTCTCAATTCAACGTGACACATGTCTTCACCTTCATCACCGCAAGTTCCATTTTTCCCCCTTCTTTCTTCTCCACCAGGCTACATAAACCCTCACGGCAGAAGTAACGGCGGCAGTAACGGAAGTGATTGTCACAGGAAATTACTCCCCCAGTAACGGCGCGGATTACTTGCACAGCGTACATCGCGAGTGCCGAACACGCGGGCGCTCTGTTCCGGGTGAAGTTGTAACGTTCACCAAACGCGTACCGAGTACCGAGTTCAATGCCAAATGCTGCTCTTCTTTACCTTACTTTCTACACAACAACAAAAAAATATATAAAACCAAACGTTTGCCGTTCCGCTTGGAATCTTGCTTGCCCCGTCCCGATGCCGATGAAGCGTATTCTCGATGACGTGACACTCTGGTGGAATCTCGCGTCTAAACCAAAGCCCCATTCGACAGACAGTTTCACCAAGGACGAAGGTTATGTGTATGGGTAATTCTGTTTTTTTTTTTTCGTTCGATCCGCTTTCAAGATACAGTAGAAAGAAAATTGATATTCCTTACCTGTCGTAGTTTTACCATCGCATCGGCAGTGATGAAATCTCCTTTCTGGAATTTGGTCACGAAGCACATCACCTGATACTGGCTCTGGCCCCGTTCTTCCTCGCCGAGCACAAGTGCCTTCAGTACCTGCACTTCCTGTAGATAGAGATCGGTAACAAAGGAGGGGAAAATTTAGCATTGGTAAGATGATCGATACAGTATTCAACAGTGTTAACGGAAGCAATAGGCGAATAAAGTAGCATTTACTGCTATGCTTTTATAGTTTATTTTTAACCCATTTTACATAAACTTCGGAAAAGGGGCAAGACATCATTTTTAATGTGACGAAATATTACAATATAAGCTATGCAAAAACTACCAAAACAACATGAAGAAAAATTTCTAAAATAGAATTTTATTTATTTTCATTCTGCTAGTTTACAAGCAACATTTTACAAAACCATCATGAATAATTTATTGCATTAGGTAGTTGAAAAAAATTACCATCGCATTGGGTACAAAATATTTGTTACACTTTTTAGCATTCCACAAGTTAAAAGCCTCCAGCTGCTGAACACACTGGACAGCCCAGCAAACGGTCCCAAACTGATCAAAGCGAACCCATCCATTGACGTGCCTTCATCGGTGAAATGAATTCCAATGCTTCAATGGTTCGTCTCTCTCGGGAACGGGAATGCGTATGGGAGTTTCGCACAACTTTGCCAGCTGGCATTTTGCAAAACTCCGCCCAGGTGGAAACATTCAGTTCTTGCGTAAAGCTTGCTGTCCATACCTTTTCCTGGGGACCTGGGTATCGTGAACGATTGTCACTTTCCCGTCCAAAGCTGGACGTTACCCAACTGGCAACGGTTTGGCAGAAAAGTGCGTCGCACGGCTGCCCGAGCACGGTGCTACCCAAACGAGCTGGCAAACAACATCGGAACGCGGAACCGGTACACACAAGAAGCGTAATTTAATCGGATTTCGATGCTGTCATCATACATCACACAGACACACACACAAAAACGCACGGCACGTCTCGAATTCGATACACGAGATTGCGTCCCACGTGAGCAGCAGGTTTTTGGCTTGCCAAACCATCACCTTGCTGAAGAATGGCATCTTTCACCTGGTGAGGGTGGCTTTTTTCTGCTCACTTCCCTCATCACACACCACCGCTCCCGCTGGCTGCGTTTCCGACGATGGACCACATCACACAGCATCCGTGACATCCATTTGTTACCGTCAAGAAGATGGACCATCGGATCCGACACGATGAATGGGTCCCTTCTTCTAGTCGTACCGGGACACGGATATCTGTACGAAGTTTGGTGCGTTTGCGAGCGTTGTGCATTGTGGAGGAGGAAAAAAAAACCAGCGAAGTAAAGCTGAAACGCATCATGATTCGTAGTGCGGAACAGTGGTTGGTTAGAAATCTGACCAAACCCAAACTGCTGAATGCACCACCACACACGTTTCTGCACAAACGGACAAATCATAGCCGCAAGTCATAAAGCTTTCACTTTGTGCAACAGAATCCTTTCGCATCGGACCGTGTACGGGTAGGCGACCGAGCCAAACGTGAGTTGCACCGGTATCGCACATTTACCCTCAGATATAGCAGACGAGCGTTTTTGCGAAAAAAAAGGCGGCAACACAAGGCGCCCGTTTTGCGATGGAAATTTCAACGGATGTTCCATGGCGTCGTTGCACATCACGTGGCGAGCGCTAAAACTCCGTTCCGGTGCCGGGAGTAACATCTTTAACACTACGCTGACAGCTGTCTCCATTAGACAACCTACTGGTGTGTCTTAATTTCATCAAGCTGATTTTCATCGGTACAGACATTTTGGTCTAATTTGACAACGAGCTTACTGTGCTTCTTTTTTTCTGCTGCTTCTTGTTTCCATAAATTTAATTTGCATAAAGGATAATCACATAGAGTTTCTATAGGTCGAAAAATTAATATAGCAAAAATACATTAAAATAACATTTAATTTTCTAATATTTTTATTCTTGATATCGCGATATCAGAATATCCTAAATATTCCCTTATTTATTATTAATTTATTTATTTAATTTATTTATTTATTAATTTATTTCATTTATTTATTAATTTACTTATTTATTTTATTTACAAAAAAAAACTCGGCCTGATCCGTGTTGCTGTTGCAAAACATTTCTCTGATCTCTCTGAAAAATCACACTGAGGGTGGCTGATTTAGATGATAACCCTATTAGCAGGTGCTTAGTTAAATGTTCACCATCACACCATCTACACCAACCCAGCCGAAAATATGCACCTTAGTCAACGGGTGCAAACCACCAAGCAGCTACCGGGCGGTCTCATCCGAAAGTAATCAAAACCTTTCGGTAAATATATTCACTGCCATAGAAATCGATGCAAATTGAAACCGGAAATCCTAACACAATATTTACATTCTTTTCGTGAACCTCACCTGTCCCTTTTTTGTTGGAGGGGGGGGGGGGGACCAAACTAAACGAGTGCTCGACGTATTTTACACCCGGCTGCCAGTGCCTTTGGTCCCGTTTGGCGCAATAAAAGCAATTCACTGCACAGGCGTCGGGATACTTGGTTCGGGCTTAATTGAATTTCTTGAACTCGAGGGCTTGGGTTAAATTGGAAGAAACGTTCCTGCCAATCCAGCTTGATGCAAATGCGTACCGTATACCGCCGGAAATGTGCAAATTAGATTACTCAGTACCGATCATTCAGAAGGCAATCAAAGGATTACTAGCTGGAAATGGTTGCCAAAACTTGGAGCATTACTGCTTGCCATGTGATTGAAAGATGCAATTTAGCCTTATAGATTAGGTTTTTTCTTTCTTCATGGAATCAAGCATCGTTATCGAAAATATAAAAATATCTTTCAAACTCTTAAATGGCACGCCACTAACACTCAACCAAGGCAACAGGTTTGTCACGAGTTACCCAACAAAACAAAAAAAAAACACGGTTTTGCCTTTTACAAGAAATCCCTTTTTTGCGGTGCCCGCCCTTTGGCGAAACAGAAACTAAAGATTTTCGCATTTACCACAACCGCAAAGCAAAGGCCACATAAACGACCGAGACCAAAATATCCACAACATGGGGACAGGTACAAAAAATATATATATATTGGCTAAGGCACAGCAGAAGCAAAAAAAAAAAACCCCAAACCTTACTCGCAACATGCCGCACTTTGCAACCCCGGGCTGCGAGTAAATTGTCCTGAAGCGAAAATAATTTTCACTCCGCTTGATAATAGTTTAATAGTGCTGTGAATAATTAATTTTCCAACCCCAGCAAAAACTCCCCTTCCAGTGCGCTCACACGGCACTGTGCTGACTGTGGAAGTTAGGAAAAACTAAACCGGTGCCTGCCAGAGGCTGCAGCAACTTCACACCAATGGTTTGCAGAACGGTAACGAAACTTTAATTTTTTCTCCTCCCACTCGACTGTTGCCTATTGCACACCGAAGGAGTACATCATTTGGAAAATTTTCCTGCGAAATACCAAATTACTTTTGCACACCAGTTGCAAAAGTTGACGATCAGTTTTCTTCCCGAGCAGTTTTGTGGAACATTTGCAAGGGTAAAAAAAAGGGATAATCTTGGTAGAGTTACCACTGCCGGCATCAGACGGGAAATGAAAAGTATACTGGGAAAGCAGGAAGAAAAACCCCAAACTTTGCTGAACAGATTGTTCTGACTCAACGCAAGTTTAACGATACTTTGAACTACGCTGTATGGACACGAGGCGCGCACGTGTGACCAACTGATTTCTACTGAGAAAACTGAGACTAGAATATCTATCGGTTCAATCAAGCGAACAGATTGATTGGAGCTTTTTTATGATCAGATATTCTTCGAACACTTCACCTTGAAAAGAGCTTGTTTTAATTGTTTTCTGCTTCTTGGCACCATTTTCTCCTAAACAGACATTTTTCAATGTCTGCCTCCACACACCTTCGTATCTTCTTTCCAAACAGTTTTAAATGTTTGCATTCCAATGGTTTTATTTTTATAAAACAACCTTTACGGTTATGGTGACCAGAAGAAAATTCTTGAGAAATATCAATTTTAACATTTAAAAAATATGTGCTTTTGCCTGTGTAAATTTGCTACGTAAAAGTACTGAGAATCCTAGAATGAAGGAAGGAACAAATATTCGTACTTCTGAGTTTCCATTTCTCCGTGCTCATTGGAACTTGACCATGAACTAATTATATTTCATTTTTACAATAAGTTTTCGTATGAATTTTATGATAAATAGATTAATTTCAGTAAATGGATTCATTTTCTGTCACAATTATTGTAGCAAACAAATGGTCGATTTAGCAGTCAATATGTCAAATCGCCTATCCAACTGTCATTTCAAAGTTATTGAGTATTATTATCACAAATACTGCAACAGCTATATTAACATGATAAGTTTATCCTTTTTTAAACCAATCCACTTCAAACACGCAAACGGAAGTATCCACTCTTACTCAATAGTATTGATTCAACGTTTTAATGCTATTACTTCTTTTACTGACCGATAATTCCGTTGAATGCGTTTCCAAGCCGTTTCCAAAAGGCATCCTCTGCAAACCTCTAATCCATTACACAACCTACCAACGGTATCGTTAAATCAGAAATAGCTCTCAAGTCTTAAAAAGGCAATCCCTCTTAATGGTGGAATTTAGCCCTCAACATTAGTGTTAAAATGTTACAACATTGGGAGGGGAGAAAAAAGAATGGCAAGACCAACAAAAAAAAGGTAAACTTCATTAATCCAGCCCCACCGGGTAGCAGCAGTCCCTTCCTGGTACTGACGTTCACGGCCTCATTCGACGGTTTCCATTTCTCATCGAAAATTTCCCTTCGCATCCAATCCAAACCACCAAACAAAGCAAGCTTGTACACAGCGCTTTTCGGTTCTAAAAATTGAAGCAATATATACTTTTTTTTTACCCACAACTTTTTCACCCTTATAATCTCTCGAAATGTTTTTGGTGGTTTTATGTGATGGGTTGGAAAATTTGCACCTTTATTTGCTTCATCCACGGGCGAAGAAATACATTGCCTTTCATCAACCACCTTTTCAAAACCACACCAACCAACGCGGAAAAACCCACCCACATCCACGTGATGGAAGGTTGTGCAGCGAGCACCGGCTACAAGCTCATCTGCAAGCGAATATTCTGCTAATGGAGCACCACATTTTAGCCATCAACATCTTACACCTTTCAGCGGTACCCCCCCC
>STHB01000003.1:12698919-12841419 GCA_018908115.1 Anopheles rivulorum
CGCTCCATCCGCTCTAGCATTAAATCCTCTTTCGCAACTCGCCGCAAGAAAAGATTGTAAATTCGTGGAAATGCGGCCGGTAAGAATACGGCAACCAAGAACGCAGGCCAATGTTTTATTAGCACCGCTGTTGGGTTGATTTGTTTCCGAAAGTGATAGAAGCCGAAGCGGTAATTGAAAAGTTGCGATGAAGCCTGTGCCGTGGCTCAGGTGCGTGATTGTGCTGGGCGTGGATGGAAAATCTATGGGAAAATTTTATGCCGCTTGGAACGCGCGCCGGGAACTTCTTCCAAATTCGCCTAAGTAGCATACTTTAAAGTTAAACGAGCTGGCAGAAGATGGCACACAACAATTGAATTAGCAGCGTAAAGGCTTGCTGCTGATCCGGTTGGGCCTTTATGGGTTGAATTGCAGCACGGTTTTGCTAGGGATGGTGGTTGGGATGGAAAAGCAACGTAGACGATGGTGTCATCATGTATCGCTGTAATGGTAGATTTATGATGTGACGGTTAAATAAATAAAACTAATTTTATCACCTTTTTGCCGTTCATTTTATGACTTTAAATATTTAAAAACATTCATTTAGTGAAAGATGAAGTGTGAAAGATTGAACTTTGTAAGCGTCGACTGTTGGAGAATCTCCTGCTTGTGTGTGGTCAGACCAACTAAACAGTTCCGATTCCGAACCATTGACTTTATTCAAAAGATTAATTCGAGACCGACTCAGATGAAAATGATTACCATAAATTATGATCTGATAGTAAAACACGTAAAATTGAAGAGGTAACAGCTTATTTATCAAATTTTTAAATAAACAGTGTTAGCGACATCTATGTGTCATTATTATAAGCTAACCATTGTCGCTAGCGTCAAATAGAAAATGTGCAGCGTCCTCTAGTGAACAGTAGCTCTACTAATATGAATTTTTCCAATGTAAATATGGCCCTGGTGGTATGCAATTTAGTGGTTTGTAGGTACGAGATAAAAGAAAATAGGTTATATTATACATACATCTAATTCTCGAGACTATCTCTAAACGGACACCCGAAACACAATAAGTTTGACATCACTGATATGAAAGTTGATTTGATCGTATTAATTCGCTGAGTTCGATGATCAATTTATTGTAAATTTTGTAGTTGATATAAAAATGCAAATGAATGGTTTGAATCAATAGAAAAAATATTCACACTAGTGATACGGTTTAAATATTCACTTTATTTTGTGTGTACCTCCGTGCAGTTCAGTAGGTGAGCATATGCAGTCGATTACATTATCAGTTTAAGTCATGTTTGCCCCCTCTCGTCGGTGACCCATTAGGCCCTTCTACTAAACCATTTGAACCTTCTGCCCAGCAACACTTTGGAGTTTCGTTTCGTTTTCTGTCATATTTCCATATGCCTTGCAGGAGAATTGTCTTATTATAAAAACTCTTCCAGCAGCTCATGCCCATGCCTGGCTGCATGTCTGCCTGTACAATAAATATATTCGTAAGCATCGTAAGCACCATCTCGCTTCAACCCATTCACTTACAATTCAATCGAATGGTGATTTCGTAAAATATAATGCTTCACGAACGAATGAATGTTTTCCCGTTCGGTTTCGTTCCTTCGCTTCGTAAATTTAAAACGAACATTCCTTCACCTGTACCTGCCCGCTAATACTGTAACCTGTGCGGATAGAATATATCTCTTTGTCTTCTCGTTCTTTACACAATCGTCAACATTGAAAGGAGAAACAGTCCCAATACATCGATTGCAAAATGGTAATGGCAGTGTTGTGTTTTGGGAGTAATTTTTTATAACTATACTCAGTTGTTACTTCCTTAGTTATTTGTTTTACATTCATGTTCTATATATCCGTGTTGTATGTATCCTGTTCATTTGGCAGTATCGTTTGCATGACTTTTTTTAAGTACCATTAAATTATATTGTGTGTTTGTGTGTTTTGCTTAAATTGTCTCAACATTTCTTTTTTCCTTCTCCATTTTCTGCATCTGCCTTAGTCGTTGCTGAAACAGTGAATCGTTTATGCGTTGTTTTGTTTTAGTTTTATATGTACAATTGATTTAGTTACTTTAAATGCAGCGTTTGTTCCGTTCAACAACGCTGTTCCAAGTGAATATCGTTCGAACATCATCTGGCTAGTTTGTTGGAATAAAAATAGATGAGATTTGTTGTATCATGTGTGTCATTTACACCAGTTTGTTTTGTTTTTGTTTTATTCCTTCCTTTCGCTACTTATTGTCTCTGGACGGCTTCCTGCCATTACTCGTGCTACTTTTCACTTATCTCGTTTCATTTCTATTATTTCGAGAGTGTTTTACTTCAAACTCATCAATAATTTAGTTTAAAAGTTTAAAAAAAAAGTAATAAATTTTGATAAAATATTAAGCCCGAGCGTTTAAAACTAGAAATCGCAACCAATACTAGCGCCACCGGCGGTCGATAGTAGAACTACACTCATTGGAACGCTTAGTGGTATGCAATCTGCGATACAAGTTTCAACGAATTTTGATTTTTTTGAAAAAATTAAATAAATTATAGTAATCCGTTAAACACGACAAAAATAAACAAATTTCCTGCATAAAAACAAAAACTTTATGTTGACGATACGCACAGTTCAATCCATTCTTCTAATATTCCTGTAAAATTTGCCTCGCTCACAGTCCATTTTCAGTTGTGTATGTTTCACCGCTGTTTCCCGTCCCATAGGCCCATTACATTAATGCACATATTTCAGCTAGTTGTTCGTGTATAAAATCGTTTAAATATCACACAGTATTCTTCATTTTACGTGGGGGTTTTTTCCCCCACCGCACATACATACACACACACATATACATATCTGGCTATTAGTTTCTATCGCCAGTTTTGAATGCTATGATGCCATTTTCAATGCCTATTTACATGTTGCTGGACAGAACATAGAAACATGCACACTTACGTTACATAAATACATTCGTCCATCGACCGCTGTCTCTGATTAGTATACCGGGGATGGACAACAGCAAGAAAAGGAGTTGAGTTGAAGGAAGAAAAAACGCTAGTTTATGCACACACACTCCCCGTGTGTGTGCGCGCAATGGCGGGTAAAGAGAGCACTAAACGAACAACCAAGTGCCGGTTTTTCATGTTTTGCGGTACTACACCTACATACTAATGCCGCTGAGGAATTAAAAGTAATACTTAAAGGTATGGGTCATCGCCAAGGACACGGCTACCACTCGCTTCATCTGGCGTCACTTCTTGCACCGTTTCGAGCCCACCGCCAGGCACCGAGCGGGAAGTGTCGTCCTGCGCCGGTTCCCCCACTCACGGGGGTTTGGTTTTATCTTTAAGACTAGAAACGGTTGCCTGAGGATGGCCGGTACCGTGCAGGATGGCGTAGAACGGTGCAGGGGCAGGTTGGTTGCCGCTTTGGCTTGAGGTCGGACTGGCCGCTTCGGCCGTTTCATCGTCCAGCTGCACGCTGCTGTCCGCGGCGGACGGTATCGTGGGCAGAAAGCGTACGCCGAGGCGCGGCGGCGAACAGGACAGCTCCTGGGTGTCTTCCTGCACTGCGGACTGGCGGACGAGCCGGGGTTTACCACCGGGGATGGACTGACGGGCGGTACCTGTAGGAAGGAAGGAGGCAAAAGACGTGAGAAGTGGTCGCTTTACCGCTAACAAGAGCCAACAAGTATTGAAAGCATCATTTTATGAAGCGAATTGCATACTTTGAGGCGCATTTGATAATGCGCCGTTCACTTTGTCACTTACTGGAAACAGGATGTCCAACACCGTCAACACGCACACCCGGCAACACTACCGACGTGCTGCCACTGGAGCGTGAAATGCGCCAGGTCCCGGTACTCTGCGTGGCGGTCGATCCCGACGAATCGTTCCGCGAGCTGGACAGGTTCGAGTCCTGCGAAGTCTTGCGCGTAATCAACCAAGACGTATGCCGGCGCCGTGGATCCAGCAACCGCAGCGGAATGCCGCAATGGTGCTGCGCATTGCGCCACGAGTCCGACCTGGACGAGCTAAAGTTCTCGCTGGACGACACGGAACCGGCCCGCTTGTGCTGCTTCTGCTGGATCTCCGCAATCTGGTACGCGTACTGATCACCATTACGGCCTCTGCTACGCCGATTACGCTCCTCGGCAGTGCCCCAGCTGCAGAGCATCAAACGGCGCCAGGTACGTACCAGTACGCCCTGGCGCAGATGATGCTGCTGCTGCTGCTGCTGGTGATGGTGAAAGCGTAACCGGGCCGACTCCTGCTCCATCAGCTTCGCCGAGCAGTTGCACGTTTGGCCGGGCAAGAGCGGTGGCAACTCCTTCGACGAGCGCTCCACCAGCGAGTTGGTGTTGGCCGGTGTGTGCCGATTGCTGAAATTGGAACTGTGGCGACAGCGGCCGATGCCGCGCGTAACGCGCGACTCCTCGATCGCTTTGCAGATCAGCACGCAGTCCTTCTTGAACTGCTTGGTAAGGATNCTGCTGCTGCTGATGATGGTGAAAGCGTAATCGGGCCGACTCCTGCTCCATCAGCTTCGCCGAGCAGTTGCACGTTTGGCCGGGCAAGAGCGGTGGCAACTCCTTCGACGAGCGCTCCACCAGCGAGTTGGTGTTGGCCGGTGTGTGCCGATTGCTGAAATTGGAACTGTGGCGACAGCGGCCGATGCCGCGCGTAACGCGCGACTCCTCGATCGCTTTGCAGATCAGCACGCAGTCCTTCTTGAACTGCTTGGTAAGGATGGCGTAAAGGAAGGGATTGCAGCAGGAGTTGAGCGGCAGGATGAAGACGGTAAACACCTTCGCCTGCTCGAGCGAGATCAGGTGCAGACCGAAGACGGCGGTAAGCGAGAAGAAGGCGATCGGGGACCAGCAGATAAAGTCGGTAAAGACGAGCAGCGCCATGCGCTTGGCGATGCGCGAATCGTTCGAGTTCCAGGCCTGCGAGCCGCGTATTGCACAGTACATCTTGAGATAGCACCCCATCAGGATGAGGAACGCCACTCCGTTGATGAACATGAGAAATACGACGTACGCCAGGCTGCCGGTACCCTTCTGGATCTCGAACGGCAGACACACGGCGAACACGCGGTAGTCGGACACGCCGAGCAGCGGCAGGACGGCCATCGTGATGGCGAACGTCCAACCGACCGTCATGATGTAGCTGGCGTGCCGCAGCGACAGCCGCTTGTTCAGGTGCATCGCGTGCGTGATGGCGTAGTTGCGCTCGAGCGTGATCACCGCGAGCGTGTACACGGACAGCTCCGAGCTGAGCACCGCCAGAAAGCCGGACAGCTTGCAGCCGGCGCTCATCTGCCACGGGATGGCGTACATGCGGAATTCGCCGAGCGTGGACGCGTCCACCACCGCCAGAAAGCCGAGATAGATGCCCATGAAGAAGTCGGCCGCGGCCAGATTGCACACCAGAAACCGTGGCACGTCCATTTTCGACCGGGAAAAGATCAGCACAAACACGACCGTCCCGTTGCCGAGCATGGCAAGCAGAAAGACGACCCACACGCCACACCGCAACGTCCACCAGTCGAACAGATCCTGGCAGGGTAGGAACGGGCCCGGTTCCGGCAGACACTGGACGGCACCCGGTTGGGCCGTTGGCGATGCGTGCGTAATGCCCAGCTCGTCCTCGAAGTACTCGTCCGGGAAGGTTGGTACGTGACCACCCGGGTAGCTGCCGTACTCGGCACCGTACGCATTCAACAGGTCGTTGATTTGGGTGCCGAACTTTTTGCTCAAGTTTTCTGTGCAGGAAGACAGGGCGAGAAAGGAAAACGGTTGATTAACAAGCTCTGTACGTCGTTTCCCTTAATGAATTGCAGGGAAAATCTACATGTAAGCGCCTAAAGTTATGCAAAGCGCACTGCACAAGTATGGCAATAGAGCAGCTGTCTGTCTGTTGCTTGGGTTTTGATCAACTTGGAAGAGAGATCGAATAAGATCTCTGAGAACAGGGCGTTGCAGTTCCTACTAGTTGATGACGTTTATTTCATATTCGAGGATGAAATGTTCCTTTGGAAGCTTGTTCATATTTCTCTGGTTGAACGAAATGCTACATTCTTTCTTTATTCGAGAAAAGCATCGTGCTGGTTTTCGTATTAAAACCTTGATCTACTTGGTACACTTCCGGGAAGCAAGTAAATGCAAGTCGTGCTTGCATCCCTTGCCATCCATTGCACGGCCAAAAAGGCAAATCTAGCTTCCCTGAACAAAAGAAATTTTCCCCGAACAAACCGGTTGGTACCGTCCGTCCGTTCCCAACTTACGCAACTGCGGCCAGATATCGTTGTAGCTGTTGTTCCACAGGCTCATGTCGAACTCGTTGTCGGTCGGGAAGAGTACGTTCTCGCGAATGTTGAATGTGTTAGGAACTTTCGGTAGGGCCGTCGTGAGCGGCAGAAAGGAACAGCAGTGATAGGCGTACGACAGGACGAGCGTCTGGATGCGTGGAAATGCTTCCGGTGGTGGAAACTCGCGCAGGTGCGGATTGTTGAACGTTTTCAGATGCAGCAACCGTTCGAGCCCGGCCGTCGGTAGCTGGGGGAACAGATTATTGCCTAGATTTCTGCAAAACGAAAGCACCGTGAAAGGGGGGAAGATTAATCTCTCCCGTGGAGAAAGTGTGAGCAGCAAAGGTACTTACAAGTCTTCGAGCTTTTTCAGCGGTCGAAACGCGTCCGGATGGATGAAGAATACTTGGTTCGATTCCATGTCGCTGAAGATGATTGCAAAAAAAAANTTTCAGATGCAGCAACCGTTCGAGCCCGGCCGTCGGTAGCTGGGGGAACAGATTATTGCCTAGATTTCTGCAAAACGAAAGCACCGTGAAAGGGGGGAAGATTAATCTCTCCCGTGGAGAAAGTGTGAGCAGCAAAGGTACTTACAAGTCTTCGAGCTTTTTCAGCGGTCGAAACGCGTCCGGATGGATGAAGAATACTTGGTTCGATTCCATGTCGCTGAAGATGATTGCAAAAAAAAAGGGTCAAACCAAACAACAACATTATTTCCAGTGAGATAAATGCAATTGAATTTAATTTCACCGATGATTTATTCGCAGCAAAACGCAAAACCGTGGCAACGGTTAGCAAACCTACTACTTACAGCACTTGCAGCCGGACCAGCCCGATGAATGCGTCGTGCGGAATAGATTCGATTTCGTTGTTCGAAAGCAGCAGATCGTGCAGCTGACCGAGACTAGAGAACGGTGCACCGTGCAGTGAGCTTATCCTGTTGCTGGCTAAATCTCTGTTGAGCGTCCACCGTCCAGGTCCGAGAAGCGTTCAAGAAGTGGATCACCGTGCAAAGGACCCAGTTTCCATCCGGACCGGTACCGAAGGATGCCAACCAAGGTAGATAATAAAGAAAAATGCAATTTTACTTCCCGACCCTTTCCGATGAGGATGCATACTTACAGCAATCTTAAATCACGACAGTTTGTTACATTTGGAATGCTTAACAATATATTGGATTTCAAATCCCTGGAGCAGCAAACACGAAAGAAACAGTGGAAATGGGTTATGGAAAAGTTATGGAGTTTTGTGTGGTTAAAAAAAAGGAAGGAAACAACCGTGCAGCACTGGACACTTACAAGCTTCTCAAGCGGGGCGAAGTCTTACAAATATGATCAGGTATTTTGGACAGGTTGGCTCGGTCCAGCCGCAGCACCTCGAGCGAGGTGCAACCGTCCAGTGGAGGTAGTTCATTGAGGCCGCGCACATCGGAAAGAATGCTTGTGATAAACGGGAAACATGTTGGAAAAATTGTTTAACATTTGCATAAAGTTGTTTGCTTTCTTCGAGCGACTTACAGCTTTCGAAGCCGGGGCATGTTTTGGAGCGCGCCGGCTTTGATACCGGCCAGCGGGTTGGACTTTAGATCCATTGAGACTAGATTTTTCGGGAAATCACCCTTCGATATCCACCGAATGCGATTGTTCGATGCCGAGCTGGAAGTAAGACATTTTGGAAGGAGGTATAAAGAAATAGAGATAGAGATCCAAAACGATCTTCTCGCTGTGCTCGGAGCAGACGGATAGCACTGCTCCAATACACAAAAAGTTGTTTTTCATCCTACGGGTTTTTGGAAAAACTATAAAACGCAATGAAAGTTTCCCAGTGCCTTTCACGGCGCTTGACGGCGATGCTTTCTTAGCCAATGACTTTTACCCCGCAGAGCCCGTAAAGCCAGCACACCATTGTACTACGCAGCGTGGCACATTCACCCGATGACAGCTGGCAGCAGTTGCTCAACAGTGTTCCCGTTCGGAAGCACAGCAGCCACAAGCTGGTTGCGCTGACGAAGCGAAAGTGCCGCTCGGACCACTAATAGAATACGACGTAAATCTTACAGCAGCAATGTTGAAAGGCTTATGAATAATGAATGAAGCCGGAAGCGTAAGCCGGACACTCTCCAGCCACCAACCACGTGCCCAGCGCTGCCCGACATACTGACCTCGCGGCCGACGAACAAAAGGACCACAGCAAGCGCTGGGTGTCCCGCGGTCCCAAACGATGGTCGGGATGGGTACGGCAAGTTTGAAAAATCTTCCCTTGATAGACGTACGACTGTCTGCGGGAGCACTCACACATTAAAGAACGGAACTCTGCCAAGCTAGTTGTGCCCAGCTTGCCCAGCGACGGTTTAAGATCGTTGGTTGGCCCGACGGCAAATCGTTTCAAACTGTCTGTAAGAAACGTACCTTCCCTCCGAGCGGACATGGCTAATGGGGAAGGTAAATCCAATTAGTTAAAAAGCGGACAGGACAGTGCAAAGGAAATGACCACGAGACAAAGAGCAAATAATTGCCTTCCCCGATATGCCTTCGCTGCATGTTGAACCATGTTTTCCGTTTTTCTTTTTATCCATATCTCTCTCTCTCTCTCTTTCTCTCTTTCTCTCTAGAAGAGATGATTGTTCTTCCGACTTTTCCACGGTTCCGTTCCGTGGAAGCAATATCCTGCGCTCGCTTTTAATCGCATCGGGATCGCCCTTGCCGGGTGAGGTGGAAAATTGGCTTGTTCGTGTAATTGTGGTGCAGCAGTACTGCGGAGGGTCGATCTCGATGGGATGGGAATGGGAATTGAATGATGAGGTAAATGTGAAATGAGAGATTAAATTGCTGAGAAATAGAACTGCCCATGTTTCGCTTGTTCCGACAAACCGAATGTGAAACCGATTATTGCCCTTAGTGAGCATGGGGCTAAAGAAATTTAGTGTAACTGCATTGCATCGAACTGTGGGCGAGAAGTTAGCTCAGGGAAGCACGCCAAGAACTGGTTTTTTTTTTGCTCAGTGGTTTAAGAGTTAGTTACCGCCCTGATTGTTACCCAAAAACCGATTATAATACTGTTTGAGGTCAGAGCAGGGTAGAAAGTTACACCTCACATCGCCGCTCCGGTGCAAGTTTTACACATCTTTATGACCTGGCTGCAAACGCCCGGTGGTGGCAAAGGTGAAGTGCATAACTTGTTCATCCTCCCTCGGTCCCCCCCTCCCCTCGGATAACCATTCCAGTTCCGATTTGCACCCCCAAACAAAAAAAGCAGACATCTGATTGCATATACTTACATTTCCTGCAGCATCATTAGGTTCTCCAGGCCAACAGGCACGGAGCTTAAGCTATTATCATCTACATCTCTGCAAAGAAAGGCAGAAAAGTGCACCCGGTTTAGTAGTACGCCAGGAAATACATACATTCCACCTACATTGCACCACCAGTCAGGCGCCACCCCGTTTCATTTAACTTCCCCTTTGCTAAAGCTCAATAAATTTATTCCGGACCGGGGTGTGATCAACTTTTGATCGCAGGGAAATGCCACCCTTAACCGGAGCGGAAGACCAGCAGAATCTGGCAAAGGTTTTATGCAAATAATGTTGGCAAACTTTTATCCCTTCGTTCTGGCGGGGTGGCTACACTAAACCCGTGCTCACCCTTTTCAAACGGGAAGTGAATTGTTTTACTACCAGCCAATAGTTTCTGTGTTCCCAATTCGGGTTTTCATTTCTTACTGCTTTGGTACACTTCCGTCTTTTTTTCCTATTTGAAAGGGAAGGATTTATTTGCGTGTGAAATTTATCTGAACCAATCGAAAGGAAAAAACAAGTTTGTGGGTTTCAATTGTTCTTTCTTTTTTCTCTTTCCAAAGGCTGCATAGACGACCCGTCAGAGATATTGGCGTGACTGGAGGGTGCGCTTAATATTAGTGGCTTAGCGTTTTATGAATACTTACAAAACTTTGAGTCGTGTTAGGTTCGTTAAAGCACCGGAAGTAATTTCACTTATTTGATTTCTTCTTAATATTCTGCAATTGAAATTGTGAAAATAGAGAAAACACGATTAAAATAATGCGTAAATGTAAAGTTTAAGCCGCANCCTCACGCGAAGTTGAAGCTACCGGTTCCGAAACAATTTTTTTCTTGGCCGTGAGACCCGGATCAGAACTTTTGCGCTTCACTGTAGTGAAGCACTCATCTGGTCCGTCCATAGGCTCCACCTCCATGGTAGAGCCCGAGCGAATTGATTTGTCTAATAAGACAGACAGAGAGAGCACGATAAAAGGAATTACTTACCGTCTCTGCACTAGCGCAGAGAGGAGAGAAAGTAAGCCGAGCAAGGAGCGTAAGCTGCTTACTCAAACGCACTGCTCTACCTACACACGCAACACTAGACAGGACAACTATCACTGTTACACCTACGCACAGATCGCTTCGCAATCGTACTTTTCACTTTTGCCTTACGCACTGCGTGTAGTTGGGGTCGATGGCTTTTGCCGTATCGTGTGCCGTAGCCGTTTTGCCGTGTTAAAAAACGGAGCACTTAGTGAAACACGTCTTAGCAGCTTCGTGGTTGGAGACAGAATGAAAGGGAAGGATTTATTTGTGTGTGAAATTTATCTGAACCAATCGAAAGGAAAAAAAAATGTTGTGGGTTTCAATTGTTCTTTCTTTTTTTCTCTTTCCAAAGGCTGCATAGACGACCCGTCAGAGATATTGGCGTGACTGGAGGGTGCGCTTAATATTGGCTTAGCGTTTTATGAATACTTACAAAACTTTGAGTCGTGTTAGGTTCGTTAAAGCACCGGAAGTAATTTCACTTATTTGATTTCTTCTTAATATTCTGCAATTGAAATTGTGAAAATAGAGAAAACACGATTAAAATAATGCGTAAATGTAAAGTTTAAGCCGCAGTCCAATTAAAATTCAGCACAAAAACATAAAAAGTGACACAGATTGCATACCTTTGGGCGTTTTGCAACTTCTGACGCTTGATATCTATTGCCCCCGAAAGTATGCAATTCTTGTGCAACAAAACGCTTAAAATAATGCAGTATACGTGACAAAATTTTACTGGACTGGACTGCTAACATCATTTTGTTAGGAAAGTGCCATACTTACAACATGTATAAATTATCCAAAACTGGAAAATCTCTTTCTCTGATTATTGTAAGTAAATTATTACCTAAATTTCTGTAAGTAAAAGAGATTGACGAAAAAATAGAAAATAAATATTATTATGCTGTCTTCAACATTCGTCACTTCACAACGCATTTCAGGCACGCCACGTTTGTCCCACCCCACAAAATGGCATCATTTTTCAACAAACCCTTTTGTTTCGTTTGCTTCTTTTAAGTAAAATGAAAGAAAAAAAGCTCGCGTTTAGACAGAAAGGACATCTGAGCGGTACAGCTTTCAGGCTGATTGGTGTTCACGGATCACTTTCTTAGTGGTTGGACCGAACTCACACTGCGGTGACATACATTTTTTTTTGTTCGCTCTCTCGTTCTCTCGAACCATCAGAAGAAATAATGTCGTAGCTTCCAATCTCGGTCACAGCATGGACAATATCATTCAGCAGCAGCAGCAGGAAGATGCCCGATGGAAACGGTTTCCGGTACGGACACAAAGCTGCTGCTGGAAATGCGCCAAGAGTTGCATCCTTGCAATGTTTCTCAATTTTGTGCAGGGAGTGACACAAGCACAGGACAAATGCATTCGTCGCTGTGTATCATGTGTCACAAATGTTAGCACGGAAGGATATATTCATGTCACAATGTACGACTGTTCAATCGCACCAATCGGCTGGTTCGATTGGTTCTCTAAAAGGGTTTGGGGTTTTGTGTGATTGTATGGCGCAAAAAAAAAATGGAACACTGTTGTATATTAGAGTGTGCCAGGACTTGATGATTGATTATTCCATACATGTGCCGGACATTTGAAACACAATTTTGACGGATCTATTTTCGGTTGAGTGCTCTTTACAGTCGACAGGCATATGACGTTGATGCGAATAGGAATCAATTAAGTGCGCCATTCGCCGTGGGGAAAATTGAAAACCAACTTTTCCATTTTGCAGCTTCAACCCAAAAGTGGTAAAACATTTATATCCTTATACGGTTAGCACGTCAGTGCATCCCTTAACTCGCTTTCCCATACACTTACAAAGCTTCTAATGATCTCAGTCCGATCAGTGCGTCCGTCGGTACCCGCTGCAGCAGATTGCCCTCCAGTCTCAGATTCTTCAGGAAGTGAAACCCCCGAAAGGTAACGTTCTCCGTGTCGGCGATTAGGTTGTTGTCTAGGTAGCTGCAAACATAAATCAAAACCACACCGGTATAACGTGAAGGTGCGTTCGGAATGGTTGCCCGTTCCCGTCCATACTTACAGCGTAGTTACCGTCCGGATGCGCCTCAGTGCGTCGATTGGGACGCGCACCAAACCGCAGCTTTGCAGTGCAATCTTCTTCAGGTTGGACAGCCCCAGGAACGCCTCGCTGTTGATGTGATCTAGCTTGTTGTGGGAAAGGATGCTGTGTGTGTGTGTGCGGGAGTTTTAGGTTTTAGTTTTCCGGTTCCGGGTTTGCGTTCAATTAGCAGTGAAAATTGAATTGGAAGGATTACACCTACAAACTAACTACCGACGCAATGATCCTCCGCAATAAGGGCTATGATCTTGTGCATGGTTCGGTTGAGTTAAACGTAAAATCATGGCAAAAACTTTTTAATGTACTTTTGCCAACAAAAAAAAAAAACACAAGCACTGCCGGAACTCAAACTTTCTACGTAGCTCGATCCTCGTCATCAAGAGCCTTTACGAGAGAGTTAAACTAATAAAATCTGCTGACGAGTAGGGGAAAGTATTACAAACGCAGAAACAGGCGAAAAATAACTTTTTAATTACAAAATATTTGCAGTGTAGCTTAGGGAAAGAAAGCTCGAAACTGGAACTGTTTTACACCGTGCCATGCCATTAAGTTACTTCTCGATGAAGGTAAACCTGAAAGTCTCTGTCACTTCTCTCCTGTCGTTATCGATTTAATTACTTTTTGATACAAGAATTTCTTCCTTTCTCCCTCTCTCTCTCTCCTTCCGTCGTGTTTCAAATTTATGTTTCCGAAGAGTTATTCATTCACTGCTACAGCATGGAATGGTAATGTTTCATACTTACAGCTCCTCTAGATTTGGCAGCATTTCGAATGACTTATTTGGTAGGTTGGTTATGTTGTTACTACTAAGATCTCTGTGGAGGAAAGAAAAAACAAGCAAACGATACAAATATTCCATTAGTGTCCAAAAACAAAAAAAAACAGTCCATTAGGTTTGGGAAATTGAGAAATGGTAAGCACCAAGCAGTTTGCTAATGATGGACACACCGATAACATTCCGTGACACCGCGGGAGCGCACATTAATTGCTTCCGAATCGAGTTGATTGCTCCCTCGCTCTCTCTCTCTCTCTCTCTCTCTCTCTCTCGTGTAATTTTTGGGGGATAATATTCCAACGGCCGATAGGCCACTCAAAACGACCCACTGCAAAACAGCCATTTGCTTCCGACAGCTTGACACGGCGGAACTACAGGCGCACTATTTGGGCGAAGGTAATTTATGGTCTCATGATGATCGTACGGGGTTCTCCAGAAACCGGTCCCCGTTTCGTTGCCTTTAGATAATTAGCCTTTGACGGAAGCAATATCGACAGTATGCGCCTTTTTAGTAATAGGTTTGACCTACTTTTGGGTGTGTGTTTGTGTGGTGAAAAAAACAAGAATTATTTAAGTGACTTCCANACAACATGTATAAATTATCCAAAACTGGAAAATCTCTTTCTCTGATTATTGTAAGTAAATTATTACCTAAATTTCTGTAAGTAAAAGAGATTGGCGAAAAAATAGAAAATAAATATTATTATGCTGTCTTCAACATTCGTCACTTCACAACGCATTTCAGGCACGCCACGTTTGTCCCACCCCACAAAATGGCATCATTTTTCAACAAACCCTTTTGTTTCGTTTGCTTCTTTTAAGTAAAAAGAAAGAAAAACAAAGCTCGCGTTTCGACAGAAAGGACATCTGAGCGGTACAGCTTTCAGGCTGATTGGTGTTCACGGATCACTTTCTTAGTGGTTGGACCGAACTCACACTGCGGTGACATACATTTTTTTTGTTCGCTCTCTCGTTCTCTCGAACCATCAGATGAAATAATGTCATAGCTTCCAATCTCGGTCACAGCATGGACAATATCATTCAGCAGCAGCAGGAAGATGCCCGATGGAAACGGTTTCCGGTACGGACACAAAGCTGCTGCTGGAAATGCGCCAAGAGTTGCATCCTTGCAATGTTTCTCAATTTTGTGTAGGGAGTGACACAAGCACAGGACAAATGCATTCGTCGCTGTGTATCATGTGTCACAAATGTTAGCACGGAAGGATATATTCATGTCACAATGTACGATTGTTCAATCGCACCAATCGGCTGGTTCGATTGGTTCTCTAAAAGGGTTTGGGGTTTTGTGTGATTGTATGGCGCAAAAAAAAAAAATGGAACACTGTTGTACATTGGAGTGTGCCAGGACTTGATGATTGATTATTCCATACATGTGCCGGACATTTGAAACACAATTTTGACGGATCTATTTTCGGTTGAGTGCTCTTTGCAGTCGACAGCCATATGACGTTGATGCGAATAGGAATCAATTAAGTGCGCCATTCGCCGTGGGGGAAATGGGAAACCAACTTTTCCATTTTGCAGCTTCAACCCAAAAGTGGTAAAACATTTATATCCTTATACGGTTAGCACTTCGGTGCATCCCTTAACTAGCTTTCCCATACACTTACAAAGCTTCTAATGATCTCAGTCCGATCAGTGCGTCCGTCGGTACCCGCTGCAGCAGATTGCCCTCCAGTCTCAGATTCTTCAGGAAGTGAAACCCCCGAAAGGTAACGTTCTCCGTGTCGGCGATTAGGTTGTTGTCTAGGTAGCTGCAAACATAAATCAAAACCACACCGGTATAACGTGAAGGTGCGTTCGGAATGGTTGCCCGTTCCCGTCCATACTTACAGCGTAGTTACCGTCCGGATGCGCCTCAGTGCGTCGATTGGGACGCGCACCAAACCGCAGCTTTGCAGTGCAATCTTCTTCAGGTTGGACAGCCCCAGGAACGCCTCGCTGTTGATGTGATCTAGCTTGTTGTGGGAAAGGATGCTGTGTGTGTGTGTGTGTGCGGGAGTTTTAGGTTTTAGTTTTCCGGTTCCGGGTTTGCGTTCAATTAGCAGTGAAAATTGAATTGGAAGGATTACACCTACAAACTAACTACCGACGCAATGATCCTCCGCAATAAGGGCTATGATCTTGTGCATGGTTGGGTTGAGTTAAACGTAAAATCATGGCAAAAACTTTTTAATGTACTTTTGCCAACAAAAAAAAAAAGCACAAGCACTGGCGGAACTCAAACTTTCTACGTAGCTCGATCCTCATCATCAAGAGCCTTTACGAGAGAGAGTTAAACTAATAAAATCTGCTGACGAGTAGGGGAAAGTATTACAAACGCAGAAGCAGGCAAAAAATAACTTTTTAATTACAAAATATTTGCAGTGTAGCTTCTTTCCCTAAGCTCGAAACTGGAACTGTTTTACACCGTGCCATGCCATTAAGTTACTTCTCGATGAAGGTAAACCTGAAAGTCTCTGTCACATCTCTCCTGTCGTTATCGATTTAATTACTTTTTGATACAAGAATTTCTTCCTTTCTCTCTCTCTCTCTCCTTCCGTCATGTTTCAAATTCATGTTTCCGAAGAGTTATTCATTCACTGCTACGGAATGGAATGGTAATGTTTCATACTTACAGCTCCTCTAGATTTGGCAGCATTTCGAATGACTTATTTGGTAGGTTGGTTATGTTGTTACTACTAAGATCTCTGTGGAGGAAAGAAAAAACAAGCAAACGATACAAATATTCCATTAGTGTCCAAAAACAAAAAAAAAAACAGTCCATTAGGTTTGGGAAATTGAGAAATGGTAAGCACCAAGCAGTTTGCTAATGATGGACACACCGATAACATTCCGTGACACCGCGGGAGCGCACATTAATTGCTTCCGAATCGAGTTGATTGCTCCCTCGCTCTCTCTCTCTCTCTCTCTCTCTCTCTCTCTCTCTCGTGTAATTTTTGGGGGATAATATTCCAACGGCCGATAGGCCACTCAAAACGACCCACTGCAAAACAGCCATTTGCTTCCGACAGCTTGACACGGCGGAACTACAGGCGCACTATTTGGGCGAAGGTAATTTATGGTCTCATGATGATCGTACGGGGTTCTCCAGAAACCGGTCCCCGTTTCGTTGCCTTTAGATAATTAGCCTTTGACGGAAGCAATATCGACAGTATGCGCCTTTTTAGTAATAGGTTTGACCTACTTTTGGGTGTGTGTTTGTGTGGTGAAAAAAACAAGAATTATTTAAGTGACTTCCAAATTGAGAAGCTACTCGAAAGATACACGCGCCCGGTCCACCTTGTTTACCCGCAAGGGATAAACGGCGAATGCGCATAAAAACACGGAAAATATTGTTCTCCACGATGGGAATGGTTTAGCTCTATCCCGTGACCGGATGTAATAATCCATTTAGGAGCGCTGTAACGAACGAACGAAAGGCAGAAGAATTGTGTGCAAAACGGAAGTTACCGTCTGGGACGGTTGTGGCGAGATGGCTAATGCAATAAAGTCTTCAGAAATGTAGCTTTTGCTATGTAGCGACACTACAACGCGGTACAGTTGTGAGTTTCGTGGATTTCTCAAGGTTTTTGTTTTGTTGTTGCTGCCCAAATAAAAGGACACCATACACAATGGTTTATTTTTGGAGAAAATTCCCATTGGAAAAATCTTTTCTATCTTATTTCATCCCTCGGTTTTGAAGCTTTTCCGCTGCAGGAAAATGGTGGATTAGTGCGGTGGAGATTACTTTCCCCAAAAACACACACACACACACACACACACATGGCGGAGACAAGTATTAAACGCACAACGTTTTGTAACGTTAGTAAATGTGGAAAAATTCTTCGTAAATTCTGTCCCTGAAAATGACATCAGCAACATTCGGGCGCGACCGCACTGATTCATCAGTTTCACTATTAAAATGAATGAATTTCCCGCCAGAATGATGTTGTTTGTTGTTGTTTTTTTTTTGCTTCACTATCTCTTTGCCTTTTGGATGATACAGATTTTCCCTTTGTATCTGCCCAATTCTGGCCGACCGCTGTGACGCTTTACGATCACAGCGGGTGTGAGAGTGAAAGAGAAAGAAAGAAAGAAAAGCCAGTCGGAAATAGTAAGATCGCGTAGTAGAAAGGAAGAAGGAGAGTTTGTAACAATCCCAAAAATCGTAGACCGTGAAATGGTTGGTAGAGATTTTTTGTGTGGCCATTTTCTCGCGTTTGGTCTCGTGTTTGGCAAGAAAAAAAAAGTGTAACCTCGTACGATCCCGCTGCGATTCCCTCGGGTCTATAAAGGGACATGTGGCAGAACCGTGGGTGCCAGTGCCGAAAGGATGGGGTGGATCTGATATCCCAAAAGCCCGCCACCAAAGCGGGGCCCATTATTTTGACCATCCGACGGACGGTTCCGTATCGCGACTCCGCATCACCGCGGTAGGTCCGCCATAAAAATAAATCCATCATAGCGGAGAAACTGTGTTGTCGGTTTCTTTTTTCTCCATCCCCGTTTGTGTCTGGAAGGAATTTATGCGCAAGGAAAATTCGCCCCATCAAAAAAAAAAAAAAAAAGGGATGCTGGTAGAAAAACGAAAACCCCACTTTGGGAAGCAAAAGGTGTGTTTGTGGACTAATTTGATACACTTGCCCCTTGATGGGTTGTGGCGAGTGTTTCAGGACAGGTGGTGGTGATCGTAACACTTGAATAGGTACACACGCGACGGTTAATGGTGCTTTTAGTGACACCTCGATCGTAGCCAAGCAATTGCCGGGCACGTTATCTCGCGACAGGTTTACAGACTCTTTGTGTTCGTTTCGTTTAAAAAAAAAATAAGGAGAAATAAGAAAATGATGCTTCCGTGGGAAAGAAAAACGGACAACAGTTCCACCACAACAAGAAAATACACACACACACAGCAACAAGAAGGAACGCATAACGCAAACATAACAACTTTAGCCGTGAGCTCCGGAAACCCAATGGATGGGCCAGGGAAAACCAATTTATCATCCCAATGTGTCAGGGAGACCGTTTCCAAGCGGTGGCCGAGCGTTTTCTTATCGTTTCACACAGCGGTCACAAACGTTTGGCTGCTCCCGGAGCATGAAGCACTAGCGCCACTAACGGCACCTTTTAACGATCTTGTTTCCATCAGATGAGAAGTGAAACCCTCCCCAAAAAAAAACAACAACAACAAACATGCATAAGAGAGACCAGCAGAAGCCTACCAGCAGGCGTCAATTTCACCAACTCTATCTCCCGCCAGCAATTGGAAGATCCAGAGCGCCCCCCGGGGGGTGTCAAATGGAACACCGCCCAGGTGACCGGTGGTGGTGGTGGTGGTGTTTTGGGGTCGAAGAGATTAAAATTCTATACCATCCCAAACCATCCAACCTGCCCGTCATTTTGAAGGCATCGCAGTAAATCATCTCTTCCGATTGTTTGTCACCAATGATGCTGACGACGATGCGATGTCCTCCCATCCCAAAATAAAAAAACGACGGTGTCTGGTTATGAGTGTGTGTTAGTGTCTGCAAAAAGGGACCTTTCGCCCGGTGTTGATGCTGTCGCCTAATGGACAAATATGGTGCCATGGCATGTACGGCATGTGAGAACGGTACCAGCATGCCTACGGTAGGCCTTTGTCAGGCGTGTGAACATCGGGATGGTCGGGATTACGACATGAGCCCATCTTTAACGCCATTTTGGAAGGGCGGAGGGGGAGGGGGAGAATGGGAGGTTTGAAACAGCTTGAAGCTAATGGGCACTTTTGCACGCCCGTTAGGATTAGGTTTGGTGAAAAATGTAACGAAAATAAAGTGGCCATCATAATAACAGTGCGTGATTAGATTTTATTCGCAAAGTTTAATCCCTTGCATCGGTGAAAATGTTCGATGTGTGTCGAAATAAAATGTTATTATCATTAGTAGCAAATATGCTTTAGCCTCAAGTCAGCTTCTCTTATGAAATGTTCCATTACTGTGCATTAATTACATATTTATTGTTCATTTAAGTTGATTGTTATGCCATTACAATAGTTGTACAACGATCGGTGTGCTGCTGGTTGCATACTTTATGGCAAATAAATATTAAAGAACGCCTGAAGGTAGGCAATCTTGAGGTTATTTCCTTCCACTGTACTTTATTCACCATAAATTGATAAATTAATTTGCTTCTATTTCGGTATAAAGTAGCGATTAAAAATTATCCCATAAATATTTGTTTGGTGTTGTTGTTGTTGACTTGCTTCTGCTTGACCTACTTTCATGCTTTTGTCGTGTCACCACGCGCAGGCAGTATTTGTATTCTACGAAACCAATCGGCCGAAACGACAATGATAAGAAACTTACACTGCTGGAAGGCATCCGAAAAAGCAAACCAAGACAAGATAAATGAATGGTGGAAAGATGATGCCAAAGCATAGAAAAAGTTCGTTCAAAATATGATTTTTATCAAAGATACGAGAAAAAGCACCTGTATTTTAGATTTTTTTTCCCAGAAAACTGGAATATAATCAATTACTGATTTGGAATCTGTTGCAAAATCGAAATAGGAAAAATATCGAAAATATTACAGACTGATTTGCAAAGTCTTAAATAGTTTGAAATAGTTTGTCGGTGACTCATCTCATGCATCGGGGAAAAAAAACAAAAACCGGAACCCGGAAAAACGAAGCGTAAGACAACGGAACGGAGTTTTTCCAACCGCTGTCATAAGTTAGCACCGAATACGAGCATGTTTATGACAGCCAAATGAGATTCCTGCTCGCCCTAATAATAAATGAACGGAAAGCGGATGTCGTTTGTGATAAGCTTCGGAACGGGGTTTTGCCCGTCCCCGAGCTTTTCCGAGCACCTTGGATCCTTGGACGACGGGCCCTGGCTGTCAAAACTAGCCGATCGGAGCAATCTTCCATCACTAGCACCGCAAAACAAGCAAGCCGGAAGCACATTTGAAATAGATTTGGCCAAAAAAGGAGGTTTCGGGAGGGGCAACAAAAAAAAACAACTTCCTTCGGCTGTCCCTTTTCGGCGCAGGAAGGATCGCACGGATCGTGTCTTGCGACGATCCGCCATTCCTTCGGCGATTGCTTCAGCAGCAACTAGCACCATCCCCAGCATAAAAGCTTGCAAAACAATCATTTATCATAGGAACACCTCGCCGTCGGTGCGACTCCAATCCCCTGTTTTTTCGACTCTCTGGCAACAAGCAGGAATCTATTTTAACTTGAAATGGAACGAGTCACAAAAAGCTGAAGCAAAAAAGCTCCAATCTGTGCATAACTTTTCCAGCGATAGCTTTTCTTTACATGCAATCGCTTTTTTTTTTACTTTTCCTTCCTTTATTTGTCCGGTGTGGAAAACTTCTAATATCCCTTACGCACATTGATGCGGTGCGGGAGAGCCGTTTTTCGGGGGTGCCTTCCGGCTAGTGTGGGCTCGGTTGAGCGCCTTTATGAGGGCGAAGGCTGATGTTCTCATTTGTCCTGAGCGCTGTAAGAGCTTAGCACACTGCTGCCGGTGGTTCATTGCCAGGGCAAAAGGAACGCGAATAAAGAAAGAAACCGTGTAACCACCACGAACGCCACGCAGAAATACGGACAAACACACCACAAATAAAAGGAAAGAAAAAAAACAACAAAGATTACAATTTGCTAGGGGGAAAATAAAAACTTTTCAACTAAATTTTCCTCCACCCAGCTGATTTGTGGTTTGAATGTCGTACCGGTGGCTTTTTCCCTCACGATCGCGGTCGTGGAAAATGTTGTTTATCATCGAATCAGTACCAGTGCCAAACGACAAAAGTGCCCACGGAACACACGATAAGACGCTAATTTATACACGATGCAGCGGTCAAACGGAGCGATCATAAATCATGCATCACCGTGTGTTCGTTTGGCGTTTGGGGGTTGATCTTTTTCCTGTTTTTTTCGCTTTCCCGAGAAACGAAGCGAGAGGAAAACCACCGACCCCAGCACGGTGTCCCGTTTTGGTACGGTTTTTGTTGTTGCCGCAAGCCCGTCTGCTTGTCATTGTGGGGGTGGGGAAATGGCCAGGCTTAATCGGGTACGCTGGGAAACACACGCTTTCGCTTCCTTCCGGTACCATGAAAAATGCAGCAGAATAATGCATCGCCCCAAAAGTGGCCCAGCCAGATACGCTGCACGGTTTGGTTGCAGTTTCTGCAGGTCACGATGGTCATCAATTTCCTTCAACCATTTAGTTGGTTGTTCTTAGCATTTTTTTCCGACGAGGAAAATAAGCCCGCAAACGATGCACTCTTGGCAGCAGCTTCTGTTTACTGCATTTTGGGATGCAACGCACGGGAAGAGATTCGGAAGGAAACGTGACGGTGAACATTTATGCATTATTTATTACAAGACAAAAAGCAAAAAGCTTATGAATACCTTTGCTGCTCGTTTGCTTGAGCACAATTGATAAATAAAGAAATGCATCTCATTACTTCTTTGCAGCATTGTATGTGAGCAGCAAAGCTTTATGAAAAGAGAAACTGATCACTAGCAACAATCTTTCGCTAAACTTTTCCTGGCACGCCGCAACAGTGCCGGCTGACGAAAGCAAAAATTGAATTTCAAAAATGTTGCCCAAGCTTTCGTGACCAAGCCCATTCGTGAGCAACTTTCTTCCCAAGTGCACACAGCGCACACAAAACCGCTGCGCCTGCATTTATGCATTTTGAGTGCAAAACTTTCCATTTGGCGGGTGGAACAGCTGCACCCAAGGTGTGTCGGTGTGCGGTCGGTGTGGTTGTGCATCGACACGAACAAATCGGCATTGGTTGGTCTTGCTAGCTGGCTGGCAGTGGCATCATCTTGAATAAATCCTTCTTGATGCTGTGTGTGTTTTTTGTTTGCCTGTATGCTCATGTTCACTTGCAAGCATTGTTTCCAGCACAGCATGCATCAAGTGTGCCCTTTGTGTGTGTGTGTGTGTGTGTGTGCTTTAAGGGGTTGGGATTGCGCAAAGTGTAAACCGAACGCACGTGGATGTGGTTGCTGCTGTACGCTGGCGAAAGCAATCACAGCGACGGCGTAGTGTTTGCTGCTGTCGGTACGATCGGTACGATCGGTACGGAACGGTGTGTCAAAAAAGCATCACCGCTCTTGTGAGATGATTTACTGCAGCAAATTGATAAGGTTTTTTCGTGCGGGCGAGCCGAGTCGCACAGTATGGCGCGACGGTTCTTATGCACATTTAGCACTCGAAAATGTGGCTTTAGTCGTTGGCACGGGCAGCGCAGTAGAATGCACATACATTCCACCAACTTTACGGTGGGTGTTTGTCACACAAACTCGTTCCACCCACCCACCCACACACACACACTCATGAAGTGATGTTTTCTTACTCCGAATGCAGAACCGCCGGTGATGGTGGAAGAAATAATAGAGAAAGTTTGCTAATTCAACTTGGTGCTACTGTCTCTGGCTAAGTGAGGTTTGGCGTTGCCGTTGTTGCTAGAACGAGTTGCTGCACGCTTTCCATGGACGTCCGTCCATTGCGCTGGAATTATGCGGAAAGTTTTGCAGCGATATGCGATGTACGATTGTTTGTAAATTGTTTTGCAAAATTGTGCTCACCGAAGAAAGTCGAATGAATTTGCAATCAGCGCAGGAGTTTGTCGGCGCAGGAGCAGGGCAAGTGCATTGCGAGCAGCAGAAATCGTAGATGCACGGTGAAGAAGCTTGGTGTCATTTGTAATTGAATTATTAAACTGGTTCGGGCTGAATGGAAACAGCGCGAAGCGTTACGCCATTAGATCGACTTTGAGCTATTTGGATGGAAGTGATTTAATTGAGCGAGATTGTAAGTATCCAAAGTTTGTTTGAATGGGATAATTGTACGATGCTTTGGTTCGTGTTAACAAATTTGGCATTAAAACCGATTCCATTCCGATTCTGCTTAATTCGAATTCGTTTTGTTATGCAGATTGCATAATTTTAGGCAACGCATTTGGTTGCAATCATAATCCAGTTAACAACACCAAAAGCGCCTAAAGTTATGCAATTTGCAAGGGGAAAAGTTTGCTATTGCCACTAGAAACAACCTTTTCCTCTATTTTGCAACACCGTTTTTCAATAAACTTTGTTACAAATATTAATGACTGATAATTTGGTTGGTTAAATAAAACCAGCAATAATATGCCAGTGTCACGGCAGCCCCTTAAAACTATCAAATCCCTTTAGTTACCATACTAAGGCACATACTATCGTCGGTAGCGCACCGAAGTGCCATTACTGCCAGGACGGCGGACTCCACTGAAAAGCTGACTAACATGCCATAAAAATAATGGTACGAAAACTAATGTCACTTGTAAGTGCCGTGTAACGAGAAAGATTGCAATAGTGGCTTTGGGAAGGAAGAAAGAACGAGAGCGAAAGAAAGAAAGAAAAAAAAGCCCAACTCTCGAACGACATTCATTCCATTGTTCCATGTTCCTTCCTGCAGCGAACGACTGCACACCAGCAAACATCCAGCAGCACACGGTAAATATTATTCTATGGAAATCTGCATCGACGAGCCATAAAAGCAGCACGATCATCGTCTAGTTTTGCAAAAAAGAACAAAGCGTTTGAAAATCCTCTTATCGAAGAAAAAAGGGACAAAGAAAGGGATGAAGAGAGAAAGAGAGAGAGAGAGAATGAGAAAGAAAACTCCGAACTAAGAACGAACACCGGGAGGGGCCGTGTGTTGCCGTGTGTTGCGGCATGAACAGTAAGGAATGCAACAGTCAGCCCCATCCTTCGTGACCGGGGAGTGATAAAATCAATGGCGCTAAAGTGGCGCGAGCATCGATAACGCACCGAGTGAATTTGCACAAGAATGATGACGGGATCTGGTTCCCTTGGTGTGAGTGAGCCCCGGATGCACAACATGCTTCCTGTGCCTGTGTACGTGTGGGTGTATGGGTGTGTGTGCCCTATGGCATTCGAGGCTACGAGGCAAACGGCAAAAGAAAAGCAATTTATTCGGAATCTAAGAATGCACGACATTCCACTGAAATGCTATTGTTAATGGCATATCTAGGACAAACGCCACCACCGCACATGGTGCAGGCAGGCTAACTGTTACTGATACCGTACCGGGGATATGATATCACAGCATCTCGTACCGACGTTACCAAAGCCGCTGCTTGCTGATCCTTGCTGTCTTCTTTTCACCATTCCCACACAGAATGCCGGCCCAATTCCAACCGGCGACACGGAATTCCAACACATACGACCCGATTTTCCAACATGCACACCAACATGTGCATCGTGAGACATTTCGGTGGGACCCACCTATTATGTGGGACAATTGGCATCATTGCTTTGGGGTGCATTATGGATTTTCCTCCCTCGAGCACGCAAATCGCGATGGTTCGCTCAACCCCCGGACCAGCACGTGTTGACCACCAGGCGCCTCCATCGAATCGATTGATGGTAAGAAAATTCATCAACCCTTCACCAACGCCCAATGGCGAAACATTACTCGTGCAGTTTTATTGATCTCGGAAGGAAGGAGAAGCGCTGGAAAAGGGGCGAGTGATGGCATTAGGGAAAGGATGTACAAATTTTACCGTCCTGCTCCGAAGCTGTTTGATGATGTCTGCATTCCCGAACCGCACTGGTGCTGCTGCTGTCTGGCCAATGCTTTTTTTTCTATTGCCAATTTCCCACAAAGCAACCACGTCCTCGAGCAAATTTGCAGCAGTAGTTCGAACGGTGAGCAAATGATGGAATGAAGCAGAAGCACCAGCATGAATATAGCCCAAATCCCGCTGCTTAAACTTTCACTTTTCTTCAGCCTGCTCTGCCCGGACAGCGTTTGCTGCGCGGTTCGGTCGGACGAGCGACGGCGCGTGTGTCTGGCTTGACGTTTCGAAGAAGCTACTCGATGTGGGTAAATAGTGAAACAGCACACACACACACACACACACACACACACTTCTTGCTCTAGAAATGCTCAATGTTACATAAACGATGTGTGTCTTGTGCAGTCCCGGCGCGCCCTAATCGTTTTATCCTGTAATGCTTTCGGGTTTTAGCATCGCTTTTTTTTCGATACACTTTTTTTTGGGGAGTTTTTGGCATGTTTGCGCTTGTGTGGCATGTACGAGTGTGTGTGTTCTAGCCTGCCATGTTATTCATGATCTGCAACAGCACCTTTCACTCTCTGACCAGCAGTGCTGGCTGAGACGACGCCAAGGGAGACGTCCCTGCCCAGCGTCTGCCGAGTCCCGACGGCCGGTACTCAACGACGGGACTGTCGACGAGAGAACTTTTCCGCAACTGACACACGGCAGTTTGAAGGCAAAAATGGTACCAAAAACTTTCGCTTCATGGGGGTGCGAAATAGTGTGCGGCAGTGCAATTCTGCCACTCGCCAATGAAGATTTCTACACCAGAGGATAAGAACTGCAGCATTCGCTTCAGCAACAGCAACGAAGTAAGTGAGACAAAAAAAAAGACGAAATGTAACACGATACACTTTTTTTGTTTGCTCGGAGCAGATTTGTGTGGATTCTTTTTTGGTGGCATAAAATGCACACAAAAAAGCAGCAGATTTTTGAAGCCTTTTTTTTCTGTTGTTGTTGTGTATACATTGCCCCGTTTTACACGGGAGGATGCGAATGCGATGTATCGTATTTTCTCACCAGACCGAAAGACTATTTGTTTCAATGTGCCGCAGCGCATTTGGAGTGGCAGAATTGCAATAAAACTACAGTAACGGGCGCGCTGGTTGATGAAAAGATTCTATTACGGTCGGAAATTGTCCATCCGGTGCGGGGATGAAGATGTCACAACACCACCAGGCGTGGTCGCTGCTGGTCGGAATTCTTCTCGCAAACAAATTAAAACCAAGCAGCATGACACGGTTGAAATAAAATAGCACCGCACACAACTGCATTCCTGTGTGTAGTTTTTCCCCCTTTTTTTTGTTTCTGTTTTTGCTTTATAAAATACGAATTTGTCCACCACGGCGAGCTGGCGAAGCTTTCCAAACATCATGCTCGCAGCAGTTTACGATATCGAGCTGCAGGAGCGATCGATTACCAGCGCACTGTTGAGCCGATGGAGACGCCTGGCGCTTGGTAGTTGGTGTCTTGCCGTACCGAGTGCCGACTACCGAGTGCACAATTGCTGAAGGGTCATTGGAAATAATTGGGCTTTAAGGCTATGCTGTGTTCGTGATCTATTTTAATTATTTCCAGCGGCTACAGACAGAGCGGGTCAGATATTGTATTGCTCGGTTCCATCGCCGAAGGGTCGTCGCGCTGCAACTGCTTCAGCACTCGAGTCAGCGCGAATGGTAAACAAATCATTAAAATGGAAATTTCGTTACCAAGCACCCATTGTACGTACGGTGAGAGTTCAATTGTTGAGAAGAAAGAAAAAAAAAGGTTATTCAGTACACATGGAGCATGATTCCTGCGTCGATTCATGGAGAGGATATTTAATTAGGCAGCAGATTAAATATTGGTGGATTGATTCATCCAACATCCAGCATGGAAAAGTATTAAACAGTACGAACAAACTCATTTTGGTTAATCTCATCAAACACAGCTGTTATTAATGTCTTTACTCCTAAATGTAGGCAATTTAACAGTATTTGTTTATTCAACCTTAAAAAGCTTCTTTATTAAGTAAATAAAAGTTGAAATAGTTAAAACCAAGTTTTATGATAAAGCGTGGCAGTATGCTTCATGATTCCTCAAATAATTTCTCAGTGAAAGTAATCTTTTGCTTAAAAATTGTCTCTTCATCAACACGAAACGCCTGAAGCTATGCAATGTATTTTTGAAGCAAATTGCCAACCAAACTCGTTGGGTTTCATAAGCTGTAACACGATGATTAACATTGGTCTACAAGCGTGGGAGGGACAAGATTAATATGAACTATAAGTGAAATATTGCATACTTGCAGGCGCTGATCACGCCTAGGAGACTAATGCGTTTGCGTTTTGCTTGTCTGCGGACTTCGGATACAGTATCTTACTGATACATTACAACCACGATTCGAGGCGACTATCGTGCCAACATGTTTGTTTTCACGTGCCATTTGCTGGCATAGTTCTGTCAGAATCGAAGCAATACAGCGATACGTCATCATTTCATGATTGCTGTCAAATCTATTCCGTTTAGCTGCAGTCGGGAAAACAACCCCATGAGCAGCACGAAGGGAAAGAGAAAGAGAGAAAGAGAGAGAGTAAGTGGGGTTGGGTATGGGTGAGGTATCCCCAAAAAAACAAATACCACTGCCAAGTCAGCACATTCCGATCTGGCGGCCGACTGGGTCGCGCACATATTTATCATTTATTTATGATGAAACTGTCACAAGGATGTGCTGGCCGGCAGGCGCTCAGGACGCTTTCTGGAGCACAACGAGAGCACCGAACGCGAGCACACGCATTCAATACGAACCGAAATCGATATCAAAACTAGATCAAATTTCACTTGTCATTGAGCAAGAGGTCCCATCCATTATCCTTCCGTGGCCAGGCGACTGCCTCACTGTATGCGGGACGTTGGTGTAAAAATAAGAACGACGCAATGGACACTGGTACGTACGCAAGTGCCGTGTTACGTACGCGGCTAAATCCCGCTGGCCATTGTTTCAAGCTCAAATAAGCGGAAAGCATAATTTACGCTACATAAAATACTGGACATCAGGTCACGGGATGGCCGAGCGTTTGTGTTCCCTTGGAATCGAGTGCCCTTGCTTCCTGGCGACCATCGTGTACCATTTGGATCAATTTCATCACATATCCTTGCGGCCACCCAAGTGGGTATGCAACCGGGAGAAGCAACGAGACTTTTGTCGACTGCCGGACACTGACGAGTGTCGGAAGTCGGAACATCACCGCCATTTAGACGTTCCGTCCGGGCATCGGGCACTCGGGCAACAAACGATCATAATCGCACCGATGGCCGGTTACGGTAACATAAGCACACTACCCAGCGTGAGACGACAAAAATGGCCATCCACCATTCTCGCCACAGCAGCTACAGCGAAGGAATCGCGTTCGCTTATGATACGATAATAATAATTTCATCATCATCATTTTCGGTGCTGCCGGAAGGAACGAAGGGAGAGCGAACGCTATGCGGAAATCGACCATCATGAAACTTCAAGTTAACCTCACTTTTCAACTCTCTCTCTCTCTCTATTGTACTCATGCACTTTCCTACGCCACGCCACGTCGGTATGGCGTTCCGGCACGGTGCCGATGTCAATCTCGGCGAACCTACCCCCCGGGGGAGAAGGTTGCGCATGCTTTTCCGCCCTTTAAACGGTTCTTTAACCTCTTGCACTTTGCAACGGAGATCGGCACGAATGAGATGGAAACTGGGAAAGCGATCACATGAGCAGGATGATATGCTGAAAATCACGATAATAGCTGTGTTGCATTATTCCCAGTGCGTTCCACAGTCGGAAAGGATTGCGGGAAAATGAAGTCAAATTGTAAATGCATTTCAAATCGATATATGTGTGGGCGGTGGTTTGTGTGTACACGTGATCTTTGACCCGCTCAAGGATGATGATGAATCCGCGTGGCATCCACGTATATGAGGAAAAAAAAGCGGTGCAAAACAGTGAAAGGAAATGCATTGAACTGACCTTCCACAAAGCTTGTTTTTATAGCGAGCGGCTCATTGAGGGGGGGGGGGGGAAGAGGGCAACGACCAGCCGTAACGATGGCTAGAAGTATGAGCTGTACGCGCCCAGAATTAATAACGATGTTTGGCAAGTAGTAACTAACTTCTTCCGGCTGTTTTTGCTGGTTCTCTACTATAAGGAAGGTTCTTCACTTTTAATACTGTCCGCTTTTTATGTACCAAGAAAACCATATGAATATCACACATGTTGGGAAATAGCTTTACCGCATCCTGTACTGCTTTGGCTTCATAAAATCTCACTTACCATTGGTATGAATATCCATAATCCTTACTTTTTTTTCGCAAGAAAACAACCAAGCGAAGACGGTGGAACGTTGTGGGGCAAGGAAACCGCGCGATGGTAAAACCGTGAAAATCACTATAATCCAAACTAATTGACCATAAATGTCAACCGCCGCTATAAAAATAAACCATTCTGCCAGGCCAAGCTTCGCCGGCATAACATACCCGCTGCACACCAAACCACCAACGCGCGCGTTTCGGCCATTGCCAGCGCACCACTTACACTATTGAGCGAGGCCACTACCCGATGGGCCGCGTACCGGTGCTGCTTTTGGGTTAGGTGAAAAATAGCGGCTCGTAAATCATAAAAAGTTATGTTACACCCGCGCATCGCGCGTTCACGCGCACATGCACGCGCGCACTAAAGCAGAAGCAACACATCGCCGCTCATTGCTACCGGCAAACGGGCAGGCGAATACTTTTTGGCATGCGAGTGCGCTGGTTGTTGGGTGCTGGTTGCTTGGAAAACCTGAAATAAAACGCTTCCTTCCTCAACAGCTTGCCGTGTCGTGGGGTGGCAAAGAACTGTGCTGGATGACTTCGCGCGGTTGCTTGAGAGATCATAATCAAACGAAGAATGGGACCGTCTTTCTTGAGAGGGAACCGACTGTGCTATAAGAACTATGGGACCGCGAGCTCAAACACACACATATCATTCACCATTTAGTAGGTGGCACCGTTCCATTCGTTTGAATATGTGCAATATGTTCCATCCCATGCTAAGATAGTGAACTTTATAGTAGTTTAGCATTATAAGTAGAAGGAAATGTGCAGTTTTATAAGTTGAATAAACAAGTAATAACATTAGTGTTATTAAAATAAATAACTTTATCACTTTTATCTGTTTCAAATTTCAATATAAACAAAATATTATGTATAAGCAGCTTATAAACTATTAAACGATGAACTTGTTGCATACTTTCAGGCTACTTTCTTATAGAAAACCCCTAAAGGTATGCAAACTTCTCACACGCAATTTTCCACATCCAGTTTTTAAATTGCCACAAATATAATAATTCTTGAAAATGAAAAGCAAATTATTCATGAAACTTTAAACGATCCATTTGGTTCGGATGCTATCGAGCCAACAAAAACCCTCAATTCATCATGATTAGTATGCCAACTGCTCAGACGTGCAGTGCAAAAATGACACCCATTTTTCTTGCCACTTGGCGGTACTCATAATTAGTACATCAAATCGAAGCACAGCAATTCGTGATTAGATGAGGTGGAATAATGAAGCGATATTCATCTTTTATGCATCAAAGATCGTCACTTTTATGGCACGTCTTTTCGATAGAAAAAATAAACACAAGAAATGCTACGAACAATCGCAAAACGTTGCCTCATCGGGGGGATGCTTTTTGTCCGTTTTTTTTTTTTTGTTGCAGCACCACAATACCTTGCTTGTTGCGTGGGACCGGTGCGAATCTGCTTCATCCCGAACTCGACACAACGCGCGATGAAATGACACTTAAGTACGATCATAAAATTCATAATGCTGTGCGTTTTATGGTGTCGCGTTTTGTCGCGGGTGGTCGCAGTGCTTTTTTGTTTTTGTTCGCAGCAGAAGCTGCTCTTATTTTAGACCAGCATTGCCCCCTCCCCCCTAGGAGCAACAATAGAACGATGCAAACGAGGATGCATTCTTGTCACCCGACATACCCCCTTTCCCCTGCTGTCTTGCCATTCTTTGTGCCGGTTCTCGTGTAATCACACTGCTCATGTTGCATTATTCATTCCGCATTTTCACATTCAATCAAACGATGCAAAATAATACTCGTGCAGTGGCCGTCTACGGGATTGAGCGTAACCATGGTGGCCAAAGGACAGTGACATTACGGCGGAGAGGGGTTTAAAAGCAAAGAAAATCGAAACCCGATTTTCCGTAACGTCAAGCACCGTCCAGAGTCAACGATGTCGTGCGAATCTCTTTAGCACGTGTTTATCCTATCCCACCGGGGACTGGGTGGCTTTTTGGGAACAAGCGTTGTTCGCAGTAGTTTCGTTTTTTTTTATTCTCCCTTTTAACAAAAACCCGTGTCCCCGTTCTGGGAGATTGGATTCGATTGATTCGGTTTCGGGTTACAGCTGCAGCAAAACCATTTGCTCCACATCCAGCCAAGGGTTCATTGCTTTTCCATATGCAAAGCACTATGGCACAGCAACAATTGAGCTACTGCGAAAAGTTATGCTCGTGTGCGGTAGAACTGTCACAAAAAAGTGCAGCATTTCGGTACGGAAAGTGGCACAATCGAATGCACCACAACTGCCACAAAACCGCTGTCGAGCTGTTGGCGGATGCAACTGGCAGCTGTGCAGTGTACGTGATTTTTTACCTCAACAAATGCAAAATCAATCGACTGGCAGCTGCTGTATCGAATGGGACGGGCAGTGTAGTGTTGTTGCTGCGTCCTTTATGGAAAGTCGTCTCACTCCCATGGTGAAGCAGAGAAAACAAGACGTTTTGGTCATTTTTCCTTTTTTTTTTCTTAGTGTGGACATTATAAACGATTTTTGACGAGCGTACAAGAAACAAGATGCGTTTCGTGTTATTCTAGCGTGTGGTAGTAATGTAAGGTACTACATTGGCATCGAAATTCGGGAAGGAAATGATGAAGACACTGATGCTGGTGCTTGTTAATTATACCATTTAATCGTTGAACCTGTGTCCAACGCTCGGAATGAGTTATTTTTGCTTCAGAGAAATTGTAAACTTTGTTTTTGAGCAGCAAAAGAAATATGTCAAGTGATAGACGAACACAATGAAATGAAAGGAAATAAAAACGTTTATCGATAGTATACATTTTTATAAGCAAGAGATTGATTCACATGATTTTAATTAATCCGAGGAACAAACAAGAAACAACAAAACAAGAAATAATATGTTTTCACTTTTAACAGCCAACAAACAAGTGATCATATAATTAAACAAAATAATATATGCTTGTTCCATGCGCACCAATACACTAAATAAGCAAACCTACATCAAAACAACCCAGTAAACATGAGATAAACTCGAGTTCCCATCAGCCACTCAGCGCCTACAAAACGACGCTGAAATATTACACGCCATAAGCATGAAACGTTTCAACCATTGCGAGTCAATCCGATAAATCCACACACACGCTGCTAGAAAAATGCTGCACGACACACAAATCGCTGACGTTGAAAGCTCCTTCCCCATGCGTGCGTGTATGTATATTTATTATCCGTCATTCATCCACTTTTCGAGAGTTTCCTACACGCGGACGCCTAGTGCTTCCGGTAGGATTGATGTAGTGTTTGTGTTTAATTAAGCAACCAGTCAGTACGGTTGCTCGTTTGTTTTTGTGCGTTTGTCTTCGGTTCGGAGTTCAACGAACGCTTGCTACCCGAAATGGTAGGCGCTACGGTGGTGCGAGCAAACAGTCGACCGGAAATGCATTAATCAGCCGAACAAATAATATCGCACGAGACACTTTGTTACTGCTAGGCGAGAATTTTTCCCACCCAGAGGGAGTTTGAAACATTTTTGGTGGGAAGGCCACAGGAAAAGGGTGCTAGAATGAGGTGGTGAATTCATTTCTTTCTTCTTCGGGTGGTTTAACCGCACCGGCTTTTCACCATCTAATATTCTAGTCTTTGGTGGCATTGTTTAACCAACCACTCAATCGACCGAGTTCAACAGCACGCGTCCGACATCTGTTTGGGTGTATTTACTTGTTCACGCATGAAATATGGAAGAATTCTTTATTGTGCGGTAACTTTCTTCCTTACTTTTCTAACATTCCATCAACACCATTAAGCCATAAATTTACTCACGCGATTGTGTGTAATGCTCTCTTGTGTTGAAAACTTTATCCTTTTTGAGTGTTTGAGAAGCAGGACAAGGAACGCTTCCCAATGACGTTTTGTTCATGGCTTTTTTAACAACCGAAACGAGATAAGCCATTTTCTTGGAAATGGTGCTCGGGTGCGCGCTCACGTAAATGTTTATCTCAAAACCCTCCCCATCAAGGTTAGCATGGAATACCTGCTCAGCTTTATGAGCTACTGACACGCAAACCCCAAAGCCAACTGCCACCGGAATGCCTAAAACCGAAATTGGAACAGCTCTGTTTTCTATCCTGCTTGGAGCAGAAACTAAACGAACGCAATAAATGCTGCCAGCAGGGAAGACGTACTCTGGTTTTGTGATTCACTCATACGCAACGGGGTGTTCTTGAGCCGGTTCACGCAACAAAGTAACAAAACACCTTTTGCATCCCGACACCCAACCGGTTCATTAATACCCAAAACACATACCCCTTAAATCACTCATCACCGTAGCGATGCGTCTCAATCCATTTCAATATTGAGTAATTTTAGATTAACGCTATCCGTTTCCGGTAAAAGCAGCAGGAAAGCTTTCACCCAGGCTGCCTGCTTACATTTATTGATCCCTGACCTTAAATGGTGTTTCGCGTGCAGGAAAATTAGATTTCATGATATTTCGCATTAAACCATCACCATATCGGTGGGCACGGTTAAATTATTCCACCACGGTAGTGATTTGGGTTTGCGTTGAAAGATTAATGGTCCTTAGTGGGGCAGGTTATGAATAATAGCGGATTGAGTGCTGGGTTGATATGCGAGTTTAAGTGGCATTATTGCTTGATTGTGTGACTTAAAATTATGTTGCGATTAGCGGTGAAACGTGTGCAATCATCGATGAATAATTGGAACGATGTAAAACAGGCGTGCGAATGGCGATAAGGGGTTGTAGTAGGTGATTTGGAATAATTTATTATTGGAAATATTTTTATCGTTCATCTTATCAACAGAATGATCAACATTGCGTACTATCACAAATTATACGATACTCTCTTAAAGGTTAATCTTATCTGCATATCCTTAACGGTTGTAAACAGAAAGTCGATGTGTCATATTCAATATACTGGAATATTTTTTAAAATGACAGTTCATTGCGTTTATAGTTGCTGCTTGAATCCTTAGTCTTAACAATTGTGCATTATTTTGACAGAATTAAGTTTTCAATATACATTATTAAACGGATACACTTAAAATGATCTTTAAAAAAAAAATTCAATCGTATTTTTTTATCTATTTGCTACAACAATTGCAGAAAAATCTATAAATAATTAAAAAGTTCGAAACGGGACAATTTTCCAATTTGTTAACCCCGTGATTGATGTCACCATTTGATTCATTTGATATAATTGTTGCTTGTCCATATAATTGTAATGAATATTACTATTATTTTCTAACCAACTAATGCTCCACCCAAAAAAATCATCCTTTCTAAGACGTGCTAATTAACATCCAATTTGAAAACACCGCTTAAGTCAATAAAAATGCATTGATTATTCGCATCACAGAAACATTCGCTACTTAAGCACCACTCACAAATACCAAAAAAAAACCCAATCCCCACTGATGGACCATTTCATTTGTTTCAGCAGCATATTAATCACCATAATCATGGTTTGACTTTCGGCAGGCGCTTGAATTAATTTTCATCCCCAAAAACCATCAACCGTCTTGGGGGTGGGAATTGTAAGGCTGTGCAAATGTGCTCTCATCAAATAATCATTACCGGATCGGCACCGTCGACTTTGTCGGTTCAATCGTCAATCTTTTCTTCGGTTGGTCTGGTAATTTTCACACCGCCGGGCGGAGGCTTATTCCATCGAGACATTAATCCGTTATCAAATGGTTCAAGTGTCGTTAACACTTCATTTCCTCCACCGAATCGAGACGGGGACGGATCTGTTTTCACCTAATGGCAAACCGTGCGCAAGGAAAAGCACCAAGAAGTGGCTCAGCCCGGAAACGTGTGTTTGGAGAGTGTTTTCTTTCGCAAGTGCCAACACGGGAAGCAGAATGTCTGATACTATTTCGCACGATGATAAAAAGCACACAGCAAAACCGGCAAGAAAGACGAAAAGGCTACAAGCAACCGACAGAAGCAGAAGAAAAAAAAAAGAGGAAACAAATTCACCCCCCCGAAACCACAACCACTCCCGATGCCTGTGGCCGGGTGAAACATCGAAAGGAAATGAATTTCTTGCATATCACTCCACTCCGGCTATATATTGGAGTGCTCGGGAACGGATGTTCCAAGCTCCGGCATGCCTGGACACGAAAGGATAAAAATCAAATTTGGATACATCGTAACGGTGGCGGCCGGTGTGGGCAGGAAACCTGGGAAGCGAAACAGTGTCTGCAAGCGATCAAGAGAAAGGCTGATGAACGAGAAAATCTTGAATGGTGTGGCGCATCCTGGGTAAAAAAAAAACAGGCGGATCGGGTGTCCTTTCCGCCCAGCGCACGGTGCGCGACGTGTGCAGGCAAAGAATAGATCAGTTACAAGAATGTAATAAATTTAATAGAAATGATTGATGAGATGTTTTCCTATTCTTCAATCAACCATGCGCCACCGATGCCACAGTTTCCTAACCCGGCGTACACGAACACACACACATACGCCTTGGTTTCGTTCCCAACCGTGCCCGATAAAATTGTATGTCGGCAACACCGAGACGTTATTTATCGCTTGTCGAGCAACCGAGCGAGCAGGCGAGCTGCTGCTGGCTGGTTAAGAATAGTTGCGATAAAATAAATTTCCTGTGCGTCAACCGAAATTGGATGCTACATTTGCAGTTGGTACAGTTGCTGGATGGGAAGAAATCAACCAACCAACACACACACACCGACAGGCTAAATGTGAGTAACTCAGCACCAACCAGCAGTCTGAAAAATGAACTCAAACTAGATTACAGTCAAAGTTGTTCGATTATTCAGTCAGCTTTATGATAGATATTTTTTTCCCTCCACATTCATCCCTTATTCCGCATTAACCGGTTAGTCAACAGGAAACGGTTGGACCGTGTTGAGAGTCAAACACTCGCCTTTTTGACAGCAACAATCAGGAGTACATTATGATGAGGTCGACGTAGAACGATGCTGATGGTGGAAAACAGCGACAGCACAATTCGATTTAGTCAAGAGCTCCAACAGGAAATGATGGGAATTATATTGAAAGAAATCGTATTGATGGGCCCTACTGGACGTTGAGAGGTTTGTAAAGCAAGATCATTTGATTACGATTGTTTTTCTTCGAAGATTTTCAATACGTTATTTTTCTGACTTATTTTTGCTGTATTTAACACACGGAAGAAAAAACAACATCAATTTGTTTACGTTTGTCATTTTTCTCCCGCATTTTAAAAATTTTCTCCACCCATCATTAGCTGCGGGGAAATAAAAATTCATGATGCTGTTAATTTTTCCCATCAAATGCACAAATCCGTCCCGTGCCTTTCGCAAGTCATTCGTGGGAAAAAAATTCAACAACATTGCCAAATTGCCACTGTCTGTTCGCCACACTGTCAGCGCCACACTTTGCACACTACCACGCGCATATAATCCAGTCCGACGCAGCCAGTTCCGCTGCGAAAGGCTACGAAAGTCGTTAAGAAATATGGCCAGCGCGTATAAAATCGGACATTCGGCGGCCAAAATTAAGCGGTGGGAGCGAAAAACACCCCAAAACGAATGCAACTGTTGCATGTTGTTTTAGTTGCTGTTGTTCTGCATTTCTCAGGGGTTTTGTTGTTGCATCCCTCGTTGACAGTAATGCCATCTTTCGTCTAACGTCTGCCTGTGTTTTACCATTTCGCGAGATTCCGTTCCCGTTTTGGTGGGGGGAGGAAGGATGGGGGTAGGGGGAGGTATGCCCATCAATACCGCAGTGTGTGAGTGTGAATGGGTAATTTATAAATTTTCGACTGCACATCACATGGGACTTGGGACGGATTTACTGCTACTGCTACCTCCCAATTTCCAGGGAACTCTTTTCCTTTTGTTCTCATTTTAGCGTCGGTTTTTCCTCTTATTCCTGCACATTACATTTAATGTGTTCGGGTTGGGCAAAGAAAACGATGAGCAGGAAAAGAAAAAAAAACTCGTGATGCGTTAACGATGCGTGAACAAACAACTGTTCAACAACTCGAGAGCACGAGTTTTAACGGCCGGGATTGCACAAGGTGCATCGTTTCGTGGCGGGAAGATCAGGCCTTTGGAACTGGTCGCTATTACCAACCACAACCACAAGGGGTGAAACGGCAAAGCAAACAAAATAAATGAAGATAAAATTGCATTCGGCAGGAAGAACGAATGTGTGTGCTATCGTTTCTCCGATTCTCCATACAGCGCCGGTTTTCCCTTTTTCCCGGTTTTCCTTTTGCACAACTTTTGTTCTCTTTCTTGAGCCGTCCATTGGTAAAACCAACAACGTTTCGTGCCACACTGTTGACATGAAATAATGTGCAAAACAACGCGCCAAAGTCGGTAGAATGTGCCATCAATTTGCCAAACTAAAAATAATTACTCGACCCGGGCCCGGGCAATAGGGTCGTTTGGGGCCAAATGGAATCGTAAACACAGACTTGCTTGCTGCAGTTGGATTGTGTCGATAGGTGAGATGTGTTATCCTTACTTTTTTGTGTTGTTTTGGGTAATTTTTTGACGAAACAAATAAAGCCAAACAGTTCAACTGGTCCATCTGAAAAATGTCTATATTGGGGAGATGTTGAAAAGAAAAACAATCTCTACTTTGGTTTGTTTCGCTTTTTTTTTGAGGTTGTTGAGTTAAAATAAATACACTTTATGCAGTTGGCTTCGTCCGAGATCAGAGGCGCGTTTGAAAGCATTTTTTTATTGTTCCTTCTGCTCAATTGTTTTCGTAAATGATTTTCAAATCATTGTTGCTGTTTGTCGACGGAACAACAAACAAAAACTGGACGGACAAAAAGAAGTAAAGAAAAGCTTCGGAAGAAGCATGAATTTGATTACAAATTTAATCCCATCAAAAACGGTTGTGTTGCGCTGTGTGGTTTCCCGCTTTCCCAACAAACGCAACTGCGGTACTTCCAGCCCACCAGAAACGGAACGAAACGGAACATTCATGCTGCTACTACAGCCCAGTTGGTGGTCGCAGTTGAAAAGTCATTACTTTGCGGCATGGCGAGCGCAAATGTTGGCCATTTTTTTTCCTTATTTACCATTTGGATTAGTGCATTGCAAGTGGTAGGGTGGTGGAGGGAAAAAAAGAGGGATCGCAAGAGGTGGCAAAAGGGTGGGCTGTGGGAGGCATTCATTTTATGATGCCTTCTCAATAGGGCATGACTAGAATAAATGCTGTTTTCCGTAACAATCGCGTACACTGCAGTAAAGTAAAGGAGGAGGCTGATAAGGAGGCAAAAGGGGGAGAGGAGGGATGGAGAAGGGTGCTAAAACCCTGTGAACTGATGCTGATGTTTGAAGGAAAGTAAAGTGGAAGATCTAGCAAAAAGAAAGCACCGCTTCTACACCGCCACCATACGTTTGCTTGCCAGGGAGTTTTCATCCGAGTCACGATGTGCATGATGGCCATCTAATGGCAGATGATACCCTGTTTTCACCTTCCCACACTTCTTCCATCCACATCTCTGATTGTGTGTGTATGTGTAGGAATATTATCCTCGTTTTGCTACACTGTGCAAGATTTGTTTTGAAGTCTGCACCCCAAAAATGGTTTCTGTCATCCGGCTGGGTGGCGTTGCCCGTTAAGAACGTACGATATTGAGTGAATCGTTTAGGAGCAAACTTCTCCACCGATCGGTACTTGGCGGTAGCAAAGGACGATCAGACGTGGAGGTATTTTTTTTACCTACTTTGCGAAAGATTTTTTCGTCTTCTCGTCGTCGTCGTTTTTTTTTTATGTCATGCCCATCATCAAAACGGGCCAATGATAAATTACAGCCCATCAGCGGTGCCCTGTGGTCACGCGGTACCAAGTGCGGCAACGAATGGCGGCGTGTGTCCTTACTAATCATTTCGTGCTATTACTCATTCGGTTGCCCTTCCCGGTGACCGTATGCTTTCCGTTGCGAAGCAGATGAAAATGATATTTCTCGCCGGAATACGAACGCGCCTAATGTGGCAGTTTTCTGCCTCGATTGAACTCGAACTGCGTACTGATTGAAATATACAAAGAGCGACCCACATTTGTGCGAAATCCAAAACGAGAAATCAAAACATTTCGTAGCCTTGAAGGTGATTGATAGATATGATGAAAGTGCCAAACGAGACTGAGTTACAGCTAAGTTACAGCTTACGACAGAAAGAGAGATAAACAAAACTAATAAAAAATATATGTAAAAAAGTTTGTTTTATCATCAAGCCTCATTTTAACGAAGTAAGCAGTGCATAATGTGTTAAAAACTTGCAACAAACTGACACATGTTCAGTTGATCGTCAAAGCGAGAACTTTAATTCTCATTTTAAACTCAAGATTATTATTTCACTGTAAAACACCACACAAATTCCTGTCGTTTATCCCACGCTTTGCAAAGACTACATCTTTATATTCCCTGCATAACTCAACATCTTCTATGATATGCCATGATATAGCTGTCAGGCCTCTTCCCGCACCAAGGTACACCATTTTTCCACGAAACAAAAAAAACTCCATTTGTGGCTTCCAAATGACCCTTTTCCACACCGTTTTGCCTTCTTGCCATACGGCAAAAACCCTTTGTAAGCAAAAACCCAGCAAGCATTCATTGTTTAGCTCGATCAAAAATGATCTGTTGAGGTTAGGCTTCGAAACCCGAGGGGACCGAATCGTCCAACCTTCGGCACCGGTCACACCAGAAACGACAAATGGTTAACAATTTGGGTGCAAATTGAGCGTATAATTTAATTTTACCCTCACAACTGGATGTTCCCCCCCCAATACGGTGAAGGAGATCACTTCATCTCTGTTGGCCAGATCCGTATGTAGCGAACGGGTGGAAAACTGCGTCATCACCGCAACAAATTAGTTTTGATAACCAGTCATTCNCAGCAAGCATTCATTGTTTAGCTCGATCAAAAATGATCTGTTGAGGTTAGGCTTCGAAACCCGAGGGGACCGAATCGTCCAACCTTCGGCACCGGTCACACCAGAAACGACAAATGGTTAACAATTTGGGTGCAAATTGAGCGTATAATTTAATTTTACCCTCACAACTGAATGTTCTCCCCCAACACGGTGAAGGAGACCACTTCATCTCTGATGGTCAGATCCGTATGTAGCGAACGGGTGGAAAACTGCGTCATCACCGCAACAAATTAGTTTTGATAACCAGTCATTCGCCGAGCAGAAGGAAACAACATGAAACGACCGAAATGTTGTACGCTGAAAATGTCACACCGCGTTACAGCGCTAGTGTATTGGGATTGGAATTTCCGGTATTTTTTCCCCGAGTACGGCACGGCAGCAGATGCTTGTACGAGGTGATCACCGACATCGAATGAAGGAGTATCGCTGACAGGACAGCAGGATGCAAAACATCCCATTTCGCCAAACAGCACCGATGGTGGGTTCGGTGCGCTGTACCGGCACAACTTTCCTTACACATAAAGTGGAAACCGGGTGAAATATTGTGACACTCGGTGAAATGTTGTTTTGTATACAACAATCAACTTGCCTCGGTGTCAAGTCGCCCGCACCATTACGGATAGAAGAAGCAAATGGATTTCCGTTACGGTGCCGCTTTTTTTTGTTCGATGTTTGCATTTAGCACAAGCGTTGCAAGCGTTTGATTAATAAGCTGCTCCGGTGCAACATTTTTATCACCTTTCACCGTTTTGCTGTTTGGCTGTTCGAGCTGGATGAAGAATGAGATGCAAATTTGGACGCTTGTCGTGTTGTGGTAATTGAAATTGTTTTTCCCAAACAAGCGTGCGCCAGCAAATGGACAACATAAATCAAAATTAACAACGTACGAACAGGATCATCGATCGGATACTTGGTTGGTATAATGACTTTCGCTGTCGATATGTCGTGACGACATATTGGTTGACCTGAATGTGGCTATTCAAAAATGAATGTGAACAAAAGGAAATGTAATTATTAACATTGTAATTTATACATTACATTATTTTAACAAGTGATGAAAAGTAATAAGCAATAAGTACTAAAATACTACTTCATAAACATAAAAATGTCGATAAAACCTACTTAGCATCCATGGTGTATTCAAGCGCTTTTCACGATACTATCTAGTTACTTTATTCACCACTTACTAATTCACCACAAAACAAACTTCTAACGTCGTCGTATTAACCGTTTAAACTGAATAGTTCAAAACTTGACAAGTAGAAAAACGAGACACAACTTGTAAAACTTTAAACGTATGGTTGTTGTCCAAACTTTGTAAAAAAATAAAACGATACTGCTAAACATAATATATTGCTGCACTAACGATATCCACCTTGTTCATAAAAGAAGGCCGTCCGGTTCGTGCTAAAATCGTGCAGCGAATACGCATAGAAAAAAACATCCCCGGAATGCTGATGAGAATGCGCAAACACTGAACCACCGTAATGCTATGGGCGAAAGGAAATCAAATCAAAATAAAGCAATAAGAGCGAAAGAATTTAACAAGCCGGCGACCAGTATCCGCACGGTGGAGATGGATTTTCTCCGACACCGTTTGATTGATCGGGAATAATCGACGACAAAGGGACACGTTGCGATCGAGCATGTGGTGAGCAGTCTCGTACCGCACCGATCGATGCCCATGCCGAGAAAGTTGGGAAAGAAGCAGAGCAAGCAAATCGTCCGATTAGTGTGACATATCGCATCGGATGCCACCGGCAATCGTGAAACCAAACGCCTTCAGCCAGGATGTCAACCTTGCCGGTGCCGCTTTGTCTAATTCCTTCAGCGTATTTCCGTCCGCGAACTCCTAGCACGTCCTCGTCACCGGGCGCGGTACGTGACACGAAATGAATACAGATTAAACAAGACAACTGCTCCACAAGACGCCCTCCCGCCTATGGGTGTTTCTCCGTTGACACTGTCATCAGCAAATCAAAACATCAAATCCGTGTATGTTGCTCGTACGATGGAGAAGAATAACCGGCAGGTTGAAGCTTACCAGTGGCTGCTGCTGACTGTTTGTGCCTCTTTCCGGATAATGGCAACACGATAGCAGCAGGAAATTGATGCTCACAAACACACACACAGATACAAGCCACATGTTACTTCCGTGTGTGTGTGTACACCACACGGCTGGGCATGCCTGGCAGCCATCGAACCGTACAAAACCATTGAACGTTAATGCTTGACTGCAGTTGACGATGATGATGACACTTGGAACGCTCAAGGCGGGTGAGTTTATAATGCCATAAATTGCTCGCTCCCGGTAAGGATGGCTCAATGGTTCGTTTCCGTTTTGAAAATGCCATTTCTCATCTTCACGATCAAAATTAAGCACACAGTGCGACAGGCGAAAGCTTTGCCCCATAAAATGTACAATAATTATGCAACAAACGCGCCAAAATATACAAGCTTCGGTAAGCATTAAAATCTCACAAACAACATTAATTATGCATACCGGCCGGTTGTGTCTTCCAGCCGGAGCATTAGAACGCCAAAAAACATGGTGGTAGCTGTTGATTTATGTTGGCGTAATTACCTAATCTCCCATCCGGTGTGCTTCTGTCCTGCAAGGTTGACTTTTTTCTTTTCCTTCTTTTCACGAACTACGAACTGTTCGTGTTCCGGAGGCATACCAAGTAAATCCTTTTAATCGTTTTACTCGGTTCAGAGTAAGCCCCATTATTGTTGGACCAGCATTTTGTTTTACCAGCAACGGAGGAACCAAACAAAATAGCGACACAAACCCGTATCGATGGGTAAATTTCTTTGTCCATTTTCCACACATCCGGCTTCGGTGGACTTCGGTCCAGCGTATGGTAATGTGGAGGAAAAGTTAAATTATAGTACCCAAAGATGCATCCGGGCACTACATTAGTGTCTGGATTAAATTGGGACAAGCGGCTCCCATCGGTCGAATAACACACAGCAACTACTGTGGCCAACTGTGCACGGTGAAGATGGGTTCTTTCTCGCTTTCCGGTAACCCGAACCGTACACAAGCAAAACCGGACATACCGTCCAGAATCCGGACAGAACGTACCCGCTCTGCTGCTTCTGTTTTTGCTGTGGTTAATGTTTGTTCATTAAAATCGCTTCCAACCCATCCAAAGAGCTTTTGCATCTGGTATTCTCGTTTTTTTTTTGTTTCGCTGTTGTTGTTGCTGTGTCGTTACCCTGTGACCTAAAATTACACCAGCGCAACACACAACGTGCCATTGCTGTCGGCTTTTTTTTTTGGGAAAGTAAATTTATTTTCCAATACCTGCGTCAACTGCGCTAGTAGTGGCAGCGGAATTTTGCCTGCATATATCTTGGCAAGAGTTGTTCTCGCACAGTCGATCGGTAAGGTACGCACACCCTGTTGCGTTTAATGGTTTTTTAGCGAGAAATTCATTTCACCTCACCACGGGATGGTTCACTAGGCACAGGTCCCTTGATGATGATGATAATGATGGTGATGGTGGTTCGTAGGAAGAGGATCGTTGTAAAATGCATCGGCCCATTTCACGGCCTGTGTTGCGTTGCCGCGCGTGTGGTGATGCATTTATTACAGAGGCTAACCTTTTTTTCTGTTCAATAAATTGTCCGAATCCAGGGTATAGTACGCTCAAGGGAAATATTACCATTAGATATGCTTGAACACTATAATTTTACGATTAAAAACACTTAAAATGCGTGGTAGGTGTAGTGTTAAAATAGAATGCTTCATCAACACTTCATGCAGAATCACGAAACTGAATCAGACTAACCAAACAATAGGCTTAAATAAGGAATAAGGAAGTTAAATAAGGAATTCCCTTGATGAATGTATGTATCAACTTAACATATTAATAATTATTTAAACTTTAAATAATTTGCCATTTAACTATTTTCCTTCCCAAACCGACATTTTTTAAATAAAATAATCTAAATTAGTGCAAAGTTGCTTACCCCTGGCAATTGTTTCCAACATATTCACCGGAAAGGTGTCCTTGCACTGGCAAAAGCTTAGCTAAATAGGGCCTTAGACGTACGAGCAAAAATTATCCCAAACCACAAAACATGCTGTCAACATTGTGTCCGACGCGTTCACGGACGTACACGAACAATCGAGCACCGTCGCGTACCGTTCATGGAAAATCGAGAAGGGAAAACGCGAAACAAAAAAACAAAAAAACACACGCACCGACTAGTTTCCGGTGGGAAAAACCCTCCCATTATGGTGAGTTAGTTCGCGGTACAACGCCACTCACGGGGGAGCATTTTGATTACGGTGCTATTACCTGTCATCAATTTAACCTGTTACCGTGCTTGACAGTGTCACACTCCCTGGTTGAAAGACCAGCTACCGGAGGGAGGAAAAAAATAATCACCCACCCTCCCCCAAAAGCCTACCCAGGCGCAATTTTCCACAATCATCTGCCTTCCCTTTTTATTCGCGTTTGCTGCCCTCTGTTAGCGACGTTTTAATGATAATAATCACGCCATGAATAAAATAATAAACAAACTTTTAATAAATTGCCTGTTATAGCGTTACAACGTTTAGCTAAAAACACGAGGGCGTTTCAACAGTACCAGCGGGTGAGAAAATGAATCGTCCCGTCCCATGCGTTATTCAAGTTGGGCAGTCACATGCTGGTGTGCGAAATGAGTGAAATGAGTTCCATTTCCAACCGTGCACCGGGACGTAACGTACAGCACTGTTTGCAGTGTGCGTGAATGGAGTTTAATGCTATGGTGGGGGTGGCTAGCATTTCCTTATCGGCGCCACCAAGCACGGCGCCGAAAGTGCTTTCCAACCCAACCGAGGGATGCCACACCATTTAGAACAACACGTGTGATTAAATCGTAATCCGCGGGTTGTGTGTTTGCATCGGCGAACGAACGGCGAGGTACTAGTGCACAACCCATCCCACACACCCAACACCCGCCCGTCCAACATAAACACCCTTCGCGTGGATTATGCTTTTTTATCTGTTTTGCTAACGAAACTCCTTCCCCTGGGTGGTGGGTCGCCTTCAGCAAAGGGGCTGCGTTGCCACGCCACTACAACGTGGCGCGAGCTGCCAACGCTCGTATGAAGTAGCCCTGCCTTTGCATGCAAAATAAGAGCACCGACGATCTAACTTTCTTCCTGCCAGCTGTTTCCGGGGCGTGAATCGTAATGAAATCAGATCATGGTAAGGTGCACGAATAGGACACCCTTTTTTTTGGGGGGTTAGCAGGAGTTTCCTGAGTTGGTATGCGCATAACAAGGGTTAAGGGCACCCCAGGACACACGAGAAGGGCAACCGTTCTGTTGCAAAGCGTTCGGATATGGTTACAAATGGTGCTTCAGCTCATTTGCTAATGAGATTTGGAATTGATATGCTCGCCTAGGTGAACCATTCGGAAGATCGATGTGTCGAGTTGTGTGTTGCTCTTTTGATTGGTTTTCGGTTGCAAATAGAAAAAGGTTCCCTTTTCCTTGCTAGCTATCTCGCATTATATTCTGCTTTGCTTTAAAACAAAATTAAAATGTAGCAAAAGACGAACATTACGAATTTCACCACAAACGACCACACTTTCGCCAATTGCATAAACGGATCAAATTAACCCATTAACTGCCATCTAACGCTTATAATCAATGTAATGGGAAATCAAAATCAATCAACCGACACCACCAAAGAGCCTCCCGGCAGCGATGAGACAACCGTCAACAAATCGTCCACCATTAAACGTCTCCATAGCACGAAAAAAACCCATGCAGGAAACCACATCAACACATTAGCGATGCAGCCGTGACGAACCTGATCCGGCTGCGACTATGTTGCATGCCTGGTGATGATGATGATGATGATGATGATGATCGTTTTGCTGCACCGCGATGCACGCACCACATTAATTGGCCTTCGGGTATCAATAACCGTCTGTTAATGCTTCTCCGCAGCTACCCACCGCGAGCCACCCAACAAAGCTTAAATGCAGCCTTTAAGCACCCGTTTTATGATGGCTCGACCCGACCTCCCGGCCGGGCATGTCTATGCAAACGGAACAAATTGTTTGATTGGTGGCATAATTGAATAAGAGAGTGTGTAATCGGGATAAATAAGCTCCCGTTCAAATCCGTACGGTGGTCGGATTGATGGCTGATGTCTAGACACTCTCCCTGACCGCCAGCCATCCATCCAGTAAGCGTCCGTTTTTGTTCGACCAAAGTTTTGATGTTTGGTGTCCCTATCATCCCAAGCGGTTGCACTTACAGGATTTGTGTTTATCTCTCCTCGGGGCGATCACAAAACCCTTTTACCATGATGCATGCTGGCCAAACAAAAAAAAAAAAAGCATCAACAACACAAGAAAAGCGCTTGGCTGTGTGCGTATGATGAATTTTCTCATTGTGGGGTGGTCCATAAAAATACTGTCCATTCGTGCACTTTTCCACGAAATGCTTTCGTTACCAACCGAAAGCGAACAAGCGAACGAACGTGTTGGTTGCTGCTGCTGTTGATTTTAGTAGCATTGGATTTGAGATTGTCTGTTCGACGCCATAAATCACGGCCACTTCCCAGTCGATTTTCCTCATGGAAAAAAAAAATTCGGACAGCTTCGAGGGGGCACTGGTATGTTGGACACCGACGACGGGTTAAAGGGGAGAGCTTGTCAATTCATGCCGGCATCCTTACCACAGCCCATCGCAAACGCAGAATCGATGATGACCTTTAGCCCCCCAAAGGCACCCATCCCAACACAGCTTAATTGCTTTCCACCCAACCAAACACCAGCGTCTAAAGTAAACCCCGTTTTTTGTGCCCGCCCGAAGATGCAAGGACAAACTTTCAAGCGCAGCTTTTTATTGCGTCACACCAAAGCCCCCCCAAAAAACACCCAAACACAAGTGAGGCCGATAGTTCGTTCCTTTGCGTTCCACCTCTTTCATTATTGTCTCCCAGCTTAATCGAAAGGACAGCAAAAGGGGGGGGGGGGAGGAAAAGAGCCCTCTTGAAAGGGTGGCGCTTTACTCTCGATCGAGAAATTGGGCATCCCGATCGTAAAACATCTCTTTTTTTCTCGCACCAGCAGCACAACAGGCGAGTGTAGTTTATGATGGTAATCAAGCGAAAGCACACACACACAATCTCTCTCTTTCTCTCTGTCTCTCTCTTTCTCTCTCTCACTCTATCTCTCATCTCTTTTTCTTTTTTGTACAAACACAGAGGACGACTTTTTGTACTCTGGAAGCACAGAAAAAAAGGGTGGACAAACGCAAAAAAAATGGGAAACACCGAGCGAGCTTTAAAAACGCCAGCAACATCTGGCTGATAAATGGTCGTGAAATCAATGAAATGCATTCAACGGTTTGCGACTTGTTGAGATGACGGTGGCTGGGATTTGGTGAATAAAACGTAACAAATGGCCATTTTAGAGTTTGCAGAGGGTACTGTGTATGAAACGAAGTGATTTACTCCGCGAAATGAGTAGCTTTTCGGTCATGGCTACGTTTACCAGGGGTTGAGCAGTCATAAGCTTTGATTTACAGCTCACTTATTATGCTACCATAATCATATCACGGTTTAAAGACGTCGAATCATAAACAGGATTAGTTAATTCTCTTATTAAGCTAAAAACCACAATTTTTCCAACTAATCACATAATTTGCATTCATATTGCATACATTTAGGCGATTTTTTTTTGTTACTCAACTGAACCGAATCAGAGTTTGGTAACATCTTCTGCATGAAGTTATTGTCTACAGTCCACTAAAAAAGCATCACTTTTAGACAATTTATTTACAAAAACTTTATTTCAATCATTATTTACNGCAGCACAACAGGCGAGTGTAGTTTATGATGGTAATCAAGCGAAAGCACACACACACAATCTCTCTCTTTCTCTCTGTCTCTCTCTTTCTCTCTCTCACTCTATCTCTCATCTCTTTTTCTTTTTTGTACAAACACAGAGGACGACTTTTTGTACTCTGGAAGCACAGAAAAAAAGGGTGGACAAACGCAAAAAAAATGGGAAACACCGAGCGAGCTTTAAAAACGCCAGCAACATCTGGCTGATAAATGGTCGTGAAATCAATGAAATGCACTCAACGGTTTGCGACTTGTTGAGATGACGGTGGCTGGGATTTGGTGAATAAAACGTAACAAATGGCCATTTTAGAGCGTGTTTGCAGAGGGTACCGTGTATGAAACGGAGTGATTTACTCCGCGAAATGAGTAGCTTTTCGGTCATGGCTACGTTTACCAGGGGTTGAGCAGTCATAAGCTTTGATTTACAGCTCACTTATTATGCTACCATAATCATATCACGGTTTAAAGACGTCGAATCATAAACAGGATTAGTTAATTCTCTTATTAAGCTAAAAACCACAATTTTTCCAACTAATAACATAATTTGCATTCATTTTGCATACATTTAGGCGATTTTTTTTTTGTTACTCAACTGAACCGAATCAGAGTTTGGTAACATCTTCTGCATGAAGTTATTGTCTACAGTCCACTAAAAAAGCATCACTTTTAGACAATTTATTTACAAAAACTTTATTTCAATCATTATTTACAGTGCACTGTATGAAGTTATGGTTCATCACTCAATCCTGCTCAACGCGTTTGGGTTTGCATTTCATTTGCCTATTAAACTTTATTCAATTTCACTCTTAACTTAACCTTCCAAGCTTCTCTCTGTCTCGTATATCATCACATCACGCCCGATCCAGAAAATACAGCTGACAGCATTTTACGGATGGATCACAAATGTAACCATGCCATCACCCGGGCGCTCCCAAGTATTTTTTTTATTCTCTGCCTCCGTCTCACACATTTTCGATTACGCATCACAAAAACGGCTCGTTCAAATGGACTTCAAAATCGATCCCCGTACCACATAAAAACCGAACGTATCGTTTACGACCCCTGCCGTAGTTAACCGATAAGAGGAGCGACTGTTGTCTAGGGCGACGGTACTGACGGCACTCTTATCAAACCACACCACAGAACCGAACGCCAGACCAAACCGAAGGACGGAGCGCTTGCTTTGTCGTAGGTGGTGAGATATTCTAGCGATATCTTTATTGGAGTTTTTTTCGCACTAGCCATTTGCCGGTGATGATGCAAAACTGTCCTCCCAGCTTGGGGGAGTTTCTCCCTTTTTGCGAAGATGCTGCAACCAGCACCAAGTCCACAGGGGGCGGGTGAATTGATGGGATTTCTTCCACTTTGAACCAGTCATGTATGGAAATTTGGTTGTATCGTGTCCTGCCCGTGTGATACACAGGAGAACAAACGTTGCCCGAGCGCGTGCCTACGCTTTTCGATACAGATGCGAAATTCACCCCAAAACTGCGTATGGATAGGTTTATTGCCACCATTTGCTAGCTTCCACATACGGTTCTCACAGATTACATCCAGCGTCACCGACCGAGGATCGATGGGTTTACGATCGCACGCAAATGGGAGTCGTTTTGTGGAGGAGTCACAGCCCGTGGGAAGGTTTTCCACTTTTCACGGCCTAAAATGAATATTTCATGAAGTGATTTCAGGAACCACTTTACCACGCACGCATACCGCCCGGTACGGAGAGGGGTGGTCTTCCACTGGCTGCTGTGCATAATCGGGTGTGCCACCCGGCTGCGAACGGCTGGTTGAGCGTCCTTCGATCCCTCCATCAAATCGCATCATCGTCTGTCAGTAATCTTTCCATTCACCGAAATGAGGATGACCCGGAATGGCCGGATCACTACCCATTACGTTGAATGCCCTGCCTAAGGGTTTGTTGCAGCGCTAGCGCGCGTAAGCAAATCGCTGCTCATCCATTTCATCAACTCACGCATAAATGCGCACCGGCCAACAATATATGCTTACGGTACGGAAGTGAACATTGTTCTTTAGTCATGGTGCCGGGGAAGATCAAGAAACAACAACAGACCAGCAGTAGCTTAATTAGGTCAATCCGTACCGGAATATAATCAGGATCCTAAGCGTAAAGCTCTTTCTTCTCATCCTATTAAACACGGATACGCAACCGACAGCGTTACACACTTTCTTCCAGCACCGTATGCTCTTCCAGTGCCCGGAAACTATCGCCAAGGTTAAGTGCAATCACCGTACCGTACCGTAACTTTAGCTTCTCGTACTGCTTCGCAGCCCGCTTCTTTAGCTGCTCGACATGGGCCGGATCTTTCGCGCTGAGTTGAGATTGAAATTGTTCGAGCACTTCCAGCACCTCGAACTCACGGTGCAGCTTGGCCACGTCCAGCGCGGTCCGGCCGGACGTGTTCATCTCGAACACGTTGACACCCGCCCTTAGCAAACACTCGACGCACTCGCGATGGCCACCGGCTGCCGCTAGATGTAACGCCCCACTACCAGACCGATCCGTTTTCGTGAGATCTCCGCCACGTTTCAGCAGCACACCGAGGGCGTCCGCTTTCCCATTGGCGGCCGCCAGTAGCACGGGTGTGAAAAGATTCTCGTCCGGTGTGTTCACTTCCCAGCGTGTTGCCTCCTTGAGCAGGAGCACATTTCCGGTGCTGGCCGCCCGATGGAACCGGGTCGTGATGCCCATGCTGGCGAACGAATGCAACGCTGAACTGAAGTTTGAACAAAGCGGGTGAAACTCTCCAGTTCCGGGCCAGTGCTTTCGTCTTATCGATCGGTGGTGTTTGATAAGGGCGTTAGTTATCTTAAGTGCTAGAAGCTTATTAATCATTGTTCCCGCAAGAAGATGTTTCGGGCGATAATTTTTGATTATGGCGTTATTTGCCCCTTATCGGTTTGTTATCGTGCCGGACATGGGAAGATTATGTCACGCTGTTGATGCTAATATTCTATTATTACTTTACAAAGTGGCAATCACTTAGGTATAACAGCGTTGTCATCTATCAGAAGATTACCCATTGAGGGTTTAAAAAATAATTCTTATCTGGAAAATCGATTGTTGGACTGTACTGAGATGTATGTCAAATTTGTTGGGCTTAAATTGAGCTTAAACTGCAAATTGATTTGTTGATACGGTTGGAATGATAGACTTAATTAAAAAAACTGTTTTTTTTAATTTTGTCCCTTTATATTAACCACACAAATAAAAAAAACAAATCTTGCTACTTCCCTTTTCGACCGGCTATCGGTACCAAGATCTGCACAGATAATTACCATGAAATAGTATCGTTTACTTCCCGGAACGCTTTGCGACGCTAATTATTCACTTCGAGCGCTTCGCACGCCAAGCCTGGGTGCCATCCTTCCTTATCGGACACCGGGGAAAAAAATAATGGCTCCCAGCTACCACTGCCTGATGGTGTGATGGCGAGCGCCCGATCGGATGTTATCTATCACCTCGAAACCGGTGGCAAGATCTGGGTCAGTCAGGCTAAAAGTTTCGTTCGCTCCCTCCCGGTAGAGCCGGACGGCCACGTCACGTCGACCGGCTGTATTGATTACTTAGACAAAGTATAAATAATATGCAAATAACTTCATTCGCCCTGCAGCCAATCGGGTGCCAACAGGGGGTTTTCCCGCCCAACAGCGAGAAGTGCAAATGCTTTCCGGTAGACAGAGGAGACCAAGCAAGAGAGAGAGAGAGAGACCAGAAAAAATTAACAAGGATTTTACTCTTCGGCTGGCATATGATTTTCAAGCGCTTCGGTAAGGCTTGCACACTGTAATCTCGCAGCATGCTTGCTGCAACGCACAAAATCCTGGGACTGCCATCGGTTCCACTTTGCAAACTGGGGGCCGCCGTGCCGCCTTGTGAGGTGTAATTAAACGTAACACACTGCACCGTACGAGAGATGGCAACACCGGCAGCTAGATTTTTAATTACTTTTGCCTCAAAACCCTGGTTGCACGAACGATCTTCTCGTCCAGGCAGAGCAGCAAGGTGCATTTTATTGATTGAATTGAAGCGATTGCACGATTTCTGATGAAGCGTTTCGAAAGGGTTTAACTTTGATGCGGGAGCTGAAAAACTCGGAACCACTCCAATAAATCTGTGCACCATAGACTTACAGGTGAGAGAAAGAAAAGGTAAAGTTAACTTTCCCACCGCATCAGAAAACTTCACATTTTCCGAGGGCGCTTCAGCACCATAAATCGAAGCGAACAGTGCCCGGAGCGACATGCCAAGATGAAAAAGGGCATGAATACGATTACCCTGATCGATTCGATCGGGCCCCAACGGTGCCGGTGTCTATGTGAGAAGATTGACTTAATTTGTCCGTTAATGAAGCGAAGTACCGTGTCGTCTTCTTCGTTCGCCCGAAGGCATGAGCGTGCAGCAAATGGCACAAAAACCAAGCCGTTCCTCTCCTTCTAAGACACATCTACCACCTGCTTCTGGGTGGTGCAAAATGGATTGGTGAGGGAAGAAAGCAAAAAGAAAAACACACTCCACACTCCCGCTGTGGGAGCAAACATTTCTCGAACTCGAATGTGGCGAGCTGTGCCGATCTTATTCCTTTTGCCATTTTTGCTTCAACAACCTGTTCGAGCATTAAACGCGTTGGTGGGTTGTTGGTTGGGTGCATCGTGCCGGTGCGTACGGCACAAGATGGATTGAGCGATCGCTTATCCGTGAAACAGCTGCTGTAGTCGATGTGACAAACCCCACGAGCACTAGTAGTTTGGTCCGGTTAGGCATAGGGGAGTAAATCAAATGGAGATTTATTTTTATGGAAAGCATAGTTTATGTTTCATAATTGCACATAATTCATATTAAGCTTGGTTGAAAGGTTTTTTTTTTATTTTTAGATTTGTTTAATTGATTAAAATGGCGAATACAGTGTGTCATGGAAGATGAATAAAATATTAAACAAGCATTTTGAACACGCGCGACAAAACTAATAGAAAATTATGTCTTGCACGTTAAATAAACTTTTTCGTATTAAAAAAAACCCTTCACCAACAAAGAAAGATGTATAATTTATATTCATACGTCTTGGGTTTGAACTTCTTTAAGTATGAAAATTTTTCATAAAAACGATTAATCTGTAATAATGTGTTTTTGATTTTAGCGCCTTACAGTATGCAATAACAGGCATTTTAACACCATTTATCGCTGGTAAAGAATTTTAGGAAACCAATGAGTTACGTTGAGTCATTTTGCAGAATTAATAACAACAAATGAGGAATTCAATTAAAACAAGAATTCCTTGTCGAAAAACCAAATAAATAAGGATTTAAAATGAAAGAAGCACATAACACTTGTATTGGTTTTAACGTTTTTCCCCCTTTCAATCTGGTTTAAAAACAAGACAAATTTAGAAAAATAATTTAATAATCAGTCGAACAGTCTTTTAATAAAAAGACACAATTATTGTTAATAAAAAACGATGTTTTATCGATTGAGAGAACAAAAAACGTTTGCAATTTTCCCGACGAGCAGTTAATTGAACTAACAAACGACGCCTTGTGAAGCAAATCACACATCACCAGCACCGGTTCAACTATCCCGGGCGGCATATAGACCAACAGTACACCGGAAAACCATTCGTCTTCTCGGACCACACTGACAGCTCACCGAAAACATTCGCCCGTCGCTCGGTTCTTCTTTTTGTTCCGCATTCCTCCGATCCAGGCCGGAAATCGTGGCCACTGTCACAATCCATCGCTTCCAGCTGTCGGCGTGCGTTCGCCGTCGCCCGGGGAAGAACTGGTCCGAAATGATTAATTGCCTTATCACCACGCACGGTCCAGCAGCACCTTCGGAAGCGCTCGCGCCGACAGCTTACGCACGCACCCATTTTGATGGAATGTGCGTCCCCAGGAGCCAATCGGCACGCCACAGATCAAAGGTTTTGCTGTTGTTTTTTTTTTTTTCATTATTCCGCGGCCACGGTGAAGGCAAAAACGGAAGACGGGTACCATCGCCGGGCAGGTACGGTTGTATGTTACCGTTTTGTTTTATATCAACCCCACCCAGCACGGAGTGACAGGTGGAAATCTGGTGCTTTATCATGCACACACACACACACACACACAATGGCCTGAGAGTTGTGGCCTCGAAATGATTTTATGACTATTGAACGCGCCTCCACGCCTAAAAAGGACATGCTGGTTGGGTTTCGTCTGTGGCAGCACAGGTTTTACGTTCCATTTTACTGCACGCAGCCACTTCACTGCTCGTGTTATCCTTCACAAATAAATGTTTTGCTGCTGGCCCAACCACCCAAAGGGGGTGCCCAATCGAAACAACAACAAATTAAAAAAAAAAAAACGACGCAACAACACAGAAAAGGCGCAACAAAGTCGCGCACTGGCAGTCGAATTATTGAGCAAATTTTTATCATTTTATCGCGATTATGTGGCCCCTTTGGCTCGATTGCTGCTTGTGATGTCACGGTGGTCGAAAGGGTTTTTTTTCGTTGATGTTGCTGTTGCTGCAGTTGCAGTTACACTGTGCGCTGCATGTTGCGGCGAATGGGTCCGTGGGAAAAAAAATCCCATACCCAAACGTACCGCGGCACAGTAGATCGGTTTGGATTTATGGTTAGGATACCGGATCCGGGCCCAGCCGGATCGATTGAGCTGAATGATGTTGTGTCGTTTTTCTTTTTTAATGAGCAAAACTGTTTCCTATTTCGGTGCTACGCTTTGCTGTTTGCTGTGCCTTGTTTCCTCCCGCACCCCGGGCCTCGCGATCCTCCGCCCAACCGGTGGTAGTGGAGTGACCCAGAAATAAAACAGTTTTTTTTTTGTTTTCGTTGTCGCAACTCCCATTTTGCTGCAGGGGCCAATTGCATCTCAGGGTGCTTGTAAAGTCGAAAAGAAATATATACGATAAAGCAACACATTAAAACTGTCATCTGTGGACTGTCAAGCTGGAGGACATGCGGTCGTGAACAGGGCCGAACGCTGACGACGAGCTGACTTGGGTCGATTTGGTTTGAGTCGAATTAGGACACACTTTAACAACCTTTCCGAAAAGGGAGGCCACCGGAGTTTGGGGGAAAAAAAGGAAAACGTCACCATAAAACATTGGCAACGGTACATTAGCGATGCACTAAATGATGCATTAGAGATTAATGTAACCCGGTAACAGCGATAAACCCCGACCAAGCTTCTACATATCACAGCCGAAATTGTGTCCCAAGCGAAACTTACCCTTAGTAACCACAAATCAACCACAAATACAGCAGAGAAAGCCAAAAGTGAAAAAAACAGGGTCAATTGATCGGTATGCACACGTATTGCATGAATGCACAATAAACGAACTGCAATAAAATAGTAAGTTGCAGCGAGCTGAAGTTTGAATGGAGTTCGCATATCGATGCGGACACAAAAGTGGGCAGCAATAAAATGTGACCACGAATAATTTATTTCCCAGTGCATTTGGGTGAAGCTGAGCCGGTACGATCATAAACGATGTGTTTTATGCCATTACGGAAAGGCACCATTCTTGTTTGCTGAGCAAACTTTTTACGACATTGCCATTTATGCGAAATCGTTTTATAACTTTTAATTAACGATGTACGTAAGGGGTCGAGAATGTCGTGCCACTGCTGTGCTTTTGCTGTGATAATCAGTAGGATATCGTGAGGCTATTAATGCTAATTTTCCTTATCGTTATTGATTTTGAGATCAGCGAATGTTAACAAAGTGTTCCGATTACTGAGTAATATGTGTGGTGTGATTTTGCTCATTGGTTGCATCATGCCAGCAACTGATTGTTTAACTGCCGGGGTTCTAAGATGTATTGCTACATTTAATCATTTGTTGCGTCATTTGAAAGTTTTCAATTGTCAATTGCAGGTAGATTGCATCATATAATGCAGTGATCAATTAGATCAAGCAAGCAAGGCCAAAGGATCAGTGCAGCTTATTCACTCTAATGACATTTTGTTGTTTTTGCGTGCCTTTTAGCACCAATTGCTATGCGTATAGCATACTTCCAGGCGTTTTTTGATCTGAATATCTTCACTGATTTCTTTGGGTTATATATAAAGAAAGTAGCAAATCGAAGATCAACTTAATATGTCTATGTGTTAAATGATCGCACAAGAACGTTTGCAATCCATCCCGTACGAAAGCTCACCCTGCAATCATTGGAAAACAGTATCAAATTAACGTACTTGCGCATTTAAAACGCTCCCCAATAATTAAATGCATAATTGAACCGTTTTCATTCCAGTGTAAACAGTGTTGCATTATCGCTCCCACGATCAGTTTTTGCAGGATATTCCCATTCGTTCCGGAGGTTCGCTTTCCGATCGCTGTACCGAATATTCGCAAGACTTTCAGCCAGACAAATTATAGGCATGGTGTGTATCGGCGCGCTTTAGTCACAGACACACAGGTAAATGAACTCCCGCCCGGTCAGGTTGGACGATATATAGTTCATGTCTTAATTACAAATTAACCGACATAAATTCAGGACAGCCATTGAGGAAAACTTGTCCTTTGTTGTGTGCGAGCGACGGGGTGACTCGCCGCCAGCTGCTTGTTTCCCTTCGCCCGTACACGATTTACAACCGCCCTCAAGGATTACGAGTGACGCGACGCTGGTGTCGGGAAATTTATGCGCCCCAGACATGTCAGCGGGGTCGCCTTTGAAGACCGAAATCATGGCTCGAACCGAACCGCCCGAGGACAAATTAGCTATCGAAAGCTTGCCAGCGTTCGCCAGCTGATGAAGCACACCCATTCGTACGATTGGGGCGAAGAAAAAAAAAACATGGCCACCCAAACTCCGCTGGACGGTTTGCGGTTGGATGAGCTAAATTTGGCAAAACTCCTAACCCTCTGTTTCTCTCTCGCAACCTCCCTAAGCCAACGATTCGGGTAGATAGTAAACGATTGTTGCTCGGTTGGCTGATAATTAAAACTACCAGCACTTCTGCTGCTTTTACCTCCACTTTGCCACCGATGGCGCAAAACAAAAAATCTCGACGCACCAAACACGATGCAACTTTTACGCTTCGCGATTCCCAATTATGCAGGACTGTTTTATTTTCCCTCCAATCGTACGCTAGGTGTCGCACAAAATGGTGCGATCTGTGATTTGGACGTGGCGAAAGATAGGAATTGTAGCACCCGGTTACAATGGTTTGCTTCAGTGTCTTGATTTTTTTTGGCGATTGCTTACCACACACACACACACACACACTTCGGATGCCGAGCTAATTGAATTGATGAGCCAGACGGGTTTTATGTTGACCAAGACAAGCAGATTTCGCAGATGATTAGCTGCGCTCGATGAAGCGACTATTCGCAGCATTCATTCGCCATCCAGAATGGGAAGGATAATGGTGAGCGTCCGAAATTGTAACTATTTTTATTATAATTTTATTCGCTACTTTACTCGTTCCGTAGCACGNAACCGCCCGAGGACAAATTAGCTATCGAAAGCTTGCCAGCGTTCGCCAGCTGATGAAGCACACCCATTCGTACGATTGGGGCGAAGAAAAAAAAAACATGGCCACCCAAACTCCGCTGGACGGTTTGCGGTTGGATGAGCTAAATTTGGCAAAACTCCTAACCCTCTGTTTCTCTCTCGCAACCTCCCTAAGCCAACGATTCGGGTAGATAGTAAACGATTGTTGCTCGGTTGGCTGATAATTAAAACTACCAGCACTTCTGCTGCTTTTACCTCCACTTTGCCACCGATGGCGCAAAACAAAAAATCTCGACGCACCAAACACGATGCAACTTTTACGCTTCGCGATTCCCAATTATGCAGGACTGTTTTATTTTCCCTCCAATCGTACGCTAGGTGTCGCACAAAATGGTGCGATCTGTGATTTGGACGTGGCGAAAGATAGGAATTGTAGCACCCGGCTACAATGGTTTGCTTCAGTGTCTTGATTTTTTTGGGCGATTGCTTACCACACACACACACTTCGGATGCCGAGCTAATTGAATTGATGAGCCAGACGGGTTTTATGTTGACCAAGACAAGCAGATTTCGCAGATGATTAGCTGCGCTCGATGAAGCGACTATTCGCAGCATTCATTCGCCATCCAGAATGGGAAGGATAATGGCGAGCGTCCGAAATTGTAACTATTTTTATTATAATTTTATTCGCTACTTTACTCGTTCCGTAGCACGATCGGAGAGATAAAAACAACCCAAAAATTGGCGAGACACAAACGGGGAACAATAAAAATTTACATGTGTTTTTTTTTTGTGGAAATTGCTTTTTCCAAGCCCAGATGAGAGTTACAAAAGAAGAAAATAAAACGACGTTGCAGCAATCATTAATGTTAATGTTTGACCGTCTGTCAACAGTGGTAGCGATAATCTTCACGCGTCTAGACATGTGGTAAATATGACTGCATCAATTTTATGGTTTAAAAACTGCTTGCTTGCACACATGTTGATGTTATTCCAATGCCGAGCAAGGCTCGATCAATATAAATACAACAAAACTTGTTGTGTTCATAATTGTTGCACGCGTTTGTTGATGTGCCAGAACAACTGCATTAGTTAAAATAATGTGTCACTAAACACAATATACTCCTGAAGGTATGCAATCCATTTTCAGTATTGCGTCAACAAGCAGCTGATGACGTGTTATTTAGCTACAAACATGATTTACACCAATTCTTTGAGGGATTTTCATTAAACAGCAAGCTAAGCGTATGGAAGACACAGTTCAGAAGAGATTTCATTCCAGATCAGCCCATTTATTTGATGATATGGTTCTACATATATTACTATAAACATCCTACAAATTATGAGTTTAATATCTATAAAATTAAAAAAATTAAGCATTTTTACATCTTTTTTACAATTTTACTCAAGCCCCGAGGGGAAAAATTTTATAAGTTTAACAGCATGTTCTGTTCCTATAAAACTCTCCAATAACATTACACCATGTGTTCTGCAGGAGCTCCGTTAATAAAACCAGAGTTCATACAATTTTGCTCCACATCTCGGCCGGCGTTGTCGGTACATTAAAAAGCAAATAAAGATTGTAATGCAGCTGCACATTACACTGGACGCTCGCCACTGCTCGGAAGCTCGGAACAAAACAGATCAGCCATTTCTCGTCAATCGAGCTCAAAAGCAATGAACGGGAGGAATTATACACATACACACACACACACACAATAACAACTTGTTCATGTACTTGCCATTCGTTTTATCACTCCGTTAATCGCCTGGAGCACACCCATTTGCCCGGGTGTTTGTGATTGTAAGGGACGACGGCATGTCAGGGGGTCGTCGAAAGGGTTCGGCAGGGATGCAATTTTAAATTTAATGTTTTTTCCCCGTGAGCGTGGAACCGGGTGGACGAAGCAATTCGATAAGCAATAGCGCATGAAAGTTTCACCCTTATATTGTTTCGATTCCGTCAACGACCAGCACCGAGCCCCGGTGCTTGGGGTTTGTGTGGAATACGAAGTGCCCAAGAATATTGGCCCAGATTGGAAACGAAGCGTTTGACCAGCGCACGGTCGTGATAGTGACTGTTCCCTGCCGAAGGTCGCATCGCGAATGGTAAGCCAATGTGTTTCCTTCCTTATCGTCACCGTCCAATAGCATCATTTCGCTACTTTGGTTTCGGTATCATTTTCACCAACATTGTGGGCACACACACACACACACACACCCATACACACCATTTCACACACACACACGCTTGCCTCTATCCGTACAGTTGGACAACCCTGACCCGCATCGCACCACCGCAGGACATCCCATTTGTTATTAAACTTTTATGTACGTTTTAGTGTTATATTTCATCCAGCTTTATACCGGAGATCTGCTCGCTGGCTGCGAGCTTCATTTGCAGCTTCGGAAGCTTCTCCGAGCCGCACGCTGCGCTACAGTGCACAATCCCAGAGTGCAAGTGAGATGGTGCTGAGAAAGAAAAAAAAAACCCCCTTGACCCGGCTTGAGTTTGGTGCCAACAGCCAATTCTGTATCCGGACCGTCCTCCGATCATCATCCTTGGCTTAGTGCATCGAATCGATTTCAATGAATCGTTGTCTTCGAGGTTTGGCGCTTCAGTTTCTTTAAAACTCGTAAAGACTTGCAGGCGACACAACGGGGCAGCAACAAATCGACAACACTCACACCCCACTGGCCCCCCTGCTCAATGCCGTCGTGCGGCAACCAGCCACGGCGAAGGTTTTGCCCACGTAGGGAGGAGGACAAAAGACAAACCGATCCGTTCCGATGTTGTAATATGCATCGGACTAACGGATGAAAGTGTACAAAAGGAAATTAACCTACATTCCCGATAGCACCGAGGTACCGAGCTCTTCCAGCAAAAGCCGGATGCCGGTGGTGTACAGCTTTGCGAGCTTGCAAAACTCGATCCACTTGCTACCAGCAATCTGCAGCGAAGTCACAACGAACGAACGTACAACTTCGTACTCTACTGTGTTGCGTAATTAGGTTTAGGGCGCACAGTTCACACTCACGCTCCACCCTTCGATGTCGGCGTACGGGGGTTGGAATTAGTTTTCCCAGGGCTGGGTGGACCAGGAGTCCACCGGCCAGGATAAAACATCCGGCTCCGTTACAAAAGCTCCGACCACCCGGTCGGCACCGTGTCGCCTCTTTGTGCGGGATTCAATCAAGTGCTCGGGGTGAAAGTGATCGACCATAAAAACGGTTTGATTACGGACGGTTCGTGCCCGTGTCCGTACGTAAGGGGTCGAAAGTTGTGTGTTTTAACGATAGTTGATAGTGCAAATAATAAAAATTCTCATCGTGACAATTCCGAGCAGGGTTGTACCAAGCATTTGCATGTTTGGTCATTAAATGCCAAGTGGAATCGGATGAGCCCGTCAGTTGTTGGGCAAAGTTTGTAATTTGAGCAAATAGTTTTTATTGGTTTGCTGCCAACAGTGAACACAAAATCGTTCTGTCAGACGATAAGACGAACAGGACTTATCTCTTGGAGGAATGGCCATTGCGTGGGATTTAACTTGTTCACTCCACAATTCTCCCTTTAATTTCTTTCCAATAAACCGATGTCCATGCGTGGAATCGATTTCTTGGCCATATCTCCGGGGCCGTCTGGAAACTTGTTGACTTTTGACCAACGTCAACAAATCTTGCAGACGATCGCAACAACACTCCCACAACGCAGACTAAACAGTGAACCGCCAACCAAAAACGGTGGGATACTTTAATTTTGGACACACTGCAATTTAGTACTAACTGGGCGAAGAAAAAAAAACCAAGCACAACAAAAGATAAAGTTATACCGTATGGTTCTCGTGGTCGTGGTCAAACACCGACAAGAAGTATCTTTTTTTGTTTTGTTCCTGAGGCGCCTTAAGATGTTCCCAATCGTCCCAAATAAAGTGAGAAAGAAAAACATCACTCTCTGTCCAGAAAAAAAAACAAGACTTTCAAACTACGCTTATCCGGGCTTACCATTCCGGCAGCTTGTACTTTTGAACGGGCACCAAAGAACGGGTTATTAGCAATAAAAATGAAATCAATATCTGCACACACACACACACACACGCACAACGACGGGTGCCATAATTTTAACGCAGCAGTAGTAAATCGCTGCCTTGTTGGGTTTTTTTTTTTCTTCCGAAGATCGAAGACGCACTCTTTCGCCTGGAGTCGATAGAATTTTTTGGATTTGGCCGTTTGGTGTTCACCGTTTTCGCCGCGTAATGGCTTTTTTTTGACGGGACAGCCCAGGTTTATTGGCACATTGATTTATTTATGCATTCATTTATGGCTTTTTATTTCGGGGATGGTTGTGCTTCGCTTGACGTTCTTTTCGTTGGCATTCATTTATGTCTTAACTTCGCTTCTGCTCTGCTACCATATCGAATGTCGAATTTGTTCGCTAAAGGATGTGTAAAGATCGCTCAAATATGGATAAGAGTCTTAAAATGGGGGACAAAAAAAACGGATTTTTCTCTCGCTTTTTCTGACCAAAACAGCGAATCGATAAATTTATTTAAAGCTATTAGCAAAATGGTTCGATCTAAACAGTAGCCAACTGGCAGCGCGCGTATGTGCAGTGATTGGTAGGATGGGAATTAAATTGTATTTTTGTTCACGCTTCAGCCGAACCGAAAAGCTATTAAACGGAATAAAATTGGATCGTTACGTATCCCAAATCGATCGCCGATGACGGCGGCGTACGGAACCGATAAGTCATCGACAGTAATATTGACCATATGGTTTGCGCAGGTCAAGCAACTACAAACCACTCCGTTTGCACCTTGACGCACCAGAACGGTCGACCCATTTCCAGACCACTTCCAAGGATCGCTTCGCCGTCTGGACAAGTTTATAATACCCGTCAATTACACTGCCACACCACACCATAATGCTCTCGCGCGTTGTACTACGGCAAGATAAATGGTGCATCCTTTCTGCAGCAAAGTGAACAAAAAAAAAAAAACGGGCACACCGTTTTAAAAAATGAGCCGTATTTATTTTTATTAGCCACTATCCCGATACGAGCAATCGGTCCATTTGCCGCTCGTCGTTAAATAAATCAATCAGCCCAAACTGGAATATGATTAAAAATAAACGCACGACAAATGGCGTTCCCCGACGCGGCGCACCAATGGATCATACGCGGACGGATTGCGATGGAAGCGTCTTATGTTTCGCTAAAATCGAATCGTAAATCGCACCGATACCTCCTAATTACCGCCATCAGTCTGTCCCACCGTGCGGGAGGCCAGGATAAAGAACGAGCCTGGCTGGCCGCTTGAGTGGCTCGCTTACTTTTTGTTTATTCCACTTGCACGTCGCACGTTCTCTTGGTGGAGAGAAATTATAAAAATCAACCGAAAGCGGAGAATGGTGCCGCAATAAAAAACGAATTCACGCACATCACCCATCTGGCCTACCGGGGGGTTTTTTTTTTTTTGTTTTATTTTTGGGCCCCATCCTCTTCCTTTCCAACGCATACATCGTCGCAAAAGTGCCATTAATGCATGGCAAATGAATGAATCCGCGACCATAATTCGCTCCGAAAACGGATATTTCCATTAATAATAATTGCACATAATTTATAGAATCACTCAACCCTGGTGGCGAACCCGGTCCCCGGGCCGGGCGCTGGAAATGGAGAGCTTTAAAAATGAATAAAAAATCAACATTTTTATCCTCATTCTCCCCGTTTTTTTTTAAACACATGGTGAAATGGAAGAGAGTAAATTGTGTGGAAAAATTAAAACCAGAAGGCAAAATGCAGCAGAAGACAACAAAATCACGCCAGGGCCAGGGGTTAAATGGATTGGCGTCCAAAGGTGTGTAGCAGATCGCCAAGTGCAGCCGGGACGCGTTCGGTGGACACCCACGAATATGGTTATGGTTTGAAGGTGCATCGGGTCGCCACCACACCCAGCAACCTTTGTCTTTGTCGTTTCGTCCATGGGTTCGACAAAAGCGATGCAAAACAAAGCACAAAATCAGATGCAATTAATAATCACGTAGTTCCTTTTTGTCACCCATTTTTATGCCCATCCCATTAGCCTTCATTTGTCGTCTTCGTAATGGAATGTGAACATCCTCATCCAGCTGCGTCGGGAGCTTCTGGAGGCTACAGGCGTGTGGGAAGCTTACAACCTGGGCTACGAACCTGTCCCACCGAACCGAATGTTCCCATTGAGACCCAGTTCGTTGCAGTTTGGCTTGTCGGGTATAATATTTCTCTTGTAGCCCCACTACAGACACACGAACAGGGAAAAAAAAGACAGATGGAACGCAACGGCAGCATTTAATATTTATTGTCCACTCTCCGGCTACAATTATTATGCACATTAAAAAATATTTATAATATTGAGTGCGCCCCGACGCAGCAAATCGTCACAACCGTCTGTCGGCCTGTCCGACTGTCGTCTGCATCGTTTCGTGTCAAAAAGGTGTCACCCGACTATCTGCTGCCTGTTTTCTGGACACACACACACACAAATCGGTCTGCATAAGATGCACATCAGTCCGCGAATGCACGCCTCGTTCGCCGACTCCTTTTTTTTGTCAAACGGAGTGCAATTCCGTGACGGACGGGGACGTCCAAAATACGTTTCTTTTCGGGTAATGACATGCTCAAGCCCATAATGATGATCATTGAACCGACTCGATGACATCGGGACGTGCGATCTTGCCGGTGAAGCACGGCCTCCCAGCAATTACAGTAAATCTAGACCCGAAGTCGGTGGTAAAAAAGAAACGCTTTTGCATTAAAAAATGGACTCTTCTTGGTACTTTTTTTTGTGCGTGACACAAGCACCTACGAAAATCTGTCACACGACAGTAATCGTAAATAATGTTGACCCGCGTGGTGCGAAAATGAGTTACGAATGCAGTGCCGTGTAAGGTCGGCCAGCTGGAGTGCATCAGTTTTAAAATACTTTTGCGTTTATTTTAATTTGCTGGTTTTAGGGAAAAATGCATTAATTTAATGCTGGCCGTCAGAAAGGTCATGATAAATTTAAGACAAGGTGTACATAAATTTGTTTAAAATTGGTTCACACTGAAGATTTTGAGGTGAAGACATAGACATGAAGTTATGAGGTTCAATTAGGAGGGATAAGAAAGGTACTCCAACATTTTTGCATCAGAAACATAAGTTGAAGTTGGATCACTATCGACCTCGCTGCCAAAATTTGTTTTATAGTGTAGCTCGAATATTCTTGTCTTAATTTTTGAAGGATTTCCTTAATCTTGATAACCGAAAGATTTTTAATTTGAAACTGATGAAAAAGTAAGGAATTCCTCCATTTCCATTTCGTTTCCAATTAAAGGGTATTCTGAAGGGACATTGCTCTTAAAGGTTATGAGAAAATTGGCATAATTAGCATTATATTTTAGGTCAGTTCTTATTTGAGCGGCGTAAGAATCCAAGATGCGACTGTAAGAACTGTAAATGTAGTCCATAATTTGGCATCATTCCAGGATGCAGCAATTAGAGGTATTTGAGGAATAAGACTCACCAAACTATAATCCTCGTTTTAGGGGACTTGACTACTTTTTGTCGAAGAAACCATTCAAGAATTTTAGGAGTTTCGTAACTAGAATGCGTGTGATAAATGCGTCTAAGACTTGTGTTTGAATCGGCTATATTCGGAACATTAATAAGGAACTAGGAAATAACGAGGGAAGTCTCATGGAAGACAATTTTTCAATCCAGGTATCTCTACTATTGGTAAATGTTACGTTTATTATAAATTAAAGAAAAGAAAAAATAACGAAAGCCACTCTGGAGTTATTTGTCTCCAAGAGCCGTTGTGCAATTAATCTTCTCTTAAAAGCACTACACACAAAATAATGGAGAACATATAGTAAAACAAACTACACACAGACCCAAAAACCACAGATACGGGGGGGAAAAAAGAAACACGTTCTCCGCGTACACCACTGGACAGGATGAAAAATCCGCAACACAAATCATATCACGTTCAGCAGTCAATTAAATGTCAAACCAAGCAATTAAGTGCCACTAGTATCTACCATTTCGCCGAATTGCAAACCAATCCCTTAAGTGACCGTTTAAGATCGTGGGGATGCAAACAAAAACCTAAAACAGAAGGAAAAAACCAGTTTCGTACGAAAAGATCACTCATTACGAAACGTGCAACTCATTGCGGTGGCCGTGTCTTCATGCCCGTCAAGTAGGGGGTTTAGTGTTTCCTTTCCGATATGTGACACCACTTCGCCATCGGCTTAATGGGAAATAATCCTGCTCGGGGCTGCCCTGAAATTCCGGACGCAAATCGTGACGGTGTGGCCATCGGGCCGTGCTCTTCCACACCGTCAATCAATAAATGTGAGCCCAGTGGGCCCCAGCACCGAAGGTGTTGCCCATGAATGTCCTCGATGTCGCGCGCGTGCGTGACGTTGCACGAACCAAAACGTGAGCTGTCGTTCGCGATCGTGAGTAAGAGATTTCTCGATGCGATCGTTTGCGGAATGGTGTCCGCGCATAGAAACGCACTTAATGCATTTGCCTTCGATTAGTTCCACGTCAGCGGGTGCATCGGTGTCAGTTGATTGGAATGTTTTTTTATATTTTTGAGTTGCTTTCAGAGAATATGGTTGACCTAAGCGAAAAATAAAGCAAACCAGCAAACAGAATTGGAATGTTGGAACACCCAGTGTCACAACGTAGGAAAAGAGCACAAAAAACACATACAGCAATGTGCTCTCTCAATCAGGCTTATCGCGACCCGATGCAACATATTAATTGAAATTATAAATTTATTTATTTACAACTTTATTGTATCTAATTAATAAAAAAACGAAACCAGTTTATCGTGCGCAAAAAAGTACACGGTGACAGGAGAAAGCAAAAAATACAGGGATCACATGAAAGCGAGCATGATCATACGGAATTAAAAGTCAGTGCAAGAGTAAAACGCACAATTACGGCTATGTCTTGCGCTAATGGTGAACCAGCGGGAGTCCATTTTCCACAAGGGCCTATACAGCGGTGGAGTGGCACCGTACAGCAATGTGTAATGAAATTGTGCCCATTTCTGGCTGCCAACGGCTCCAGGCTGTGTGGCATTTTTTTGTTTTTCGCACATGCCTACCAATTGCCCGACCAAATGGACCATCTGCGGACGTAATCAAGCAAAATCTATCGAACGCCCCGATCGAATCGGAACCGACAGCTAGGCATCCATACAGTTTCCAGCGCATAAAACTGTGCTGGGCAGTGCGCGTTGGCAGTAAACGTGGAGGTTAAATAAAAGCAAATCTAAGCAAAAAAACACACTACACGATCAGTTGAATGTGTCGACTCTAGATGTCCGATTTTTTTTGTTTTTGTGCGTTGTGTTTTATAACATCTCCTCCCATTTCAACTCATCATCAGGGTTGCTTACGGTCGATTTATTTTGCGAAATCAAACATTGCCCATTTGTAGAATTCAATTCCAGTCTGATATTTCTTTCTTCTTTTTTCCCCCGTATGTTTGATTCAACTCCATCTGTTTAACTGTACCGACTTTTCCACTTTTTGCCTCTTTTTGGGGTGGGACAGTACCAGAGGAGAAGAAAAAATGATACCATATCAATCGTTTCGAAAGCAAAGCGATTCGAATTCATTTGCTTTTCAAATAAATTGTCACCACATTCCATTCCACGTATCACCTCTCCTGTACACACCCCTTGGGTTGGGTGAGCCCGATTTTGTATCGCGCCAGTGCGCCACTTTATGGAGGCCTCAGGAATGTTCCATAGAATGTGTGTAATGCATTTTCCACGAACGGGGAAAGAGGCGAAGTATTTTTTTTTGTCCTCCTCTCATCGCTTACTGTGGTACGACCTCCTTAAGTGGGCCCTAAGACACACAAGACACGGGTGTTATACTGCAACGCTATGATTAGCGAAACGGAAGCCCTTATTTGTTGTGTGCGGCATTTGATGAATTGTTTGTTCTATGAGCCTCGTGCAAGAGAGCAAGCGGAAGAGTGTGTGAGAGAGAAAAAAAAAGTCACGCTCGTGAGATAAATAAAGCTATCGGCAAATCATCAGTTGAACGTGGAAAAGGTAACCGCTTCTTTGCCGATCCGAACGGTTCCAATAGTGGAGGATGTTTGATTTATTGAGCCACGCGTACAGCGGTACGCTTAACGCGATTGAGCTAAGAAGGTGTAACCTTAGGAGGAACCCAGCAATCCAAAGGTACGATTGGTGTCTATCAATCATTCATGCAAACATAGCCCCACTATACCATGCCCAGGTTCGAAGATGCCTTCAATAGCGGAAGGATACTCCGGGCATAAAGTCGAACAGCTAACGTTGTTGACGCTAAGCGGGATGACGCTAAAATTACCTCCAACAAAACTGGTGCGGCAAGCAGGCCACCTTTCCAATGGAGTAGAATAGAATCCGAAGAAGCATCGGTGGTTTGGATTTGTTTGCCAACTGTCAGCAGCATGTTGAATGTTGTCAAACCATAATAAGCAAACGGTGTTGGCACTAGAGCCGCCAGAGGCTGCCGACAGAAGCACGGTCTATGGGGTGGTTTATTTATACACGCTGGATATAAATTGGAACGTGTTGGATTGCTATTCGGAAAGATTATTGTATGTAAATCACAACACATGCGAACTTGGATGCCTTGATATGGCGCAAGGCACGAGTGTGTGTGTGTCTGCGTCTCCTTGCTGTCACATAATAAGCTAAATATTCAAAACAGTTTGCGATAAATTTTGATGCCACCACCACTGTGGATGATTGTTTCCTGCGATGAAAAACGAGCCGGCCAACCAGCGGTGAACGGATTTATGGTGCCCGGAATGGTTGCAAACGGAAAGCCACCCATAATGGGAGCTAATTGCTCACCGAGAAGCGGCTTCTGTGGCAGCCGGCCTAGACCGTGGCACAGTGGCATCGTATAATTAACATCTCATATCAATCTATTCAAACCTCATTACTTCCACCACCCAGCCTAGCCGCAAACTTCCTGCTCCACCCTCCATCTTTTAACGTTTCTCGTGACATACTTTTATTCTTTTCTACCGAAACAGTCGGCCGATGATATAGTGCATGCCGCATCGTGCGCTATTTATACGAACCGCGAATACGCACGGTGCGTACTTCTGGGCGTAAATGAGCGGTACCGGGACGCAAGTTTGGCAATCCTGGTCATCAGTCCGTCAAATTAGACATTCTTGTCACAGCGGTAACCAAGCATACCATGCATGGGGACCTATTATTCCGCCCTGATGCGAACACAAATTGTCTCACCGGGAATCCGGTACGGTGGAACACACACACACGCGTGAGTATTATGAGGTCCTGTGAGTTGTGCTAATCATGTTTATTTATTCTCAAAATGCACACCCATACCCACACACGGAGGGGATGGGGATCTTTATGTTTGAGAACGGTTTGGTATTTGCGTCACTTTTGTTTCGAAACATTTGTACGGCGCAAGTGAATGCGAGTGACACTGAGCTGATTTGGGTTGCAAAAGCAAATGAAACGTTTGGTGTTTATTTCTTGTTGAAGAAGGGAGATAAGCAACAATGACTCACCACGAATGGAACTTCTTTTACACCATATGGTACATCTTTCAGTGCCGGAGACACACACTGTTGCCGGTAAATGGTAAAAACAAGTCACGTTTTGTCACTTAAAAGAGTCATCGCAAGCAGATGGGTATGGTGGTTGGTTGTTGCAGAAGTTCGAATAAATAGCGACAAAATGAATGTCAATGATGAGCGGTCCTTGGTATTTTCATCGATTCGTTACCTATGTCCTCATATCTTTATGGCGTTTAATCTTCAATACATTGATTGCTGTTGAGCCGCGTCCATCATAATCATACATAATCCAACACGCTAGTTCGCGTCATCGTCAATCAGCTGCTCCCAACATGACAGAAGATCATGATCAATAAGTGTAAGGACGCAACAACCGTTTGGTGCACAAACCCCACAAGACAAATCTCACGCCCTGCTTTAAATGTGACTAAGCAAAAGTCAAACTCTTGCCGTTCAATTTGGTGGCCAACTTCCCAAAAAAAAAAACCCCCCGCCGAACCACTCGGGTTGTCCACGAGTACAGCGATGGCAGGCGCCGGTGTAAGCCGTTAAATTGTCTCTCGTTTGGCATTTTTTAAAAATAGACACCCCACCCCGTAGTCGGGAACAGACGGCCACGACGCTTCCAAAACGGCATCCGTACACCTCCCACCCCCCTCCCACACACACACACACACACTCCACCCCACTGTGGGGGTGGGTGGATGGAAAAATTATGAAAAATGAGTTCGTTGCATTGTTGTTTCGTTTAGCTACGCCACACAAAAGTGGCGACGAATAGTTGCGTTTTGTTTGCCTCGTTTCTGTTCATTCTGTTTGGCCACATGGAACCGCTGAAGAAGATGAAACGAAAGGTTCAACCTTTCGTGGTAAAGGTGGCGGTAAAGGAAGTGGGGGGGGGGGGGAGGGTGTGACGGGAGGCACAACAAGAATCCGATATTCAGCAGCCAGTAGGGAGCGATGCGCATTTTTCGTCTCGCAGCCGGTGTGAATCAACCGGGCTGGATGGTGGATGTGCATTAGTTAGTTCGGCGTTGGTGCCAAAGAAAACGTGTAATGTTACACGCCCGTACACATAAACACACACACACATGCGCTCGCCAACCCTCTGCTCGTGCCAGGTGACATGGCTCCATCGCTGCCGTTAATCGCTGTGTCTGGGTGACGATCGTTGAATGGTGTGATTTTGCAGCTTCAGCCGTCAGGTGAAAAAAAAAACCCCACAAAACCGGTGCCCCGGTTTGTCGGGCCAGTCTATTACCGACCGCAACACACAGCGCATACATCTTTACGTACCGAAAAAGGGGCAGATAAAGAATGTGTCTGGGTTGCGCTGGGTTTGGCTGGGATTTACCAGCCGAACAACGTACAACAACCAACAATACCCAGCAATTGCGAAAGAAGACGGATTGATTTGACCGACTTCCGAAGGATGGTGAGTGCATCTCACTCACGGGGAGTGAGCATTTTATTGTCTTCTTTTCTCTCCGAAGCGCATGTCAACTTCCCATTGGGGCACAGATAACTTCTTCCAGATAACCAGCAGACCTATTGTCCACGTGTAGTTGAATCTCNATAAATAGCGACAAAATGAATGTCAATGATGAGCGGTCCTTGGTATTTTCATCGATTCGTTACCTATGTCCTCATATCTTTATGGCGTTTAATCTTCAATACATTGATTGCTGTTGAGCCGCGTCCATCATAATCATACATAATCCAACACGCTAGTTCGCGTCATCGTCAATCAGCTGCTCCCAACATGACAGAAGATCATGATCAATAAGTGTAAGGGCGCAACAACCGTTTGGTACATAAACCCCACAAGACAAATCTTACGCCCTGCTTTAAATGTGACTAAGCAAAAGTCAAACTCTTGCCGTTCAATTTGGTGGCCAACTTCCCAAAAAAAAAACCCCCGCCGAACCACTCGGGTTGTCCACGAGTACAGCGATGGCAGGCGCCGGTGTAAGCCGTAAAATTGTCTCTCGTTTGGCATTTTTTAAAAATAGACACCCCACCCCGTAGTCGGGAACAGACGACCACGACGCTTCCAAAACGGCATCCGTACACCTCCCACCCCCCTCCCACACACACACTCCATCCCACTGTGAGGGTGGGTGGATGGAAAAATTATGAAAAATGAGTTCGTTGCATTGTTGTTTCGTTTAGCTACGCCACACAAAAGTGGCGACGAATAGTTGCGTTTTGCTTGCCTCGTTTCTGTTCATTCTGTTTGGCCACATGGAACCGCTGAAGAGGATGAAACGAAAGGTTCAACCTTTCGTGGTAAAGGTGGCGGTAAAGGAAGTGAGGGAGGGGGGAGAGTGTGATGGGAGGCACAACAAGAATCCGATATTCAGCAGCCAGTAGGGAGCGATGCGCATTTTTCGTCTCGCAGCCGGTGTGAATCAACCGGGCTGGATGGTGGATGTGCATTAGTTAGTTCGGCGTTGGTGCCAAAGAAAACGTGTAATGTTACACGCCCGTACACATAAACACACACACACATGCGCTCGCCAACCCTCTGCTCGTGCCAGGTGACATGGCTCCATCGCTGCCGTTAATCGCTGTGTCTGGGTGACGATCGTTGAATGGTGTGATTTTGCAGCTTCAGCCGTCAGGTGAAAAAAAAAACCCCACAAAACCGGTGCCCCGGTTTGTCGGGCCAGTCTATTACCGACCGCAACACACAGCGCATACATCTTTACGTACCGAAAAAGGGGCAGATAAAGAATGTGTCTGGGTTGCGCTGGGTTTGGCTGGGATTTACCAGCCGAACAACGTACAACAACCAACAATACCCAGCAATTGCGAAAGAAGACGGATTGATTTGACCGACTTCCGAAGGATGGTGAGTGCATCTCACTCACGGGGAGTGAGCATTTTATTGTCTTCTTTTCTCTCCGAAGCGCATGTCAACTTCCCATTGGGGCACAGATAACTTCTTCCAGATAACCAGCAGACCTATTGTCCACGTGTAGTTGAATCTCTCGCCGCGGGACCAACCGAATAGCAAATGAAAGCGTCGACTATATCCTATCGCAAAGCACCACACAAAGAGTTGGAACGCGCAAACGAAACTAGTGCTACGCACGCGATTGATAATGCGGCTAGTTGATACAGCCGTACTACTCACAGTTTGACGAGCTCGGTCGGCAGATCGGTCGGCACGGTGTCGAGCCCGATGGCACGGCAGACGAGCGTCACCTCCTCTTTGGTACCGGTGCACTGGCAGCCCCGGGTGACCCACGCCTTGCAGATCTCCTTCAGCGTTTTGCCGTAGATGCCGTACTGCTGCAGCGCCTTCTCGTACATCGCCTTGGCCTCCTTCTCCGGGTCCATCGACGGTATCAGCAGGCTCTCCTTTAGCATGATCTTCGTCTGGCCGGTCGTCTGCACCGTCGGCGTGAGCCCGTACGCCCGGTGGCGACAGGTTTGAAATAGTAGCAGCACCAGCAGTACCAGCACCACGTGCCCCTTCACCACGGTTTGATGGTTAATAATTCGTATCGCCATACCGACGGCCAGTACCCCCACACGCACGCACACACACACACGCACAGCGTCGAAGATCACTAACACACACGGGCGCACACACACACACAAAATGATGAAGGGAGAGGGAGGAGGAAAGCGAGTAGCGTCACGGTGACCACATTAAGTATACTGACCACCTTGGCAAGTAGCGTGTGCACGTTGCGGAACTTTCACTTTCACTCGCGCGAAATCACACGCACGGCGATGATGCACATCGGGCAGATGAAGATCCACGCGCAGGACCTTCTGCTTCCGGTATCATCTTATGCACCGGATGGACACTCCTTGACGCGTGCCAGCACACCACTCAACGCACACACTCCTCGAAACCTGTCACTGGTGATAATGGATCTGGCGGTTCCGACAGAGGAACACTACTGCGCTGGGTGCCCCTGGTTGCCGATGATTCCGTCGAATTAGCAGCTTTGTCGTCAAAATAATCTGCAATTAAGAGGTGGAAGAAAACATGAGCAAAGTGGTTCGGTGGTGAATATTTGTTTGATTTTTTTTTTTCGCGACCGAGTAGTTATGGACGCACCATCAGCGGCGAGGGCAAATTGCAGCAAAGCGATTCATAATTACGCTTAATGCATGTACGCTAAAGAGAGGATTTTTTTTTTTCCTTTCGATTTTTTAATTCGACCCGGTGTTCGATTTTGGAGCCTGCAGATGATGATGTACCGTGTGTGATGGGTGTAAGAAGCAGCAGCATGGGAAGCACTCGGACACAACCAGTACAACCGTGTCGTGAAATTGATTCCACACACGCTACCACCACCGTTTGGTTGAGGGCAAGAACTTAATGAAAGAAAGAAGGAAAAAATGCATGCCACTGCCACTGGAACAAACCCCCTCCCAATTGACCGGTATGTCGTCCAGCCGATCGTCGGAAAAGGATGGTGCCAAGCGACACCGCGGACAATCCATTTCTGGCGGACAATCTCTTCACCGTGCGCTGGTGGCACAGCGCGTAGCAGCGTGTAGCATGGAGCACTGTTGCACCTATCGAAGGTAGCGTGAGATGCAGCGAGTGAGACCTTATTGCGTAAGGCGCACCAGTCTGTGTGCACGCGCACACGCACACACGCACACATGTGCGCAGTCGCGCACGCGGGAAGGGTGCGAATCGGTACGTCAGAAAGGGACGGCACCCTACGCGGACCAGTTCCAGTTCAAGGTGAACAGCGCTTGATTCATGTTTTTATTAATCGATCATTATTATTGACCTTTCTTTTGTTTACATTTTTGGTCACCCGTCGGTTGTCCGCACGGTGTGTCGGCGCCATGCTTTTCGTGGGTTCGCCGATTGCCAAACGCGTATGGCGGGTCAGAATTTTTCAAACCGCCCGAAAATTAAACAAGTGGGTCTAATCGTGGTTTTCAATGGAAATAAAACTAATTACTCAAATTAAAAAGATTTTCCTGTAAGAGTAGCGAACCAGAGCAATGTTGACCCTGGTATCTTCCCAAACACCGTCAACAAATCTACCCCCGATCGATCAACATCAGCAGACAAATTGGGTACCTTCACTTCTTGCGCCCGGATACTAAGTTGATTAGTAGTCAATAGCCACAACGATAGCCACAACAAGCAACAGCGACCCATCGGTTTTCGGGCGACCCTAACCCTAGCGCTCGTAACGTATCACCGAACAGCCCCCTACCAGGGCCATTTCTGTCAATCGCGCCGAGCTCACGCAGCGCACACCACACAGACAAACTGCGTGAATTCGCAAAGAAACCCACACCATATGCTCGTTTGCGTGAAGGTTGATCGAAAACGTTGCGGCACTACTAGTGGACCCCTTGCGGATACATTCACACTCGTGCACAGGCAATATGGCTGGCTGCCGGTGCCGGGAATGTTTGGGAAGTGGCAAATGATCGGCATCGTGTATGATGCATTTGTTGTGTTGCCTTCTTCGCACCAATTTACATGCTGACTGAGGTCGACACAACGTTCCGTGTGATTGTACGCGCACGCGGTACAATGTTCCCTAATTAAAAGGTATTCTTTAGCTGGGGCATACAAAACGGTCGGCCGGGATGATGATGCCGGGAGCAATTCTTTAATTACTGTTGTTTACATTTACGATGGGATGACTGGTGTGGTCACTTTCACAGCTTCCGTACAAACTTGAACTTCATCAGCAGCAAAGTGGTGGTAGGTGCGAGCTCACCATAAGTAACAAACCATCGCTAATTAGCTCCGATTGGGTGGTGCAAAAAAAAAGAAATGGAGGAACAAATGGTAGTTTTTATGCAACAAAACCTACTTATTAAGGTTGATTGTTAATAATAATTGTTGAACTAGAAGTATATTCATGTACAAACATCAACATTTCTTGCCTGTTGTTTTTAAGACACAATCGCCACTACGTTAGTTATACCACATCTGCTAACCCAAACAACGACATCGTCACACGACACGATTGACACCTACAGAAACGTCATCAACGCCCCTGTTACCTAAAGAGCCCCGAAAAGTAGAACTAAAGACTAGCGTCGTCAGGGGTTCGATAGAGATTCGCAGATAGATGAGATAACTTCGTAAGGCATTCGGCCTAGAAGACGTACATATGCTCAATATTCACCAAACAATCGCACAAAATCCGCAAAACAATCCTCCAACATCCACCCAATATCCGTAAAACATTAACCCAACACCCGCTCGATATCATGGGATTTTAGGGATTGAACTCCAGCTCTGACCGTGATCGCCTGAGGAACTAGTTAACAATTAACGGTGGCGATCTCGAAGTAATTGTGGAGTCTCCTGCCTTGGTACGATCGTAACTTCAGATAACAAGCTGAGCCGCGAAATCCTGAGGTGCATTAGGAGTTTACGGGGAATTGTGCCTACATCCTGGCCGTAGTAAAGGCTATAAGATGGTCAGGGTAATTTTTGAAGATGACGGACTCATGCCGTACGGAACTCATATTCCTGAGACTAGGGTTTCTTCATGTTATTAAAAAAGATAAAGAATTGTCCACGATTCGGTAACAATGGGAAGCTGATCCCTGGTGTGATCATCTTTATTGTTTGAGCATGCAAACCAACTCTCCACTCAAGGCGTCCGAGAAGGTTGAACCGCCACTGTCAACCAATCGTACCAAATAGCACAGTATCCCTCACACGGCTTAAATTACTTTTTAAACGATCCATTAACCCTCACGATGAACTCTGTCAGTGTCATGATTAACGAAATTGACACTTTTCCCACTCCTTCAAAAATCTCAACACGATGAAGTTTCGATGACTTCGGAAAGGGAAAGTACGTGTGACGTGTGTTTCGTGCGTTAGTGACACCCGGGTCGAAAATATGCATCTCTTGCTCGACGCACGTTCGAGCGTGTCCCGGAAGCGTGCGACCATTAAACGCTAATTCGAACTGACTGGTTGACCGAATTTTACCTCCCCATTGGCCACGTTGCCTTTGCTTACCCTGCGCGATCATTTCCAATCAATTCTCACCCATGATGGGATGATGCGGCGAGTTTTCTCTTCAGTGTTTTTCCTCTCTCCTTCTCTCTCTGTTTCTCTCACAGTACCATTGCAACTACCGACACCTTAGCGATCTTTGGCTGACGGCGAGTGACATACCAATTAATCTTCCTGCCACTAAAATGTCAGCGACCGAGCGTTGCACAATTTCTACACCCCGTCACCGTAATTAACTTTTGTCATTCATCAAAACTTTTCACAGGTAAAACATTGCATGCCACAGGGGTGAGAGGAGGGAGGGGGGGGGGGGGGGGGGGGGGGGGGGGGGGGGGGGGGGGGGGGGGGGGGGGGGGGGTGGAAGCGGCAAGAGAAGGTGGCAAATTGGGCGGTGGTGGACAATTGGACGAAGGTCAGGAACGGTTTGCGGTTAGGTGTGGACTAATTTTGTAATGGGACCGGTCGTTTTTTCTACGTCCGCACAAAGTGACAACCAGGAAGATGGTTAATGAGAGCGCAAACTAATGATGCTGGATGCTGGAGCAATTGGTGTGTATTTTTTTTTTCGTATCTGTTAAATATGATCCTAAACATTGTCCAACGACCGGCGAATGGAAGGAAACATAAATAATGTATTTCTTAATGCTCAGTTTTTGTGAATGACAGGAAGTTATTCATCCGATAGTTGGGGTTGTAAGGCGGACGTAGGTTGGTTGGGCCTCAAAGGTTGAAGGTTGTATAAAATTACTATTTGGCTAATGATTCGTCAACAAAAAGCAAACATGACACCCAAAAACTTGTGTTTTACGTATTAAAATTTATTATTTTTAACAATAAAATGGAAAATTAAAACGCGTGACTGATTAATTTTTGTATTAAGTAATAAAGCAGAAGGTATTATTGCAAAAGCAGAACCTACGTGTTATTGTTCCTTTTCTTTTCATCTTTCCCTTAAGTTAGTAAGAGAAAAAAAACACCAGACTACCGGGGATGCGCCTTCAAGTGGCACAACAATATGCAAAACTAGAAAGCAAGCGGTTGTAACGTGTAAAACGTAGCAAAAAACCAGCAGCAATTCTAACCAAAAAATGCAAACAACCCCACACTGGCGACACTATTCCTATGTTCCGGATATCGCACAGCCTTTTGCCGTTTTTGGTTGCACACATCTTTACCTTCTGACGTCAGCTGGTTTTCCAAGTGGGTTTGACTCTGGGGTAGTTGCGTAGTAGCAGCCGCACCAGCAACAACATCAACATTAGTCGTGTTCGCTAGTGTTAGTAAAATCGGCGCCCCACCCCCACCCTCCCCCAGTTAACCCAAACATCCTTGGCGTGCGACATGCATAACGCGCCAGCTTCCTCGCAACGGCTGCACGGTTCATTAACATTTGCGCATAAATATTTTTCCTCCATTTTTTCCACCTTTATCCTCCCTTCCCACCCTCACGTCTCACCCACTATCATCATCGGTACGATATCAAAAAGTGACCTGATTTCGTGTAGCACCTCTCACACCCCCATCCTTCCGCACCCTTCCACCCCATTCTAAACGATCAACAAACTCTCGCGTTCCCTCTAGACTCCAGGTCGGAATGGCTTTTATTTTTCGCTTCTTTGGTGTGTATTTAGATGACTTTTGACCGCACGCGAGATTGAAACTTTTTTTGTTGTTTGCTGTCCTTCTCACTCCGCTTTACGTTGTTTTCCTCATAACATTTCCCGCTTTCGCTGCCGTAAGGTGAGATGGCTACGATCGGAGGAAAAACAAAACACCCTTGGCTTGGGTATGGCCAACACATTCAGATTGTTGTTTCTGTTGTTGATCACGGACAAAAAAAAAGAAGCAGAAGAACCCACCACCACAACCAATGCTGCGTGACATGCACTTTCCCACCTCCTCCCTCTTCCGCTCTCTCCACCGCCCTCACATGAGACGCATGTTTATTAATAAAATTTTCAACAGTTTCCATCGCAAAACCGAATCTAAGATGAGTGGGGCACGCATAAGACAGATCATAGTTTTCCCGACGGCAAGTCACGGCGCAGTTTGGTGGGTTTTTTTTCTTTGTTTGTTTCTTTTCCTTTTACCTAGCAATCCGCTACCCATTCGTCATTCCCGGAAGCGACCCGTTAGAGGAAATTGGTTTCGCAACATTATTTTTGAATGCGTTTTTTTTAATATTCCGCCAGCTTCTATTCCATTTCTTAACCCGATTCGTTTTTGCAAGAAGTTTTTACTTTCCACAAAATTTCCCATGTGGTTTTGTATTACGATAAACGTACAGAAAAAAAGCCCTCTAAACTTGTGCCATAAAGTAAATCTCTCACGCACACACACATATATACTTCCGATCGTACAACCGGAAGGGTTTTTGGGTGGATCAGATTAAGCCTTTTGAGGCTAAATTTACATTTTACAGACCGTCAGCACACAGTAGTGTACACAGCGTACCGTTCCGTTCGATTAGCCGTGGGGCTTTGGGGCAACCTGTATCGGTCCAATGCTGGACCGAATTAACATAACTTAATCCCATCCCGGGTCGGTGCTATCGGAACCCACAAAACGGGTCCCTGCATCATGCGATGTTTCCGGTAACAAAGTTTCTTTATTTTCTTGTTCAGCTCGATCGCTCACTTTCGTTCGGTGTGTCACGTAATTTGGTTGATTTTTTTTTTTTGGTTTGTGCCACCCTGTGTATCTTAAAACTACCACAGTTTGTGCCACCTTTTCGGGATGTGTTGAAGAAATCGAAAGGAAAACCCGTCGCGTTCTTTTGCACCTCCGTTCTGATAATGCGCGCGTTAAATATTTTATCGCCGGTGACATTTACGATTCATAGACTAGGGGAGGGTTGTTTTTTGTTATTGTTGTTATTGTGTTGCTTTGTGATTTTCAAATCTTAATATGGTCACGGGGCCCGAATGACGTGGAAATAGAAATGGTAATCAAAAGTTTTAATGTCCCGATAAATTATTTAATTTAAAGGGTACGGCTTTCGATATGGGTACGGCTTTATATATGCTATAAATGATTAAATTAATCAAATTGATTAATAAATGTTTAAAAATATTATACATCCCAGTATTTTAATATTTGAAGTGAAATCGGAAAATACTACTAAATCATTGTAAAACATGAACTCCAAAATTTGGAACTATAATATTCGAATTAATAGCTAAACACGCCTTTTAACAACATCTCTCCTCAATCATCTAATATGCTTCAAATTCTGTTTCATCATTAGTATAAGCAATTAGCTTACCTCATGCATTCACCAACCTACCGTTCGGTACATAATCCAATTGCATCCATTTTGTTTGCCGATTCCTCGACACGAAAAGCCGAGCTCCAGCCGAGGCACTCGGTCCGAATCATCGACTTGAAAGCCTATTACCACTGTATGGTCGTAACCAATGCCTGCGGTTTTGATGGTAATCCCGCAAAACCGCCGACAAAACCTCCCCCCAAAAACGATACTAATTATCTAGCATGCTCGTACACACTAATAGAGCACCAGAAAGGGCTGGTCCAGGGGCGCATCGTTTGCAATCACTTAAACCTCCCGACCGTACACGTAATCCACCCAAAATCCACACGAAAGCTGCCTATTCCAAGCAGCTGTGTTGCCGGATTTTGCATGCAAAGCAAAGCCGGTGGATGCCACCATTTTCAATATACTTTATCTCAATGGTAGCCTGTGTTTTTTTTGTTGTATCTTCTCACCTTAAGACTACTTTAAGCAACGGTGGCACAGCTACTTGGTAGCCGTGTTTTTTTCTCACTTTCCACGAAGAAAGAAAGTAAAGTAATAGAATGGTGCTGTAATGGTTATTTTCTCTCCCTTCTGTTTCATCACATCACGAGCACATGAGCCGGCACACGCGCTACACACGCCAAAAACGACCGTAGCCCGGCAATGCCTTCGCTTAACAAGCGTAAAATTTTGCATAATTTTAACCCATTTTCACGGCACACAGCGGGAAGGAAAAACTTCACACACTTGCACACACAAAAACTCGCCACCCGATGTAACATGACATCATGCAGCGCGATATTGCAGCGCTGCATAACCCGGGCGAAACACGCGCGCGTTTCGGGGCTTGAGAGTGAGAGCGTGATTAGGCTTTCGAACAAGCCAACGGCAAATTGTAAATGTCAATGCTATGGCAAGAGAATGTCCGTCGTGTTTGTGCGGTGCGTGCATGTTTTGACTGTTTGAACCCTGTAAACTGTAATGCCGTGCCCGACCGTTTGCCATGATGATATCTATGTTAAGCGTGGCATGGTTTTGGCACCCATCGATGTGGGGATTTTTCAAAAGGCACGATTACTACAGCGCCACAGTAGTGACATTTGAAATGTACCGAAATGTACCGACGGAGCAATCTTTGTCGTGTGGAGTGGAGAGAACGTTGCAATGCTGTTGCAAGCTTAGAGATGGAACTTAGGATTGGAACTCTTGTGTAATTTTAATTGAGGTTATGTATATAGCAATATTGTAGAGGACATCTGTAATGGAATAGTAACATCGATTTAAGTGCTTTAATTCTTACTCAAGTTTTAAAACATATTTTTTTTCCATAGATCATAGCAATACAGACGACTATTGTAGATCACGTGGAGTATGGAGACTATAAGAATAGTCTTTTATAGTTAGACAATGAGAACCAATGATTCACAGAATTGAAAGTCAATGGATTAAGTTGGTCAAATAACGAGTTTCAATGTTGGTTTCAAAACTGAGGAAGCCCTAAGAAATTCGCTATTTTACATGCGCCTTAGTGTCTATCGGCTAAAGAGACCTGAATATGTTAAAGCGAAACAAACTCCAGGAATGATGTTTAAGAGGACATACAATAACACATTAAATTTGATAGGTTTTTTTTATCTAGATCTTGTCCGAAAGGGGATAATCGTTCAACTTATTTGGAGTTACTTGCACAAATTGAATTCTGTCAATTTGTCATATCATTCATTATCGCAAAACCCGTTCATATTAACTTCAACCTAAAAATCTAAAAATCAATTGTTATTAACAATTACTTAAAATTGAATTTTAAGATTACAATTTTCATCTCAACCCTTTCGTGATTGGCTTTCTTATTTATGTGAAAAACAATACTGAGAAAAAAGAGCAATCTTAACGATAAAATCGTGGCAGTCCACACCATAACTAACGCTGTGCTCGTTCAATTATCTGCCGGTTGGAACAAACAGGTACCCAGAATCCGAGAACATCCCAAGATTTGATTCAAATTATTGTCCATTGCAGACCACAATGCCACCGTGGGCTGCATACAAAAGGAGCAAACAAAAAACTCTCTGCCCGCTAGAAGTAAAGCTTTTCTTTAGCTTCAAGCTGTTAAGATTGCAAATGCCCAGATGCCGAGACGAGGTGCTGACCATCCTGTTTTTGGGTGTTGTTACCTTCTTGTTCTGCCCGTTTTTTATTTGTCTGCTTTCCTATCGGTTGACCTTTTTGCTCATGCTACGTCGATTATCGGCAAACTAACGATAGATTATGTGTCAACCGTGTGTTGTACCGTTTCGTCGTGAAAAACAACCAAAAGCTGTGGGCGACGATCCGGATCCTTACATCGTTGACCATCACAAATTACATTTTTTTCTCACGTCACATTCTGAACAAAACCGCAGCAAAATCGATCGCAAGTGCGATCGAGGCTCGTCGGTTTTGGGGTGAAGATACTCGCACACACATACACACACAAAACCTTCGTTAGGGCAATGTGACATTTACGCTGACAGTGATTCGAACGGCTCTTGTTCAGACGATGCCCAGCTGACAGCTGATTGATTTGTTTCTCGATAGTTGCCTGCCCTGTGTACCGTGGCCCCAGTCGTAGCACATTTACATCGTACCTTGTGTACAAAACTTGTGTTTCGTTTCGGTCGCTGTGCCAACCTTCCTTGCGCTGTGTCGTCACGTCACTTGCAAAGCAGCATCTTCGAAGCGACAGTCGCGCGGACAAACGATGACGAAAAATGGTCAAAACTTGTCATCGATCTCGATCGGAGAATGGAGCTCATGTTCTTCCTCCGGCATGAGTATGGGGAATTTTTTTTTGTTCCTTTTTGTTGTTCGGAGGGGTGGAAAGAATTTCCATTTTCAAATCTCACCCTCCTCTTTATCCTCCCTGGGGAAAAGCCTGTCACGCCATCCCGTCCGGTAAAGGGAGAAAAAAGGCAACTCGTTTCCAAAAATAAGTGGCACAATTTATGACATACAAAGTGAGGAATATTTTATAATCCGGCAATGTGCGTGATACTAAATGTCACCGACAGCCGAAACACGCATTTCAATGTTGTTGTTTTTTTTGTTTGTTGCTCTCTCACTTTTCTACCCTAACACTTCATCATGCGTGAATTCTCAGGCTGATAGTATGGATACCAGCAAGCGAAAAAGCATAAATCATTTCGGGCTGTAAAGTTAAAGCATATCAAACAACTTAGAAAGGAATAAATTTGTCATTGGAGGTGAAATGAAAATAAAACAAATTAAACGACATACGAAAGCAACCACTGTTCTGTTTTATGAAAAATATGCATAAATTTGTTATCGTGAGTATAAATCGAAGAATGTGAACGAAAATTGTCAATTTTAATCATTTAAAACGGAGTTTAAATACCCTTTTCCATATAAAATCACACACTTATCGCACGCATAGTTGGATGTCAAAACATTCGCCCCGGGAGATGTATCCAGCCCAAACATAACACGCGTTTAATGAATCCGACCGACGAGCGTGTCTCTATGTCTACAACCCCACTTCCAACACCTTCACCCCATTTCCGCGCCTGTTGCGCCTGGTGCGTAAAAATAAATTTTGCTACCAATTTTTCGCCGCTACTAATTAATAATTCCGCCGGCCGAAGAAGCCGAATGACGAACCGCGGTGCGTGTCGGGCGGATCGCACGCACAGAATGGACCAGGATTTGGCGCACTATCGGCCAAGCGGTCTAGCGTGAGAAGGTGTTATATCCGGTAGGTAAGGCAATGATGGGTCGTTCAGCGACGTGTGAGGAGAAAAAGGGAAAATACGGGTGGAACGACAACATTTTTTTTTACTTCGCCCCGCTAAACATCTAATCTCCCGCGAGGATTAGATCAGGTTTGCGGTGTTTCGGAGTTGTCGGAATGGCGTTGAAGCGTTTGTAGATTTGTTGCAATGACACATTTGCTAACATATCGCCTGTAAGGATTTTGTGGTAGATTGCTGGAGGGTAATACATGGGGAAACAATGACACCAAACATTGGCCAGCTAAGCGGCCGTTCAGCCCTAGGTGTAGCTAATCCTTTTCACACGTGTTGTTGTTCGACAAATGTGCGTACAATGTCGTTTCGCTCCGTGTACAACATGTGTTATAAATCTTTCGAAACCGGATTCTGCGTGCGGATTAAATTTATGCTACAGAAAAGAGTAATACACTCGTGTGTTTGTTTGTATTTAATTGGCTGTAGAAAACATTATACTTAAGAATAGGTTCCAATTTACAAGAATTATGTTTGAATAGCTATTGTTTGAATAAAGTGATGTATTTATCGGAATCGTTTTACTTGAAGAGAAAGTATGCAAAAATTGGTCTTTATTCCGCCAAATAAGTAGAAGAGAGGGCGAATGCGCGCCTTTCGCATCTATTTATACGTAATCCCTCTCTCCACTATTATGTCAACTTAGGGTATTTTGTTCTTCTCCGCTATAATACCTTTGATCTGTCAATCCGCGCCATAATAACAATCAAACAAAACAATGACGCGTTTCAGTAATTTGCAACCGCTATTAAAAAGCTTTAAAATTATGTTTGAACTTCAAATTACTATCGTTTCCTCCTAGTTTTAAAGGCTTATTTCGCATTACTTCTCGTGAAATAATATACAATGCCTACGTTCAACCAATGATTTGGTCTTTTTTTATAAAACGCTAGGAGTAATAGCATACGGTAGGTAATAATTTAAAATTTTATATAAGCCTACAACCGTATGCTTTCATCTGTCACTAAAGTTGAGAAAGTTGACCCATAAATAAAGACAACCAATAAACCAACAAGAAGAGAGAAACCAACACTAAAACCATAATTACCATTGAAATATTACTTCAAATTCAATAAATTTTAATTACGATCACACTCCTATCTATCGAGCAAAGCTTAATTTATGCTCCTAAAACTCCCCCGCCACAAACCACTTTTAACTCCTTAAAACGTTCAAATAAACAACTACCACACAAAGTATGCATTATAACGACCAAAAAAAATACCATGCCATAACACCTTTCGCGATGCTATAATTTAAAGAAACGCTCCATAAACCGCAATAATAATAAAAAAAAAACGTAACATCGACTTAGAGTTGCGTTCCCGGAATGATCGTGTTTACAAATAGATTTTATGACCGCATTAAACAAGTTCTGCCAGTTCGGTTGTTAATGTTTTGTAGTTTTCGTTGTTTTACTTTTCCCGCTGTTGTTGCTTTTTTTTCTGTGCTTGAGCCGAAAGCATTTGCAAGGCGATCGTTAGTGCTGTTGCGGTTGGTCAAATCGCTTCACTGCAGCGGTGTCACGTTTGGGATAGGATTTTTATGCTCAATGCTTCTCCGTTTGTTACCACCACATATGCGATAGGGGATTGCTTTTTTCTCTTCTTTTTTTAATAAATTTGTTTCTTCTTTTACCCCTAAATGAGCTTAACAGATGGAGGGAGGCAATGGAGACTGGGGAATGGAAATGGTCGCCCGTATTCGTAACCAACAACTGTTGCCGCGTGGTTGCCGCAGGCCATCAACGAAATGTGACTCACGCTTCGGCATGTGTGTATGTTGCCCCTCGAGCTGATATGCTTCGGACCGACCGAACCGGCCCGATTGGAGTGGATTTCGCGGCAATTTAGCGAAATACACGCACAAAAACACTCGAACCAGCCGGCGGTACATTCGGCAAACCAGGATTAGATGTCAATTTGCATCGGACAACGCCAACCGGTCGTCCAGCCAGCCGGTAATGTCGTGTGTGTGTGTGTGTGTGTGTGTACGGGGTGTGGAAAGAGCGGAGCCGAGGGAGGGAGCAGAGTTCAACTTAAAATGAAATTCCATTCCAACCGGATTTGGGTCAGTGGTAAAAGATGGCAAAGGGGGAGAAGAACAGGGAGATGGAGGGAAGAGACAAGAGAGCAAAAAGCCAAGCATGATGGCAAGAGTGTATGGGAGCATACGCACTAATTAAACCACGGAACTATTCACACCGAGCCGGACTCCACCACGCTAACCATTAGCTATTTTGCTTGATTTCTGAAAGTATGTTTTAATGAAATGAAAATACCAACCAGCGGGCAGACAGCATCATTGCGCATAAAGTGAAAATAGGAACACCACCCAGCGACCAGCATTCTGTGGTTGATGCAAAAAATTGCAAAACCAGTGCGAGTTCAGTTCAAGAGCATCAGCTATTTTTGAAATTAATTTATGAAACCATCAAACTATGCCTGCAATCNGAACTATTCACACCGAGCCGGACTCCACCACGCTAACCATTAGCTATTTTGCTTGATTTCTGAAAGTATGTTTTAATGAAATGAAAATACCAACCAGCGGGCAGACAGCATCATTGCGCATAAAGTGAAAATAGGAACACCACCCAGCGACCAGCATTCTGTGGTTGATGCAAAAAATTGCAAAACCAGTGCGAGTTCAGTTCAAGAGCATCAGCTATTTTTGAAATTAATTTATGAAACCATCAAACTATGCCTGCAATCGGATCGCATAAGTGGTACAATGTTCCACGGCTGCCTGTGTGTTTGTGTGCTTATTATGCTCCCAACAAGCACGCAAACGCTTGTCAGAGTTGATAAAAGCTAAGCAGCATATTAGCCCTTAAGCCGCACGACGGGCTGCTTCGGCTCCATCGCTTCTCTTTAAGATATAAGAGATCCTGCATTCCAACTTATACCGACTGCTTGCTGCTACCAAATTAGAACAAAGTGTGTACGGTCGGGTACACCCTGTTACCCGCACACAAATCGCCCCGAGTGTGGTGAAGCGACTTCATAAATCACTTCCACTTCCAAAACAGTGCTACCCAAAAGTGGCCCCACTTTCAGGGCAGCCTCGTACGAATGATCCTGACGCTGCCGTGCTCGTCATCAATCGTTCCAAAGCAAAAAAGAGAGAAATACATAAACACACAACAGCAACACACAAGTTCGTTCGGTGCATCTTTGTCTGCGGACGGGATCCTTCGAGCGTTCCACGTCTCGGCTGTCTATCGTGCCGTTGGCGAATTAATCAACCGGTCAATAAATCTTCCAACGAAGCACAACCGGTGCATCGTGTCTTCTTTCTTGAAGTTGGCCACTTTTCAGCGGTCCGCAAGTTCTGCAGCGAGTGTGTGAAAAACCTGAACCTGGTGCTAGCCTCAAACGTCAATCCGCTGGGCTGGTGCAATAATTGTACCATTACACAAGGCAAAACCCCGTGTACAGCTTTTACGCTGTGCTGCGACATTGGTGTTTATCAGGTTTGGTCAAACGGTGATGAACCACTTGACAGTGAGCATGGTGATGATGATCGAAAGACAAACTGAATGACCACGCGGTACGTCGCTTGGGCAAAAGCTTACTCGTTGTTTTTTTTAAGACTTTGAAGCGAGTCCAGAAACAATCACCTAAGCACTCGAAAGTTTTTGTGGGTTGAATTTAAATTTTTAATTCCACAGCACAAGCGGGCGCAGATACTTTCCCCCGCTTTTGTTTTTCTTTTGTTTTGCTCAATTTTATGGAGTGACACCCGCGCCAGGGTTCGTTTCACATTCAGATCATTCAGCGGCGACATTCTACAAACAGAGAGAGAGCGAGAGAGAGAGATAGAAAGAGAAAAAAAAACGACACAACACACAGGCCTTTGTGGCTCGTAACGTGTAAAGTTTGCCAAACAATGGTTCGCCACCTGCGAAAGTGTGAAGTGTCGTATGGACAGCTAGCGGGCTGAAAGAAAAACACCAACGACACAACAACAACAAAAAACAACAACAACGCAAATGGAAAAGCTAAACAAAATTCACCTGAATAAAAGGAAAAAAACCCGGTGGCCCGGTGGCTTACCAAACCGTCAACCAGACCGCGCGCGCGTTCGACACGGTGGCGGCTATGGAAAATCCTTCGCTCGGGATGCGAATTTTCGCTCGACCAACTTTTGCTCGTGTGTCTGGGTCGGCCAACGGAGACACGGTCGGTGGTGTAGCATTCCGCGACACACTCTCTCTCTCTCTTTCTGTCTCTCCCATCGACCACGAATCCCGACAAAAGTTTAAGTTCAAATCTAATTTGGAGTCTACGCTTTTTTATGACCACTCGCATACCCCTGCTGCACTTCGAGAGCTGAACGATTACGACTTTTTACAACAGGCACTAAGGTAGAGCACGCTTTTCGTGTCGTTTCGCCCAGCCAGCGAATCCATGGCGGGACAGCACGTGTGTTTGTGGGAGCGAGGCAAAAGCCCTGAAGGAGTCCTGGTGTCCACAGTCGCCAGCACACAGCGCTGCACGATCGTTTGGACGTGGCAACACCCTCGGACAACACAAACAATAAAGTTCACGACGTCCACCTGAAACCTGGCAAAGTGGGTAGAGTTTAATTGCCTTCATAAAGCCTAGCTCATGTGTGACGTTTGCCGTTCGGGTGCAAACCGGACACTCACACACGCTCCCGTACAGTGAAACAACAAGTAAAAAAAACACACAGACACACACGGAGGCGAAAAATTGATGCACTTTAGTGTAACTGCACTTTTTCGACTGCAGTAAAAACGAGGATGCGCTGGCTGGGAGCTGGTACGATGCTGGTGCGGTTAAATTGATGGCGATTAGGTGGGATTAATAGTGCAACAAAAAAAAAACCCAACGACGGCAAAAACGTGCACGTTGTTTCATTCGCACGGTGAAAGCTTTCAGGAATTTAAAGCCATCGTTAAAGCGTATCGATCGTTGAAAGGATACGAGCGTACGTGCTGTGTGTGTTATAATGTACATTTTCTAAAAATGTTTCATCTGATGTTTTTAATAATTAAAACAGTGCTTCTAAAATTATAAAACATAGTAAAATTTAATATTAGTTTAAAATAGGATATTAAAAATTATTTTCTTGAATCAAATAAAACAATTCCTATAAGAATTTTCTACCTTACAATTCAATTGAAGAGTTTTCGATAAAATATGAAAAATACAGGAAAATATATAAATGCCATAACAATATTAATACAACTCAAAGGCAGTATAAAACAAGTTCCATTTCGAAACCAAACTCTGAATCTTTAGAAAATTTCATCAATCTTTGAAGGTTAATTCAACCAAAACGTGGGAGATACACTGATTTAGAATTCGATAGATAGCCATTCCATCTTCTGAGATTCATTCCATCTTCTTAATCTCCAAGACTCTTGAATCGAATATCTCTTTCCAAAAAAACTCGCACTGCACAACACATTAAACTAATTGTAATGTCGATTCGGAAAGTACAACGTCATTGCCCTAGATAAATATGTCTTTTTATCGTTCAGTTTCATTACTTCCGCCAAATAGTTCATATTTCTTTGTAAATCCCTTCTGTCCGGTACAAACTGTACAATACCGCAAACTTTACCCATTTGACCTACCGACCATAATGTAAAGGGCAATCGGGCTTCATTCGCCCATCATTGGTGCACATTCGAAGAAAATCATTTAGCATTAGTGTCACTATAAACATGCGCTAACGATCTCACTTTCCATCTTCCCTATTCATTGCCCTAAACCAACACAAAACAACATTAGACAACATGTGCCTATAGCTGTATGCCGCCCTGAGCATGGAGTTTATCCGACCGACGTGAACGCAAAAATCCGCCCCATCCACGATCAATCGATCGATCCCGGGGCATTAGGAATTTATTTACGACCAACCTGTTTCTCATATCGTAAAAATTTATACACTACAGCATGGTGTCCCAGAGTTCCGAGCGACGCGGCGTCTTGGTCGGCGAAACCTTGGCGCGCCACAACAATACAGGCCTTTTATGGGGATTTTCCAACGGGTTGGCTCCAACGGCACCGGGTTCCGATTGTAGTTGCGCACTTTCACGGTGGTACACAGTCGAACTTTCCCGCGATTGGATGCAAACGGCGCACATAGATAGTGACCTCGAAACGAGGTCTCACTGGGATACGTTGTTCCAGCCCTTGCATTTCCACAGAGCACCACAGAGCGAGGGCTTATTGTGAAGCGCCGAATGTTTTGTGTTCACTTCTGGATCATTCGCCATTCTTTTCTGTTTGCCGGTCACCTTTCTCATTGCATTTCGTACGATTTATCATTGCACTCTCACGCGTGCACAAATAATGATGCATCCTCAAGCTGGGCGAGATTCGCTGCTGGTGTGAAAAAATGCAACAATATACCTTTTTTGTTTTGTTTTTGTCACCACATCACACCATCACCATTCGACAGCTTTTAACGAGTTAAACATCTTTTATACATTTTATTCCCATTCTCCCCCGAGACATCTCTTGCGCAAAATTTTATGCACTGTCGCGCTTTTGTTGACGGTGGTGGTACATTATTTTTTTTTGTAACCCTTCAAACTGACAGACAAAGGAAAAACCTGGAACGCTTTTGGTACGGCAAATCACTTATGATTTTCACCTTTAGCCTTTTTTCTCTCTGATGGGCAGCGAATAAATGGCAGCAACATTATCCTTAAAGACAACCATAACAATGGCTGCGCGGCGCAGTGACGTAATTCGCATTGAAGTTTTATTTACTTGGAAAGGAACAACAGCATCGTTCGGTGAATCTTAGCCTTGCTGACGGTAGTTTCGTATTCTTTGGAGCGCTTTTGAACTTGCCGTCTCAATGGGAAGGCTTTGTAATTTTCAATTATGCAATCTCACCTTCCCGATCGCTTTGTAGACATTTTTGGAGAGAGAATGAATATTTAGGAACGTTTAATTCAATAATCATGCTTTCTAATTAATTTAATACCATTTTCTGCTGAACTCGCATCCTTAACACTCTTCTGTAGAATACCAACATGTACGACAGCTTATTTAACAAGAATTTAAAGTGAACTCTCCCTTATCCAATCAATGCCAATTGCAGCACAACTGTAACCACAAACTTTGTATCTAAACGAAACGGAAGATCAACAGTCAACAGTGACGATGGAACGTCAAATAAACGGAAGCCCGTTGGTCTTGGATTTTCCGGCTTTCTCCATCAAACAACTTCCGCATTTTCCATCCACTTGTCGTCCACCCGCTCTCCCCCGGGGATGGGAAACGAGAAATGAGTTTGCAATTTGATTCGCACCGGAAGCACCCATTTCTTGCCCAAGAAGTACTGTTGCTTCATCCGTCATCTCTACCGCGTGATGCGTGAAGCAAGAACGAGAATCTTGCAATCTTCGATACGTCCGATGCGAAGGAACAATAGCGCACCCTCCGACCCCCGGGGGAGATGAAGAAAAAGGGGTGGACGCAAGGGAGTAATTTCCTGCCGATAGCCGACCACTTATCGGGTACGTTGCAGAGCAGGTTCTGGGTCAGAATGATAAAATGAAGCTAATGCAAGGAACGCATTCGAACCGCTGGACGTGACTATAGGGAAGAAGTGAACTCCATCGACCTACATGACCGAATCGCCAACCGGTTTTCCTCACAAAGAGATTTTATGAGCCTCAAACCATCGTCCAACTATTAAGACGTCATCGGGGCCATGCCAGAGCGGTTGGTTGGTGATTGTAAGTCCCGGGTTGGCAAGTACTTCCTTGTGACTACTACCAACCCCACAGCAGATAGTGCACGGCGGTGACATTGCTGAGTGTGATGAGTTCATTTACATAAGGCTCGCTTCCGGGCGTTCCTTGGCGCTTCACAAGAACTCGCCGCAGTTGTGCAATGTGGAAAGTGTAGTGTGATTACCGCTACAAACAAGCTGCTGACGATGTGTTGACCCATTCGATGATTATGTTGCACTGGTCGCCATCATCATCAGCATCATACTCAGGGCGATGAATCTCAGACAGTGTCGATATCGCTGCCATATTGCGACAGGCTCCGTCGTATGCTTCGCCTAATGAGCAAAGTGCATTAAATAATAAACCTCGTTCGAATGATTATTGACACATTCAGCTTGAGGTTGTTTTTTTTTTCATTGGTGGAGAAAAAAAAACTGAAGAGTGACTGAGGGAATCTGAGCAGAAGGTAAGCCGGTACACGGCCAAGTGGATCAAGTCTTTTAGACACCAGTTTCTTAATTTTTGCGTGCTTCAAGTTGATCCGCCCAGCCAACACGTTAACGAAGTGAAAAAGATGATCGAAACACCGACCACAGGACGAAACAGCAACGAACACACTCTCTCATCAGGGTGTGAAAAGTGGAAACATTAGATAAATATACTCAAACGGGTCCCTTGGTACGGATTGGTAAATGACTGCAATAGAGGTAAATGGACCCCTGCCAGCATGTGAAACCATTTTACGAGCTTTTAATACACACGACCCCGTTCAACTGGTGGGGCAGAGATTGAATGGGTCCGTACTCACCTACGATAGAATTCAATAAAATCGCCATCGACAAACGCAACGCAAGAAGCTAACATAAAGGTGAGAGTGATGTTCACGGTACCATAAAAGAGAAGAAATGGTTGGCAGCATTTTCTTCATGTCAACAATCCGTGCCAACACTGGTGCAATTTGCTTACGGTGCAGCAATTAACGACTGTGGCGGAGGTTACGCACCTATTACCACCGGAATGGACTCAATCCACGCAAATGATAATGCGAAATGTTATTGATGCTATAAATTATTTGCTTGCGGGCATTTGGCGTGGGCCACAAACGCCCGGATTGACACCGTACCTGTGGAAACACGGGTGTGATTGCTGAGCTGCAACTGATTGCATTGCAATAAAACAGATGCTTATCTAGCGATGTACATGGTAAGCTCTTTAATGACACTGTTTAGTTCGATGACCAAAACGTTCAAAAAGTAGCAACATTTTAATGGGGTTTTTTTATTCTTTCAAACTGGTTTTAAAACATGTCTTGTGTAACGAAATTTAAATTGTAACCTAGTTTTAAGCAACTTTGCGCATAAAATCGTTCGCAAAGTTAATGGAGCCAATGGTGCCAAAACTGGTGCATTTGACGAGCTTATTACAGTACAAAATTTACTCCAAAAAGACATGAAGCCAATAAAAAAGTCAATGAAACAATTTTATGTGCAATAATTAACATTATTGCCAATTATTGCCCTCCAATAATTTACCACTTGCGGCAAACATATCCGATCGTATTCCAACCGCAAAATAGTACATTATTAACATATTGCGCACAGAAAAAAAAAACAACAAAAATCCCACCGAACGCGTAAGGAAAATGTCACCATCAATTATGGCTTTGTTCGAACAATTCGTTCCACGCTACACAAAAACGACCCCCGAACTGATCGCTATTTGTTAAGCCGAACTTTTGGCGCTAACGCAATTCAACACCATTTGCTTCCACCGTACGCAGCGCCTTATAAAGAATAAAGCGAAGCGGTGTGTGAAGCAAATTGTGAGCCGAAGAAATTTTCTTCCGAAACAAGAGCACATCCTGTTAGGAAGTTTCCCAGGTGCGCACGATGGTGCACCAGCTCGAAGGTGAATTTACACAATCAATGTGCGGTAAAGTCGTTTGGTGAAAAAGTTTTGGTGAATAAATTTGCACCATTTCGATGTTATAGACAGCTCTTCCCACAAGCAAGCCTAAAAGAAGGGGGTGAGAAGAATTTACTGCAAAGTTCAAATAAAATGATTAATGTAGAAAAGGAACAAAAGCAAACTTCGTTTTCTATTATTCAGGCATTTTAATCGCTTTCTTGTACGTTAGGTACACTGTGTATCGCCCGTTTTGTTATTACGCTCAAAGAGGTTGTGAACTCGTTTTCTCGTACCCTTTCTTTAACGTGGCGGTAAACAGTGAAAACCCCATTTCTATCAACGGCCNTCAAGCCTAAAAGAAGGGGGTGAGAAGAATTTACTGCAAAGTTCAAATAAAATGATTAATGTAGAAAAGGAACAAAAGCAAACTTCGTTTTCTATTATTCAGGCATTTTAATCGCTTTCTTGTACGTTAGGTACACTGTGTATCGCCCGTTTTGTTATTACGCTCAAAGAGGTTGTGAACTCGTTTTCTCGTACCCTTTCTTTAACGTGGCGGTAAACAGTGAAAACCCCATTTCTATCAACGGCCACTTTTCAAACCCACCTACACGCACACACACACACACACATACGCGCGCGCGCTTTCACTTAGAACCCCGCGGCGGTTCCATCACGCTCTCACGGGAGCTGGTAATTAAATTTGAATCTCGGCAACGCCTCTAATTTATAGTTTTTCTTTGGGTCTATAAATACGACCGCCCGCTCGTAAATAGTGAAATCCGCAAACATACCACATACGCCACATTTGCCACACCACCACCACCACCACCAATACGAACTGGCTACACCGGCTGGTGGCAATTTAAGGTGGAAAATGGACACCGGGAGGAGGAAAATTACTCTACCGGGGGTACTGGGGGGGGGGGGGGGGGATTAGTACCGGCACGAACGGAAGTAAACGGAGCGAACGGAAGGGCAAGATAAAAAAGAATGCATAAATTCAAACGTGAAACACAAAACTGGCCACGAACAGGCGAGCGCAGCAAAAATATGATATTATTGTCCGAGCAGTGCAAAAGGAAGCAAGCCGCAAGCCAGAAGCGGTAAGACATGCTCAATGATCCTCTGATTTATGTCAGCATTTTCTTCATGTTGGATTTCTTTTTGTTTTTGGCTTTGGTCCGGACGTTCACTAGTGTTCCTTTTATTCCTGCGGTGTGTTGTTGATTTAGCAAAGATTCCATGATTCAATCAACATTCGCCCGTTCTATCGTCGCCGTTCATTCGATTGCGGATTAAAGCGGAAAGATCAACACAAAAGCAACGATTGGCTAGACGAGGAAGAAAGGACTGGCGGAATGGTGGTCAGAAGACCCCAGTGGGTGGGGGGGGGAAGGAGAGGACGATTGTTGGTTAACCGGAAGCACTTCATCATCGGGCTGGTTTGTTTTTACACGACCACACCGTGCCAGTGTGGAAGCCAGCTTGGGAAAATAATATCGTAAAAGGTTTGCGAAGAAATTTATTCTCATTTTCACCTTGCAATTGTGCACGACCCGGTAAAGATCTTTCGCAATTTATTATGTTTTCTCTTTATCTTTTATCTCGCTGGTGAATTTTGGTAGGGAATGGTGTCTGCTGGAACGGAATAGATGTTTAAATTTGGTGTAAGTGTATTAATTCCCCTGGAAAGAGCTCATCGCTCTAAAATTAGTGCAATCGCCTGAAGGTATGCAATTTAGCTTTTTTTGGTTTCCCTTATTAACTAACGAGCGCTTGACTAATGCAACTAAGCGATCCTCTAATAAAAGCGTTTGCATACTTTCAGGCGTCTTTGACCCAGTATAAAATCTTTTCGATAAACATTTACAACATCAAACTGCAAGAACGTTGCTGGCGAACAGTAAATACGTTGTGCTTTCGAAGTGAAGCAAAATCATCTTAATTTTCCCTCGAAAGTGAGGGAAAACTTGCTTCCTTCATTTACTGCACCAAGAACGTAACGACTCTCGGTTTAATGCTGCCCATAACTCAATGGCGTAATCTCTCGTAATGCCACGATGTACTTTTATTATGTTTCGCAGCATAACATCGAGTACCACCGCGTCGTCCGTCGGACGAGGCGTATATGCATAATGCAGGCGCCACACTGCACCGGATGTTAATTTTCCTTCCAACCACCCACGGTTGGCACGGGAATGCAAAAACCCCGAATACTTTCCTAGCTGCTGCTACCCAACGGCGCCACCACCTCGGCGGTCCTTCGCTGTAAAATGGGTGGGAAAATTAAAATTATTTTCCGCTGCTTTGATTTCAAAACCCACACCCACACACATCAGTGTGGTCCTTTGATACACAGCAATAGCCTGGTCGTGCGGGCTTTTATTCCCGACTCGGAAAAAATGCTCGTAAAAATTTAAGCTGCAACCGTACCGCGTAGTTGCGGTGGCGCTGTGAAGTTTAATGCTGGTCGTTTTACTGTACCACAGTGAGGTGCGGAAAATGTCGGTTTTATATTCATGGCTCTCATTCCTTTTTCTCGATTTGATTATAATAGTGCGAGTGCCGCTGAGAGTTGCCACACATGCGAAGGTATGCGCAAGAATTTTAGCGAGTCCAAATTCCAACTAAGTCCTTTTTGTCCCCCCCAAACTAGTGAAAACTGCCGATACGGGCTCGCTTCTAGGTAATGACTTTTGGCAATCAAACACTCATCCATTGCAACCAGAAATAATACGAAAAACCACCGCACCATCCGCTTGACCGGTCGAAAAAGGTCAGTACAGTGTTCACAGCGTTTAGAAACAAAAACACGATCGGTCTACATCGGCCCAGCGCCGGCGGGTGCTGGAAAATTGCTAAACAGCAACCAGACAAAACGCCACCAATCAACCGCACTAACGACCGCCCGTGCACGGTACATCATCTGCAGGAACCGAACCATCGCATCCCAATCCCAAGGGCTGGTCGGGGTCGTAAATTTTCTTTTTTTTTCCATTATGCTCATCGCGAGCGTTCGACGTGGCGGTCAGGACACCTTTCCGCCTGCACATAACCCATAACAGACGCTTCCTAGGGCTGGCGCGCGAGGCAAATGAACACATTATTTATCCTGGCCCGCAAATCTTTATTCGCCTCCCCATCTCCCAATCATACCACCCTCAACACCCCTTTTCGCTTTACCTTCACGTACCCCCACATACGATCAAGCTATTTGAGCTCTTGACAATGAAACGTGATGACGTTCGCGGGCTGAATCATTCCCAGAATACATCGCACAGACACCGCCAGACGCTGCAAACGCACTACAAACCCCCCCTCGAACAAAAACCCCAAACGGGTGGTATGCGGGGTGGAAAAAAAAAATAGACGCCGGAATGTGGGTGTCCGCTGGGAATGTCGGTGTGCAGAGTGCATTAGTGTTGCTTTATTTTTTTTCTTCTTTTTGTTAGTACAGTACGGAGTGTACTCCCATTGCACATACGCGTACCAACGGCAATGAAATTGCGGTGACCCAAAGGAGCGGATAATGGCGCAAGTTGAAGCAACAGTTTGCACAGAAACATCTGCCGGCTAGGGATGAAGTTTGCATTTCGGTGAAAAACGGTTGCACGTACCACCGTGAACGCGGGAACCATTACTAACGCGTGCACCAGGCAAACAATCAACCTGGTACGGATGAATAGACCTGGTACGTCTATCCAATAGGAAGAATTGGATAAATAAACTGGAAACGGGATCTATTGCTGCAGTTTTCGATTCGAGAAGGCAATGTTCGTAAAATTAAAGGTCTGAAATTGAAGCAATGAATAACAATGTTAGAATTGTTTACCTATGTCTACTAAATGTCAAAATAATCGTTTGCAATTCCTGCAGAGGGCGCTGTGTTTGACAGATAATCAACGAAAGTATGCGGTGTATCGTTTTGATCTGCCATATTGTTGAAAGTATAACGAATATTGTATAAAATAAAACCAAAAAATGCTCCTTAATGCTTCATTTCCGGAATAATTCAATACAAGTGATTCCCGAGATCCCACGAGTTTTTGATTTTCACTGTCAGGGATTTTTTTGGTGCATTTATAAACCCAATGTTCGAATCTAATCAATTTACATCCATTGCGATCATACGACGATCGTGCGCAAGGCAAACATTTTATTAATATGTACCTATTTAAATGTCTAAAGTTGTATGGCGCCTTCAAAACTTCACCCCAAGACGCAGAAAACTTCCAACATTCCTGACACCTGTTTTGTCCAAACCCTTTGCCTGCACCCTTGACCTACAATTCGGTAGGTGAGTAATGCATTGCTTATTCGCTTGACCTCAAAAATCCTCCTACCAGTCATACAGTCTCTCGCTCTTTTTTTGCTTCTCTTATCCAGGTTACACGAAGGGATTACTGCTGCTTCTACCGCTGTGCTGCCAAAGATACGACCCCCGACAATAGTTGCCACAAAGGTAGCTTTCGTACCACTCCTTCACACTCCCAAGGAGAGGCTTCATCTGTGATAAATGTTTGTGGCCTTTTTCGGCCGAGCTCAAGAGTGAAGGTGCCTTGCTGGTTTCATTACAGCGACAAAACCAAACCCTCGCCGGGTATTCGGATTCGATGAAGTCAGCTTACTCACTCGGATCGGATGCGAAAGCCAACGCACGCTTAGAAACCGGAGAAGCCAACCGCAAGACACACTACCGAATGATGAACAATAGTGAAATGTGATTAATGAATGGCACTTCTCGCACGCCACTAGACTAGCAGCTTGTGGCTCCTTGGTTGAGATGATGGAGAGGATACTTCGGCAAGAACATGCCACCCACGGGCAACCCTTTGCTGCCTGTTGCCCGAAAGATGGAATCATCTAAACAAGATTGAGCCGCATGTAGTAATGATGTCCTCGATGCGATCGCTCAAGTATCGCTCGGCGGCGTGCACTTTAGCAATACATATCTTGGTACCATCTTTCCACGCCGTGGCCATTTGGAGGAAGAGCACTCGCACCGAAAACGATTCGACCACCAGCAAAAACCATTAGAGCGCGTGTGCTCGAGTTCGGGACGAAACTAAACAATGATTAATTAACACCGGAAGGCTAAAGTGCGAACTTTTCTGTGCCGATGAGAGCGGGTCATTTCCCTCGGTACCGGTACGATGCCCCCCCGGGAGAAGGACAAAGTTTGGGTGAGTTTGCAGTTTGCTTTCGTCAAACGGTCCCCCGCGGGTGGAAGCATCGGCTTAATCGAATGGGTGTAACGACTTTTGCACATGCGATAAATTTTCACACTGTCAGCCCGTAATGACAACCGGCCCTTGGGAGGGCGTTACCGGCGCCTTTGGATCATTCTGCTGCGGAGGAATTATACCGGTATGATTAATGGGATTGCATTTAGACGCTGTTGGCGTCACCCTTTTATAGTTGATCGAACTTGACGGTTAGTGTCACAAGTTCAAAAGTCACACGGAAGCGTTTATTGAAGAAGTTTTCTGGGTTATTGAGAGGATGTTTATACAAAACTGAGTCTCTTTTTAAGATTTTAAATTTTATACACTATTTCTTCCGGGTTTATTTGGCCTCTTACTAACCCATCTTATGTCGCAACTCTAATGGACCGGAATTTTATGTTTCCATTCACCCGTGCCCATCAAAACCGTTCACCGATCAATCACACATCATCAAACCGACACTGTTTACATTGGACTGCAACCAGTAAAGCCAACCACTCAAAACTATGTTAGATCAACTGCAACATCGGTCAACATTCCATCGCTGGGTCCGCCTACCCTAGGCACCCTGGAAACTGTTTAGTTTTGGGAAAGGGGAAGCAAAATAATTAAAATTAAACTTCTCGCCCACTATTCGAACGGGGTAGAGTGTGTAGAAATTTCATTTATTTTTATATCCTCCCAGCTTCACTCGGAAGGTCCATCCCGTCATCGTCGAGCATTTTCCGCTCCGGTCTTTCATTCTCGGAAAGTATCTGGACTGTGGGGCGGAAAATTGCACACAACGGTAGGGAACTGTGAATTGCAGAAGAAGCAAACAAAACACAAAAAGCAAGGAATAGCAAACCTTCCACAAACGGTAATGCAAATGTGGCTGCTGCACGGGAAATGGTGCGACGAATCTTGGCGACGTAGAAAATAAAGTTGTTTTGAGGGAGAAAACCATTCGTTTCCTTTACGGCGCAGCCAAGATTGAGTTGCATCACGCAAATAGATGTGAGTGGGGTGTAGCAATAATGAGCAAGGAGTTAAATTAAGTTGTTGGGGGGAAGTTGGGGTGGGAATTTTTTGTTTGATTTTCAGATATTTGTTTGATGCCAGTGTAATTACTGACTTTACAAAACACAAGGTTAAACAAGAGGTTGATGCAGATTGCTGCAGTGTCCAAGAGTCAAGTGGATTAAAATGTTCTTCACGAGAGGCAAATTATATTTTAGGAAACTTACCCAAATCGATAGGAAGGATAACTAATTTCAAGTAGACCAAGAACCAAAACAAGACATCTTCTTCATAGCATTTTCTCCTTTGCCGGAAGTACAGCTGACCTAATGTTGCCTCGAATGCTTCAGAACCGCTTTGGGCACTTTAAACTTTCAACATCTTCGCTATAACCAATACCACGGGCTTGTTAGAAAGCCGTAAATGGAAAACTCCTCACAACTCCTTTCATTTCCAGTGTGTTTTACGCATTTTTCACTGATCGTTGAAGTGGTTACTGGACTGGGAGTCAAGCTAGTGTGTTTTTCCCTCCTATTACGAGTGTTTGATTTAAGTCGGCACCAGTGTGTTCTGGTCTTGGTGCACAGCAAATATAAAAAAAAAGCGAAAAGAATTAAACCAAACAAACATTACGCAGGAACGGGACACGGGGTTTTTGGTTCGCTTTTTGGAGCAGCAAACGGAAAACTCTCAAGATAAAAGCGACATACACACACAAAAAAAAATGGATACCGAGACACAGCAAGATGTGATGTGTGTTTTTCTTTTCTTGGCGATCTTTACAGTACCTTGGACGTTTCCACTTTCCACCCAGCACCACCATATGGGATCGAATTTCCCACCGTTCCTTCTTCCCAGCCCATATTTTCCGTTGTGTTTATTTGTTTATTTGTAGCCCATACTTTTTGTCCGTGTCGCTTTGTTGCAACACAGCATTAAAACAAATAAAAAATAGCACGTGCGTGTGTGTGTGTATTTTTGGTTTTCAATTTTTACGACTGCGACGCTTTGATATGAGAATTTTGTTTTTGTTTTCTGTATGCCTTGTTCTGGTTACTATTTCGGTAGCCGCTTGGATTTGGCGAAATATTTATAAATATATACGCACTAAAAACGCAACGCGTACCGATTTTTGTATTTGTTTTTTTTTGCTCTCATCTCCACCCCAAACCGCGCACCACCTCGCGCCCGCCACCTTTACCACCCTCCGCTGGGCGTGCGAGAATATGTTTAGCCGGGCGGAAACAGTTTGTGTTTACAAATAAAACACGCTTTTATAAGCTAATGGTCCGCTTCCGGGGTACTTCGGGGAAAGATGTGTCGGTCGGTCTTTGAAAGTGAAAACATCAAGAAAGCAATGGAGAGAAAGGTGCCGGCATCAAATAAAAACAATTGACAATGGGAGAAACAACACAAACGGAGCAACTTTAACTCCTTCTGCCATATCAACAGACGAGTCATTTCTTTGTAGAAGAGTAGCAGAAGAAAATCTGATAAAGAAAAGTTGCCCCTTTTCTCGCTTTCCTCATGAAAGGAAAACTCGAAAAACTGTCAGCACAACTTTTTGCGTAACATTTCCGGAAAGGACAACCCAGAGCAAATCGTCAAACGTGTAGTCAGCACACCGGATTGACGATGACAGCCGTCGGTAGTGGCAGAACGAGCAACATTGATCAATTTATGGCACATCAAATCGAGCTTTTGTTTTGCTTTTCTTGTTTGTTTGCTCTTTTTTTTTTGTTTTTCCCGATCGTAAAAGCTTCCCCAGTGCCAGGGAGCAGCGATTGGCAAGTGGCAGCAGATGCGTCGGGTAACGTTTTGATAAACGAATAAATAAAGTCGAATGAAACGAGTGATCAATAGCACCATTCCGAGCGGAGGGCCACATACACAAAATGGTCATCGTTTATGCATGATGTTTGCAATGGTTTCGGCATGCCACAACTCTGTGGTACCGGTTGTGTTGCCGTTACGATGTGAACGTACACCGTAGCATGGTTTAAAATTGATTCTTCTCTTAATCTGTAAACAATCGTTCCCAGCGAGCCACCATTGCACGTGCTGGATAGAATTATAAATCGATAGTGGTCACCCAACTAGCCGGGTCAGTATGCAAATGCGACGAATGTGTCTGTCTGTGCGTGTGTGTGGGTGTGGAAAATAATAAATCAATGTAGAGGATTGCAGAACGCAAAAACCTACAGTTCCACCCCCAACATTGTAGCCTTTTCGTCGAACCTACCCATCCAGCGGCCTCCCTCTTTTGGTGATCATTAAAATACCATTAATCATAATGGGGAACACGTAAAAAAACGCCGACCTTTCACCTCCCAGATTCCAACCTGGCTGCACCGCCCCACCCAAAGCAAAACAAATCGAAATACGAAACCCGAAAATCCACTTCCGGAGTTCTGGCTTGTTCCGGTGTGTAAACAAGCTGATAAAATAAAGCGTTTTGCCGAACGTTGCCAATTGTTTGGGAGAACTTTCTCTCGAGAGGCTGTCGTTGCCCATTTACGCTGCTCGGAAGCGTTTCCTTCATTGACTATGAGGGAGGTCCCCAGTTCGGGGGGTGGCAGTCATTTGTGGATGAAGAATTATCAATTTTCAAGCGCTTCCCACCGCTCCAATTTCTCCCGCCTGATGGTTCATTTAAAAAAGGCTAAAGATGGACTAAATGGATTCCAATCGGTCTGGGAAGTTTCGTCGAGTTAAGTAAAACCATAACAGTCAGGGGTGAATTCTTTGGCTTAAGTATTTTCCTATTTTCCCATGCTTTTTTTTCTCCAACAAACCACACACACACACACACACACTGAACTCCCAGACCCAGTGGGTGGAAAATGGAAAGTAAACAAACCAATAACTATCAAACCGAAAGCGGTGACACACAACTGCCCGCCAAACGAGAGTAGATAATGGTGGATAAGGATAGGAAAATCCGCCACGGTTTCTGGGAGATGTTTAAGCTTCCGCTCATAGTGCCATTTCCGGTTGAAAAGAGAGAGAGCCAGAGAAAAAAAACCCGCAGAAACTTGTGTCTTCCTTTTTAGGGAATTGTTTTGTTTTGGTTGTGTTTCGATTCTTGTCTCTTGTAGGGATTTTTTTCTTTTTTTTTTTTGGGAGTGGGTATGAGGGCGACTACTTATCAGCCGTTGCTTCTTGCAAAACTTTACTCATTTCATTCATTCCCGCATTCTATTGCTCCTGGTGCTCTTTCTTCATTCTTACATCTTCTTTGCCTCTTAGGGTGGTAATTTAGAAAGTGTTGTTTTTCGTTTCATTTCGGCTATGTTTGCCTTGCAAGTGTGGCTAGCACACATCGAATTTATCTTATGGATAGACACACAAACAAAAGCTCACAACTCAACCCCCGAAAAAGGTCCACATCTGTGTAGAGCGGAAGGAATCGTTCGCTTTGGTCGTACTGGAACGGATGAAGAGTGTTTGCCCACTACAACGTGCAACTAACGAACGTTGGAGGTTGCAGATACCACAGCTACACACTCAGCTGCACAGCTTAGCGCTCCAAATACACCGATCAAACGATACAAAACAACAAGACGATACCAATATTCATCCGCCGTGCTGCTGCCTTGGAAAAGTGTAAACGATGTCCTGCGATCGATGGGCTAGTAAAAGGGGGCAGGGGGGAGGGAAAAAAAACTTTTACCATATGCACACACACATACACCCACACACATACACCCTGGCATCGACTGTTGTGGTTCGGAAAATTGGGACGTATGGCAATAAATAGGGGAAAACGTTCCTACTCGGATTTTCGTACAAAACACAAGCAAGTATTTGCACACCGCTAGACGAGTAGAACTTGTCCTGTGAGCTGGCAGCCAAACGTCGTTTGTCGTTTACATTGGATGCTTTGTATCGATTGTAGCGATCGGAAGGATATGCTACGCCGAGAAGTCAATGTAAAAGGATTTTTTTTTTCTTCATTTTTAGTATCAAAGCACAGTAAACAACTGGCTGCAGCAAAGCACGAGGATCAATTACTGCAGCAAGAAGCGCAATTGAGTTGTTAGCAATAAATATTGTTCGGCAGGGAGGACTACATTCCTTTGCCCTTTTATGATGAGATGAAATTTATCCTATGCCACGAAAATTCCTAATCGTTTGATAGTTTTATTTCTGTCCCATGGGAAATATGACACGCTTTTGTTTTTTGGGTTACTATCCATCAAAAGCAATAAAACTTTACTCCCAACGGTACGGGGATAAAGTCGTAATAAACATGACAAAACGTTCGATTATTGAAACCATTGGATTAAATTAAATATTTACGATCCTAATTATGATCTCTCACCCGCCACCCCGAAAAAAAACAAAACCATTGCGAATGCTCTTTGATCTCACACCTTACCGACTAATCGCATGAAAACGCCATAAATTGTGATCAAAATTAAGAAACTCGGCTCGGTAAACCCTAAACTAGGCAAGAGGGGGGGGGGGGGAACACACACACACACACACGCACATCCGGCCGTCGTTTATCACCCTCGAAAACACCCGCTAGCTCATAAACCGGAATGGTCTGACAAATTCAACCACAATAAAAACCACACGACTTCGTTCCGCCGAATATGCTGCTGCTCGCACCTGCCCCGAGGGGGTTGCCTTTGGCCGTTTAATTACATTCCTACCGTGGTGGAAAAAGGTGGAAACGAAACGATGCTACCGGATTATGATACCAAAAATTGAGCCTTTGGTGCGTTTTCGCTTCAAAAGCAACAGCAGCAGCAGCATCAGCAAAAAAAAAGAGGCCGACTGCGAACTAAACCCACGTAACCCAACATGGTGGGCCGTACAAATGGAAAACTCACCCCATTGTAGCGTACAATGGATGGTGTCCAGCTTAAGGACGTGTTCATTACAGGGGGCTTCACCGTTTCACGGTCCGGAAACATCTCTTGAGAGTTTTAAGGACACTTCTTCGGTGCGAGAGAGAGAGAAAAAAAAAACAGAATCGCCGACAAATGCCGAAACCAATGTTGTTGAAACATGTTCGGGTTGGAAATGGGCTGGTGCCTGGCGAAAGTTCATAAATGGGTGGGGAAAAAACGTGCAAAAGTAAACGAGCATGAGATGATCATTAGACTGGTGCACTGGAGAAAAGGTAATGCCTGGGTTCGCAAGTAAAAGTGACCATCGGGAGGAAATGAAAAGAAAGAAAGACAACAACTAAAAAAAAACCATCTTGCCTTGGGTAGGCCATGTTGAGCCTTTCTTTTCAATAAGGGCGAAAAAACGGGAGGCTACAAGTAATTCTCGCTGCCTCATTGTTGTTTACGCCGTGGAAAGGTTAAGAAAATTAGATTGCATAATTTATGGATCGCTCTTTTGTACATTGTACATTATGGAAGAAATTAAATGACTCTTAAAATATGGTTCGTGTCTGACAAATTAATGTCAGAACTGCTATTTGTTTGAGAGGTTAAATGTTTAATGTACTCTTGGCCGGAAATAGTAGTTTTTTAATGGATCTATTTATCTGACTACGGGTAATAGCTTGGGGCATCTTTTGGGAGTGTGTCCAAGAAGTCTGCAGGTCAACTTCAGAACAGCAATAAAGATTTCGTAGCATCCCCCAACTCTAATTGACAGTAAATTTCACATAAAAATGTTCTTTATGTCCTTGAATGATCAGAATAATATTAATTTTCGTTTTTTTCAAACGAATTTAGGATTGAATTGATAATGTAACTAATGCAGACAAAATAACTGATTGTCGAAAGTTATGACCATGAGAGAGTCCTGTTGAGATCTTGAGGTAGCAGAGGAGTTCTACTACGTTGGTACGTTTGTAACTTAGGATGGCAAACAAAGACTCACCGGCCCGGGTCCAGGAACTCGTACAATCTAGAATGACCACAAGTCTTTAACATTGCAGGCGGAGTACAATAATGATCTAGCAATTTTCAAGCAGCGAGACCCCAAAAACATATTGGACTTCTTACAGAGATAACAAGAACGTCTCTCCCGTCGGAGATGCCTAACTGGGAAAAACTGTCAAACTATTCTGGAGTCTTTGAAGCCACTTCGAACGAACTATAAGAAATATTCATAAATGTTTGGCAATATTGGCGATTCTAGCGATTTCGACTCCGGAATGTCAACGTTGTTCCTCAGCAGCTCCCATCAAGTATTACCAAATAGTGGTGCTATTCATGTGAACAAAATGAAGGATGATCTGGTATTCAGACGATCAATTTCAATATCGCTTCAGACGATCATTAGTTGTAATCGAACAAATTGTGACTCTTTTCTTCCTGTTTACGGTGTTGAGGTACTAATTGCTCTCAAAGTATTGGACGAAGTATTTATAAGATGCGTATTAAAGATCTTAGCTACGGGCTAGGACTAACATTTACACTGATAAGTTTTTGTGACAAAGGCTAATGAGTGTATCGCTAATTAAACCTTCATTAAATTAAAAATTTATAAAAACAACTACTTACCAATAACTTATTTCAGTAATTTTAAACCCGCCGTTGATTGACTTTCATCCGTCGTTATAGCGCGTTCGTCACAACACCGAACAACACTTGTCGCCGACAGCAAAACCTTTTGGTTCATAAAACCGTCACTTTCACACAGCCCACACCGTACAATTCAACACCGATCGGGTGGCAAATTGGAGCTTTCATCCTTCATCTTTATCAGCACCGTATCGCACAGCCGTTGCTGCATCTCGCAAAACCGTTTTATGCGCACCTTAAGCCGAACACGAAACACACCGCACACAGTATCACCCGCACGGAAACATATCAATTAGCCGCCGCACGTTATCGCCAAACCCTGATGCCTAAGTGGCACCGGCATGGGGGGGGGGGGATGGGTTGGGCGTGAATATCTTAAGGGGGGTTTCTTCTTCTTCCTTTCCTCTTCCTCACTATTATTTAAATAACGAATTTTCCTTCGCTCGCACGCCGGAAGGTTTTAGGAAACTGTGTGCTATTAATCACTTGCTGCCACTGTTGCTGCACGAACACTTTTGCAACTGCACATGCACATCCACCCGTGGCCGAATGGACGACTCTTGCACTGCAGGAAGGGGTTGTTTTTCTTTGCTTTATTATTTTTTTTTTTAAATTTATATTCACCACAGTTTACCATTACCGATGGGTCGCGAATGACACGCGAACGTACCGAACCTGGCGTGCATAAATTTAGGTGTAATTATGAGCTTCATCCACTGGAAGGATAAGACGATTGCGATTAATTTTACCTTGTTATGGGTTATTCGTTTTTTTCTTCTTTTTTTGTGTGCTTTCCCCTACATACACATAACTTTACGACACGCACGCACCGCGGTGTCTGCTCGTTACATTACGCTAGTGGGAAATAACATCACCGCCAAGGTAATAAATGGTCGCAGCACTGTGCTCAATCTTAGCTGCGTACTGGGCGAGTACTTTGCGAGTTTTAAAATATTATTGATGACTTTTCGGTGGCGCGTTGTGTCCGGGCTGCAACCGGGAGCCATCTTTACCCTTGGCGAAGACGATGCATCATCCGGCTGCCGGATGGCTTGGTCTTTGTAATGTGCCATTTTTTTCTTTTTGTTTTGTTTTGGCTATTTTTCCACCTTGCTGCACTTCACCATTGCAGCGGGGTTGGTGATGATTTAGCTCAGGTTGTTTTTTTTTTATTTTGGTTCATCCCCTTAATTTGTGTGTATCGTTTCGCACTACCCAATCTTCCGGCCCCCAAAAACCACGCACTGTTCGCTTCCACACGATCGAGCGCTGAGCGGATCATTTTTATGTTTTTATTACCTATGCTGGATGGTTAAGAGTGGGACGATGGGTTTGGAATTGGGAAAAGGGGGAAGCGAAAGGGGAAAGGAATGGGGGGGGGGGGGGGGGGTTAATGATTTAACGACCCGGTCCCGGCGTGTGATGATTTGCAGGAAGCCAATTTCCAAAGACATTTCCAAAGAACAGTCCGAAAAATTTGGAAACATGTGGAATGATGGTAGCAGATATAAATCCTGAAATTATCTGGCCCATTAATTTTTTGCGCTACGCATTCCAGCCCCGCCTGCAAACTAAAGGGCAGTTACACGGTGGCCGGTGTGAGCAAAACACTTTGACGCCACAGACAAAGACTGTGTAAGACCGCGCGCTTTAAACCGTGCTGGAAATGCTTCCTCCACGTGCGACAAACAATGTGGTGCACGGTGGCAAACCTCACCCAAACACCCGGCGCGCACGAGGGAGAAGAAAATGCACCGCGCACCGGAACGATCCCAGTTTGTTCGACTTTCCAGTTCACTCCACTTGGCATTCGGTGGCAAGGCCGTTTGCCAAATTCTAGGGAAGCATTATTTTCGTCTCCCGGCACAGAACTTGGGCGTCACGACGTCACCGACGGATGCGTCACCCCTGTATGTGTGTGTGTGTGTGTGTCGATGATCTAAACTGTGTGCGAAACTCCCGTCGATTGGAGTCGCGTGTCGTCCTTCACGCTCCTTATTTTTTCTTGCCTTTTTGACAGGGTTACGGCGTTTTTTTTCTGTCTAAATGAAGCGTAAATTAAGTTAACTGTTGGTGTAGTTTGGTTTAAGCCGAAGTCGAAAGCAAGCGGCTTAAAGTTTCCAGTGAGATCCACTGGATTCCTATTATGCTACCGTGTACGCATTCTCCTACACTATACAAACTAATGCGTAAAAGCGGGCGTTGAAAGACTAGAAACAGATGGCCGGAACGTCATTATGTTTGGTTTGGCGGGTGAATTTCGAACCACGAAACTATACGCTAGAAGATCATCAGAGCATCAGCATCAACATCACCGTGTCGGGTGGTGAACTTGGGCACAATTTGCTAAGCTCACCAGCTGAGAAGCAAATGGTGAAGTTGGATCGAGTACCGTGAATACAGAACACGAAAAAAAAAGACAGAAGTGCACCAGGAGGTCACAGCCAGCCTCATATGCTGGCACATTGGCACCAGGCAGGCTCCCATACGCGTCCGCAACGTTTTGTCCTCCACAAGCTCAGCCGAGCCGAGTCGAATCCACCGGTTGCCGATTGCGGTACGAAAAAGGCAATACCCAAAACCGTGGCTTGACTGTTTCGCCACCGTTCATTCGCGGCCCCCATCCACACACACACANAACGACCATCCTCACCCACCCTGCGCGGGGGAAGTGTGTTCCGGTTTGATCGAATCTGCCAATCGATTCGCTCCCGATAACACACTGCCGAAGGAATGGGACTGAAACTGGAACGTTAACTCACTGCACTCGACCGCAGGGATGCAAACGACGGGGATCCATCCGGCGAGGAACCCGGTAATGTCCTCCGGCCAAAAGCGTGCGCCGCGTGCTAGCGCGAATGCTGGGAAGAGAATCACCGTGATGCCGCAATTCGGGGCGCAAAACACCACGCACCGTTCTGGTTGAGTGATCAAACGCAACTCTTCTCGCGGCACGTTTGCGAGTTGTATCTTCTGACCAGAGCAACGATGTGTGAGTGTGTGTGTGTGTGTGCGCATCGGGACAGACCGCGAGTTGCACGAACAGAAGAAGGTTGCGCGCTGCTGAGTGACTAGTACTGACCGAAGACCCACGCCGCCAGGTGGTTGAGAGTAGCCGTAGCCGTGCGAAGTAGCACGCGTTAGTACAGCCATCGTACGGAGCGCACGCTAACGCATGAGAATTCGCTCGGAAGGTGCGTGAGCTGGTGAGTGCCACCGTGAGACAGGGTTTGCCAGTGTACAACGGGATGCTGCTCATGCGCTGCTCAGCAGATGAGTGGCAGTGAGAAATGAGATATTTCGTTCGATACTTTTTAATTTTTTTATGGACGATGTGAACTAACTTCAAGATGTCGTTTGTTTTATAAGATATAAGTATAAGAAATACTCAATGTGATTTTTGAGGAAATTGTCAATATAAAGGGAAACAAAATTAAATTGTTATGTATGTTTTTTTTTTTACTTGCAGGACTGAGGAACCTGCCACAGGCAAATAGAGTCAAGGAAAGCCCAAATTGGCAAATTAATGCTTAATGTTGTCGTTCATGTTTTGTGTGCTTTGCTCAATACCGTATTGTGTCTTCAATAATTGGTTTGGGCTGCCCAGCGGTAAGAATGAGGTAGCGTTTCAAATGACCAAATTCCACCGTAACAAGGATATACTATCCTGTTTGGTAATGATAAGTCAATTAAAAGACATCAAAAAGAACTACATCAAAAAGAAGAAGAAGAAGAAGAAGAAAGACGTAGTAAACGAAGAAGAAGATGTATAAAAAAGAGATAATTAAGAAATAAAAGAAGAAATAAATGATTGAAAGCAGCTTTGAAAGCCGCAAACCCTTTAAGCATAAAATATGCTCCCCATCACGTAAATGGTGGGGCAAATCCCCAACATTACAGGAGAGTGAGCTCTTCCGCCTGCCGAGTGAGCGCCAGATGCGAACGGTAACGCGGCTTCGAATCGCGCAAACCATATGTTGCTGTTGGTAAACTTTTCGCCCCAAAACGGCCCACCGCACTAAGCGTCTTTTTTTCTGCTGCTGCTGGTGAGACTTAGTGCGCCGCTATTTCGCTGCAATTTATGATAAGATTACACACACATACACCCTGCGATAGCATTGACTTTACGCGCCGCAAACGTAACAATGTTGCTCCATCGCGGCTGCTGTTCGCCGCACATGCGTTACATGGTAGCACCCGACCGCGACCGTCGACCGGTGGAACTCATGCTCATTCGAGGCCCGAGATTCGCCGGCATGCTGGGTGCCCACATTCGTGGAAACGCACGAAAAATCACATGGCATAGCCGAGCGGACGAATGCCGCTGGTTTGCAATACCCTCGACAATGCCGATGCCGGGGTATCGCCCGTTTCTTTGATGTTGTCCCCCCTGGTCCCCCCGGTGCTCTCTTTCCTTTTGCCTTTCTATCTCATCCACACGCAAACTTTACACTTATCATCCGGAGCCGTCGCGGAGCAGCGAGTCGTAAAACAAAAAAAAAAAACCTTCATTCAAGGGATCAGCAAAAGATGCCGAGGGATATATTGAGGATTTTTGTTGCGCTTATTTCATGCTCGTTTCTCTCTCCCTCGCGTAAAGTCACGAATGGAACCGTAGTTCATTCATTCATGGGCGCCCTCTGCTCGGGACACATCGTTGCAAAGTTTTGAAGGATTTTACCAAGTGGAGCATACACACTTGTCACGATCGTGCCGATAATCGGACGATGCACTAAAAGTAGGTTAAATCCGCTTCCCTGCTCGTCGGATGATAATGCGATAACATCAAGGTATTAGCTTAAGCAAAATAAGTTATTAGAAAATGGCCGTGCCGTGGCCCTGCACAATCGTTACAAGTACGCGAAACGTAAAGTTCCAAAGTCTCCCCCAACAAATGACCTTCGCGTTTTGCACGAATTCACTAGATTAAACAAGCCATCGCGTTGCATTCCGGAGCGATTTTTTGTTTGTTTCGTTTGTTTGAACGCTTCCCTAGGTTGCGAAATTCAAAGCTATCACGTACGGAGATCCTTTCATGGTCATACACATGGTGCGGTAGCGTTGGCTGTATCCTTGTCGTTAGAAGGAACTTTGCGTGACCCAGCACGGTGGGGAGAACTTAACAGCGCTTACAACAAACGTAACCGCGTAACGATTCCACTGCTTCTGCGTAGCTCGGCGTACCTTGGAAAGCCTACAACCTTCACCGTGGACGAGTCGCACGAACGTTTGCCAGACTCCCCGTGCGGCCCCGGGGCGTACTGGGAGGCTTCCTTTCACTCACCAAACTTCGTCTTCATTCAAAACATTCAGCCAGCTGTCGCGCTAAGTGGTGACCACCATCACGTGTTGGCCCCTTTAACTGAAGTGTGTTTGAATTTTTGGCAGTCCTTCGCTCTAGCTCCACGGCGAGTGCTACCTCAAATAAGAAAACGCGCACAACTACAGTTGGTACCTCCACGGTCGAAACTGTGCGGAATCGATCCGATTGAAAGTTGCAAAAAAAAACGCACACACACACTCGGCTACAAACGGACGGTGAGAGCGAGAGAAAGAGCAAAAACCTCTGGCAAGTCTATGTACAAAAAAAAAAAAAAAAACTGGAGGGTCTCCTTAGGTAACCAGTTTGCCAACCCTTGCTTGCTTACCTTGTTCGTTGGAACCGCGCGTCCCAAGATCACCGGTTTGTCGCACCGGCACTGGGTAACTTCTTGACTTCATGAATTTTTATGTCATTACATCGATTACGTAATGTGGAACCGTAAGCACGACGGTAACTGACAACGACGTCCAAGCACCGCGCAATCGGCTCGGGCACAGGGCGAAGAGTACAACCATCACCAGAAAGCTTGCGCTTTGCGCTTCGATCGTACGTATGCAGCATTCTGGATGGGAAAGCAGTCGAATTCCGAAGTTCGATCACGATGCCAGAGTGAAGTCCAGGGAGGCCTACCATTGACGTAACACCGACTCCATCCATCCCATTCGCTTCGCGCTGTAAGGCCAATGTATCGTTCGATTTTCTAACTCCAGCGCTAGCTGGAGTAGACTCCCCGACATGTGGAGCCGTGCGCTGCAGAACGAGCGTATGAAGGCAAAATCGAAAGAAATCAACAACGGTCGCGACTTATCTGCTACTTAAATCACGTACCGCCGTGCGAAACGAATCGCAAAAGGCCCCACACGAGCTGCTCGTGTGCCGCAAGCGCACCCTTTCGCACCCAGCGTCACCTGCCACCACCACCACCGGTGCAGCACCTATGGTTCGCGGCCGCCCACTAGGCGCTTTGCCTTCGCACCGTAATGCGCGCTTCGGCAACGACACATGCATTGCGTCTTGCACGGCGCACAGGGGTGGTTCAAGTCGTTGTCCCGGTTCAAGAACTCCTCCTCCTTCATCCGGCCCGGGGGCAGCAAACGTGCGAATTTTCATTGACAACTTTTCAGCGCGTCTAAACTAACCTCACGCGGTTGCGATCGATCCGATGAGTAATGTTTCACCGATACTGCAAACAGCATACGTCAGTTGGAGTTGCATGGATGGTGCGGGTTTGTGATTAAGTAGGTGGGAAGTAAGGCACTGGTTGCGAGGATCACGAAAGGGCATGGTTTGAATTCTATTAATTTGTTTACCACGGTACATCCGTACATAGTTGCGATCATATGCTCACTACTGGGTGTACTGAGCCTAGTCGAATCGACCGTAAAGAAATGAAGAATAGCAATGAAACAAACATGTTTTATCATTCCAGCGAGGAAATTCCAATTCCAGGATTACTGGCGATCATCAATGTGAAGGTACTTGAACTCAGTAACCTTACCGGACATATTTACCAGACACTTTAACCAGCGGTGTAGTCTTATACTGCTGCAGATGCATTACATTCCCTTTTCTCTCAATTGTCTTTCGTTTGTCGTCTTCAAGCGGTCACATTCATGCTTTAAATTGACTTCTAGGGGCGGAGATTTTCGGTGTCATTCTAATGACGTGACTATCCCCATATCGATGTCAATGATGTAGTCTTACTCATGACTCAACGTAGGCATGGTTTCCTTGGATATATTGCAATGTACGATCACTTGATCATCTTCGAATTGCGTCGTCAATGTTTTTGCCATGTCTTTGCCTCGCAAATCTTTTCGGACGTTCATTACTGTTCATTAATGTTGCAACTATTTCAGACACCATTGGAGATTAAGCAATCATCGTACGCCTGGCAACACTCTTCTTGGAGCTTTGAGCTAAATGATAACTGGAATCTCAAAACTAAATTTGGTTTCAATATGGATAGACTCCAGACTAGATCCGACTGATCCGTTGGGTCATTTAAAGCCAAGAGTTGCATTTTTCGCAATGATGCCTTTGCTGTGCATCCTAAATATTGGCTGTTGAAGAATATAACCTACTCTCGTACACTGCCACAATTGTTGATTGGTTTGCTCTGGAACACACACAGTTTGCTCTGGAATAAGTTGTTCGGTATTATTCACATAACGTATTAGCGTAAACAGCTCATTCTTTTTTCTTCATTCATATGCATGTCATCTTGGTTACAAATTTCTCGTCCATCGCCTTTTGTTGTTTTGTAGCAGAATGAGTTCGCTTTTATTACAACAGAATAATGATGACATCCGTCACACACTGGCTGGCTGACTGCCGCATGAGATGTAGACGGTTTCGGAGTTCCTAGATGACCGTAGAAAATTTTACCAAAAAGCAACCGTTACTCTAAAGCTTTGTTTGCATTTCCATCGAGGGATCCGTTCGTATGCTATGCACGATCAACTACACACGTACCCCGGGGCAGAGATATGCATCCGCCTCAGTAATCATCGCCACGGGAAACGACTTCCTTGCAGGTGGGTCGCAGCATAATCGTATGCTCGTACTGTGCAGTGTAGCTTCCCTTCACGTCGCACAACGGTGGATACGCCTCCACGATGCCTTTGTCGCACAGATCCTTCAGTGCCATCTGGTACTTTGTGGCACCAGCCCGATCCAGCCAACGCTTGCAGAACGCTAACGTGCCAAAGTTGCGATTGATAAGACCCAACAGCTGCTTGGACGATTGAAGCCGCAGAGGCATTTTCGGTACGTCAAAGTCCTTCATGTAGTGCGAACAGTCCATATCGTCGTGCACCAGGCCACGGCCGGTCGAACCGAACGTTTCGATTGCGTAGAATTCATTCTCCTCCATGCGCGTCGTTTCACCACCCTTCACGATCGGTACCGTCTTGCCGGCATGGATTCGGTACGGGCTGATCGAGTGGCCGTTCAGATTACGGATGGCCTTCACCTGGTACGTTTTGCCGTCCAGCTCCACCTCGTACGATTCCATCACCTCCTGAATGGCGGCACCAATATCGCACAACCTCACGTCGATGCCTGCCTCCCGGATGCCCGTTTCCGTTGCCTCCTTCACCGCTTCCAGCAGCTTGTCGTACTTTGGGTTGAACGACAGTGTGAACGCACAGTCAATGATGCGTCCCTTGATGTGTGTCCCAAAATCGATCTTGGTCACATCATCATACAGCAGCACAGTCGGATCGCCAGCGTTTGGCGTGTAATGGGCCGCACAGTGGTTTCTTGAGCAACCCGTCGGGAAGGCCAGCCCTGCCTGGAGCCCGTTTTCTCCGATCAAACGGCGGGCTGTGTTTTCCAGCTCCTCGCAAATCTCGATCATCGTCATGCCCGGTTTGATCCATTTTTGCATATACTGACGCGTTTGTCTGTGTGCTTCGGCGGCCTGCCTGAGCTCGTTGTAAATGTCCAGGTGCATCCGATCGAGCGCTCGCTTTTCCTCGTTCGTAAATCGATCCTTGGCCGTGGTCGAATCCGGATACTGCATTATCTGTCCCTCGGGAAACTTACCATCGGCAAACTGCTCCGAGATTGGAACTGACGGCGCGACCAGCGTAGCTGCCGCTGGCTTCTTCTTGTTTCGCTTCTTTCGCTTTTTCTTGCCATCTGCTCCGGTTGCACCAGTACCATCTTCCTCTTCGTCACCCTCCTCCTCTTCACCACCTTCCCCTTCGGCCTGGGCCTCTGCGGCAGCCTGTGCTGCGGCTTTCTGATTCTTCTTAGCCTGATCCTTGGCAGCTTTCTCGGCAGCCGCAACCTGCTTCTTGTCTTCGGCTTGCCGTTCAGCTAACGCCTCACGCAATGCATCGTCATCAGCGATATCGGCAGCTGCAATCACAAGAACAAATTAAATCATTCGACCCTAACACAAACCGGTTCCGGGGAGCGAGCTTTTGGCATTTGACAAAAACAAATCGATAAACACCTAACCTCAAACTTTGTTTACACCAAGAAACGCCCGCCTCTAAACCCCGCGGAATGTAATATGTATAGTAAACAACTTTTTGATCGTATTACTAGCCTAATCATATCACCATTTTCAGTCCTTTTCAGCCTAACACAACCCAGAACCATTCTAATAAGCACAACGTAATTCTTTGCCGCTTACCAGTTTTCTTGGGTTTCCTGGAGCGCTTTTTCTTCTTCTTCCCGGCTGGAACATTTTCGTCCACTACTTCATCGTCAACATCTTCCTTATCGTCGACATCTTCCGCTGCAGGTTCAACGGATTTTGGTTTTGTTTCGACGGACGCCATTCCACGCGGGTTTTTCAATTGTTCTGCTTTTCCTCGTTCTCCTTTACTTGTTTTGCAAATGATTAGCCTGTCATACGGTCGGGTGTTGTATGAGCATGTGTTGGTTCTGTTCGGTGTCATAATTACATGGCGTTTATTGCTGTTGCTCCGGTACTTTAAACGATCGGAAAGCCACGATAAGTTTCATGAGCCAGCGATCTAGCGGGAATCAAAGAAAAAGAATTCGTTTAGCTGATAAAACAAGCAAAACTGATTCAAAAAAAAAGGAAATTTATCGAACGTCATTGTTCAGTAATACCCAGCAGACGGTTTATAACCTTCATTAAAGCAATTTGATAAATTTCAGTTAATCGGAACGCATTTCTTATCGTTTTTGCTGTCAAAGTTGTATTATTGCAGGCTTTGTTGTGACTTTCGATACAAGCAGCGTCGTAAACATAGTTGGAGGAAGTTTATTGCTGCACAACAGTTTCTATTGTTTCTTTCTGTACTTTCCATTGAAATAACCCTACCAACATGCAAGACGATATGGGTAAGATAAGTTTCATTTAGTGTGACACCGTTTAAACTAACCATTCCATCCATCGTCGTACTTGCAGACGGTACCCATTCGGAGGATTCTGGTGGTGAACAACTGCTGAAGGTTGGAACTCCGCTACGAGAGCAGGACCGGTTCTTACCGATTGCAAACATAACAAAAATCATGAAAAAATCCGTCCCATCCAATGGGAAAATTGCAAAGGAAGCGCGCGAATGCATCCAGGAGTGTGTTTCCGAGTTTATATCGTTTATCACATCCGAGGCGAGCGATCGGTGCCACATGGAGAAGCGAAAAACTATCAATGGGGAAGACATTCTATGTGCCATGTATGCGCTAGGTTTCGAGAACTACATTGAGCCACTGAAACTATACCTCAGCAAGTATAAGGATGTAAGTGTCGAGCCGGAGGTCGTGAACGTGTTACCTTTGAGAGAGTTTCATTTTTGTGCTTTCATTATATATCTTTCTAGAACATGGCATCCGAGCGTCACCATTCAGACGAATCACACGATCCAATGCACGCAGGAGAGTCGAGTCGACATGGAACGGGTAAGTTAATGATATAATAATCACCCGGAAATGGTTTCTAATCCCTTTCCTTACCTGTGACAGAATCTTTAACGGCACAAGTACTTCCGAATGTTATTGGCAATGCGGAGGTCATTTATCAGTCTGATGGTAACACGCTGTACTTCAAGGACGAACCGTACGAGCAGATGTGATGTTAATGTTAGTGTTACGCTCATAACGTCTAATCTTAAACAATATTTAGATGTTTCTTTATTTTCAATAAATCATCTTGATTTGCTCTTTGCATTTGATAAACGTCCTCTAATCTTGCTTCTTGTCGGTGCTGTATCTCAGTGAGGGCATCGATTTTCCGACACAATTTTTCGATTAATGTATTGATGCTCTGAGTTTCAGAGAGGATTGGTGATTCTGTGATTCTTTCTACGGCAAAAGTAACTGCATTTTTCCCGTAGGTTTCAGTGGTAATTTCCGAACTGTCCACTTCTTCCTCACTAACAGTTTCCAGTCTTTCCTCTTTAAATGGATCTTTTTCTTCTATTTCATCAATTTCTTCCATTTTTGCGAAAGCTTCTAAAATTTGCTTAACCTTCTTGAAGAAACTGCCCTGGCCGTCGGGATTAGCTATGTACGCCTTGTACAGTAAACTCCATTTGCTTTTACAGTGAGCTGGAGATGCTTGTATTTCGTGTTCGGTCAGTTTAAGCGAAACCGCGGTCCAAAGCTCGTCATCACTTTCACCGTTTGATTGAAGAAATGTTGCTTTGTAGATATCGAGGAACACAAGCACTTCTTCGCGCTTCCACATTTTCGGTGTTAGTTTCTGCCGAAGCTGGACTGATTTAGTCGGTGATGAGGTTTCCGACTGAAAAGAAGGAATAGCTTTTTTGTGGAAAGTCGTGCGAAATGTAAGATATATGGTTTATTACATGGTTACTTTCCATTTCTGAGCTGATCTGTAGTTTCTTTTGGAAAATGAATGAGTTGAAATTCGTTTGTTTACATTTTAACTCAAATGTTGTCAATTTCACTGTTTGCGCCATCTAGTGGAAAACTGATGAAACTATTGCCACAGTGGGATAAATATGCGTGTTTAAATTCAAAAAACAAACTTGCAAACGATTTGTCTGTTGCAAACGATTATGTTCGCACCCGTAAGTGTTTTCGTTTCTTTCCCAACAAAGCAAGAAAAAAGTACAGCAGGACGGATTTCCTTTAGAATCAGTTTATTTTTATTCTATATATGCTTTGTAATGAGAATGATATATAGGTATATATATAAAATCAAATCTATATATGTATAATAGTTAACAAAAAAGGTTTTTTTTTCTTCATTGTTATTTATGTCGCATTATTTCATTGATTTTTCCTTTTTGTTTATTCAGTTTTGTTCTGTCTTTGTGTTTTTTTGGGGTGTTTCTTTTTCATTCTTTCCTTATTATTTTTAAAAACGCGACAGCAAACGCAACATACTACGCCTGAAGATCCCATTTGTCAACAATTAATTACTTCAGTATATAACTCTGCTATCTTCTCTTCCGATACTTAACTTGTTTTATCCCTCCCCCGAACGCTGCGTTTATTTAATGTCGTGTACCATGTACGTATGTGTGTGTTATGAGTGTAGTAGTGTGTGTGTATGTGTGTTTAATGTCCCTTCAGTGGTAGCTTCCGCCCTTTCCGTCCATTACTGTGTTCCACCCATGGCCGTTCGGTAGCTACGCAAAACGTGTTCGCGATTCTAGTTTAGATTTTGTATTGTGTATTTTAAAAATTTATACATACAGCTCAAATGTTTTACTACAAACTTTCAATCGGTTTTGCCCATGCTCAGCATTATGTAGTGTTTATTCTTGCTCGTTACATTGCTTCTCTCTTGCTGTGGCGAATCCTAAACTGCTCTAGCTCCGATCGTTATGCATTTTTTGTCTCCGTTCGCATCATTTGAGGTTAAACTGGATAGGAAACTAAACTTTCATGTGCTATAACATAAGTCATTGTAACATATGACTAAATTGTTGCTCAAAAGAGATGAAATGTGTGGGATATTAATTGTCCACTAATCTGGAGAGTGGTAAATGTAGTACTATTTGTTTTTAATCTAATCAACAAAACTAACTGAAACTGTTTATTCTAATAAACAAAAAAAATACACAACCTTAACCCATTCATTGTTTGTGAACTCTGCGCTATAGAGGCAATCATGTACGATTAAATTACTTCCAACCTTATTCTTAACGCCCATGCTAACCGGCGGCATTTTGTGTTTGTCTATATGCATTTGGTATGTTTTGCTACATGAGTTTTGGTTTGTTATATGTTAAAAAATTGAATCGCTACGGTTTGTTTTATTAGAGAGCAATAGATTAAATTTGCTGTTTCCGCCAACCGGCACTGCTATCATTGCTATCCTGCTGTGGGTTCACTATTTATTAACTATCTGTTATACGTTACTTATTGCTTTGTTTGGAATACGTAACCGATGCATGATTGAATGGCATTTTCACGTTTCAATGAAAGGCAACAAATAACCAAAATGGATTCCGAAACTGTCTTAGCTTTAGCAACGAGCACAAGAAATGCAACACAAACGGAGTCATCGGCACTTTGGGCGTTCGCAAAACACACAAAACACAGGACAAAACATTTGCGGCGCTTTGTTGTGCTACATATCTACAAATCAGAGTGATTCAACATCTTCGCTTACTGGCATACAAGGGGCAATGTTGTTGTGTCTAGCCCAATCCAGCATTCCCTGCCTTGGCCCAATCGAGCTTTCCCTCACACGCCGCCCGCTTGTTGTGTTTTGTTGTATGGGTGTTTTGTTATGGTCAACAGACCCAAAACGACTAAGTACTACTACCTTCGCGGCTTCCGTCGGCCATATTGGAACCGCCCAGTGAACAACTTATCTATTAAGGTATGGTTTTAGCAGCAGCTTTACTTTAGTTTAATTTTGCATTTGTATTGTGTTTGTTTGTGTTATGTTTTGAAGAACATTGTTCATGGTAAACTTGGAAGTCTAAAAGCGTTTGGTTGTTTTTCGTTTGTTTGTTTGTTTGTTTGTTTTTTAGTATGTCTTTATCTCATGTTTGCTGTCGCGTCAGTGTTACACTTTAGCTGCACCCGAACCCTCGTCGGTCTGTTTGCTATGTTCCTTGCACAATTCTCAATAACGTGGCATACGCAGGTTCTCTATTAGTAACAATACGCGTGTGTTTAGTCGGGCTGAAAGAAGTGTGTCTATCTGTTCGCTCGCTCGCTGTCCCTGGACTGGCTAGCGCTCACCGGAATTTGTCATTATTCGATCCGGTGCTTTCGTGATGTATGTTAAAAACGATCGGCGAACTGTACACGATTTGTTTCCAACAGCTCGTCGACTAAACCTGTTAAACTTACAGGGTGACAGGGGCAGGCAAGTAGTACCATCCATCAACCGGGATGTCCCTAAATCTCGTCACCAACTAGCTTTTTGTTGTTGTTGTTTTTTTTGTTCGTCGAAAGCGATCGTTCTATACAATGATACGTTTAATGGTACAAAAAAATGAATGCTGTGTAACAAATCATGTGCTTTGCGCCCTCTCTTTTCCTTATTACCATGTTGAGGCATTTCAGTAACGAGAACAGTAAACGTGTCCGAGAACCCTAGAACCATGGTGTCATGGCGGCCTTTCATCAGTAAACATTTGGAGCATTCTAATGCGCTTTGTTTTGAAGGATTTTCTTTCCCTCAGTGCAGTGCAACCGAAAGATCACTAACAGAACACAAAAGTTACGATGGGCGTTTTGCGTTCCTAACCGAGCAACGAAATAACAATCAACACCTATTTATTACAATTTAGGGCCGGCTTTCTTGGCCGCGAACGTCCGCACACCAGCGAGAACCAAAATATCACATCCGTAAATGGTGACGAGGTTTAGCTGTTTTACAATGTGTTTGTTTGTTTGTTTTTTTTTGTGTGTTTATGCCTTAAAAAACTACAAAACCAATCCAACAATAGTTTCCGCGTTTCGTATCATTTTGTTCCGTTCGCTTGTTTGCCGTCCCAACGCCATTTTCTTTTGCCATCTCTTTTTTTTCTATTTTCATCTCTCTCCTGTTTCCTGATCTCATTGTAACAAGCCAACCACCGTACTTTGTTTGTTTAGCGTGTTATTGTTAAGTGTTTGGGTTTTGGTTTGCTTACACATTGTTTGTTTCTATTCTTAGCTTAGCTTAGCTGCAATACCTTAACGTTTAGACTTTAATGGTAGTGGTTTGCATTCAATTTGTAACGTAACATTCCATTACATCCAGAACCAGTGCATCCGAATGTAAAACGTATCGTCAAACAAACTAGCCGCGCCGCCAGCCACTCTTATCGTTTCCATAACTTTTCTCGTCTCGTCCGCTCACGCTCAACAGATAACGAACAATACAATTCGGAGTAGAATAAATGGCAGCAAACTAGATATACACCCACATTGTTCAACGCTAACGGCACAAGAAATTTGTTGGGGAGGAAAACAGTGTCTTCGTATCCGGGTGGAATGGTGGAGAAGGAGGATCGGGGTAATGGTAGTGAAAGGGAATAAGATTTTCCACCCATTCCCAACCTCCATTTTGTTTATGTCCACCTTAGACACACGCAGGAACACAACGTTACTTTCGTTTCATTTTGTTTTTTTTTGTTGTTGTTGTTGACAGCGCTAAAGCAAACCGGGGCAGCTCACATGTTTAACAAAGCAGCAGAAACAGCACGTGTTTCCGTGCGATTTCGAATACATCCCACCATTGCAACGATGCGGCAATTGATGAGCTTTCACTCCATTTGACCATTTGTTTCCGTGTACATTGTTGCTGTTCATTGGTTTCCTTCTTTCTGCTTCCAATTTTGTATGTTTTGGGTTTCCCATTTTTTCAGTTGGTTTGTTTTGTTTCCCATCCATGCTGTGTTGCTTACCCCATATGGATTAACATTTATCATGTTGCTTACTTGCTACGTGATGTTATATGTTTTATTTGTTTCCTTCCCTCGTTCCACTTTTGTCCTTAAGTTATGCATTCTTTTTTCGTTTTTTTCTCTCTTTTGTTTGGTTTTTTGTTAGAATTAACCCAACCGCACCGGGGACACTCTGCAGGGGCATTCTTCAAGCGTATATCATTTTATAATGTGTGTTTGTGTGTTTGTATGTGTTTGTTGTTTTTTGCGAAAAAACTTGTTTATGATTTGCTTAGTCTTTCCCACTTTTCCTCTCTTTTTAATGTTTTGTTTCAGTTTTGTTTAACCTTACTTTACTTTCCATTATACTACACTAACTGCAACGCATATGTTTCTGTGTGGATGTCTGTGTGATCTGTTATTTATATTTACGTTTGGGGTTTTATTTACTTTTCTTTTTTGTTTTGCACTTTATAGGTAATGAAAAAAACGAATAAAAAAGCCCAACCAATACGCCCTTCGCCATACGCTAGCTTTATCCTTTATCGGCAAATGTTAAAAGTACTGCTGCAAAAATGGTACTCGCTAAAGTTATTCCCGTCCGCGTAGCTTGCTCTACTGTGCTTTTTGTTTGTTTGCTGGCGCGTTTGCTGAACCATTTTCGCTACGTTATTTCTAATGCAAAAAACAAGAGCACACTTGTGTATAGAGAGTATTTAGGGTTAGTATGGCAAGGAAATGTCTGCTATGCTGTATGCTTTGTCTGCTCGCTTAGCTCTTCTGCCTCATCTGTCTTGTCTGTTGTGTGCCATATCTTTATGTATATTTAACGTTTGCACAATGGTTTTTTGTTTTGCCGTTTTTTTTTTTTGCAAATGCGGAAAACTCGTTGGAAAACCTAGAACCACCGAAAAGCAGCGCGGAATTGGGAAACGTTCACGCGCCCGTGAAACGAAAGTATGATACAAATTGACTACGTTTGTTTTGTTTTGGTTTGCGTATTTATTTATATATTTATATTCCATTTGCCAAAAGCCCCCTTTGATGGGGCCACCCATCAGGAGAGGAGGGTGAACGGGGTCGGGCCCTTCCCTATCACGAGTCTCAAGGAAGGTCGGAACGCTTTAGTGGGCGCGTAAGAACAGACATGTTTGGTGGCCGAAAGCGTAATTGTCTGCTGGAAGTGTTTACTGTCTGCTTGCTTGCAGATAGTGTTAAGTTTGGAAATTTTTCATAGAACGTTCACACAGTTCAGGAGCTTGGACAGCAGTGGTAGTAGAAGAAAAACTAGTAGCAGAGTAGTGTTTGCTTCGAGCGGCCGGAAACAGCCGCTTTAGGTGGCCTCCATGAGTAATCGACTTGCGAATGTAAACGGAGCGTATACGCTTTCTAACGTCGATGGCTTCGTCTCTACCCGGACGCACTAAAAGCCGTCCAATGTTTGTCCTTTAGTGTTTTCTCCACTCTTTTTGTTTGTTTGTTTGTTTGTTTTTTTTTCTCGTACGATCATCGATCGCACCCTCACACACGCACACACGATAAGTACATACAGTTCAAAGTTTAATTGCAAAAATCATCTCCCACACGTTGTAACACCACCATTTTGCTGTAATTGGACGGGTAAAAATCAACACCACCATCGCACCTTCATGCACAAATGCTTGGAAGTCGATCGATGGCCACCGGGGCGGTCGAGCCACCGGTTTTGTTTTGTTTTGCTTTTGCCTTTGGACGCCAAACTTGCCTCGTTTCCTGCCCTCCCTCCCTGTCCCGCCCTCAAAACCGAAGTCGTTCCTTCCTTTCCCTCAACCGTACCATCTTTGCTAACATGTGTATGTTTTTCTTTGTTACTGCTTACTTATACTACAGTCTACGCTTAGCTTCTCTTATTGGTTTGCATGGGGTGGTTTTTCATCATGTCCCCTCCCCACTTGACTGGTTCGCCCGTTCCGTGTTTTGTTTGTTTATTTGCGCAATTGTGCAATATTTACATTTGTAACCATATTAATGCCTACTAATAATTAGCAAATTGTGTAACGTGAATAACAATTGTTTTTTTTGTTTGTTTTGTTGTTGTTGTTTCTTTGTCTTATCTTCTTACATTATTTTGCTTGTTCGTTTGTTGCTTTGCTGCTGCCAATGGGTTTTGTTCTGTTTTGCTTGCAGCAGACAATTTTGTTGATTATTTCCTTTATCCTTTCAATCGTAACTGTTCCTTTTTTCTAAACTTTGTCTCTCTGCTAACCTGCCCGAACCATTTTGCACATGCATCATGCCGGTTTTACTTGTTTTTGCATGCAAAGTGAGTAGCCTTTTTTTTTTCTTCTCGCACGAGTGCATTCGTTTTCCATTTGCATTATCAACAGCTCTTCCAGGAAGAGAACAATAACTGCAAGTAGCGTTGAAGAGAGCGTTTAACGTAATACAACAGCGGAATGATAAAACGTGAACCTTTGTTTTCTCTCTCTCTCTCTCTCTCTCTCTCTCTCTCTCTCTCTCCCTTTTTTCTCTCTCTGATTTGTTGCGCCTTCTCGCCACTAAAAATCTGAACATGAAAGCGCACCAAGGCCATTGCTTCATTTTTTTTTCTTCTACCGCATTGTGCTCGTATTGAAGACGTGGAATGCTGAAAACAAAAACGTAACATTAACAACAACAGCATACACGTCTCAACAGATATGTACGATTTCTTTTTTTTCTCTCTCTCTCGCTCTCTCTCCCTTTCTCTCTCTCTCTCTCTCTTCTTAATTTGTTTGTTCTTCTCTCGGTAAGATTTTATCGTTTGTTTTTATGATTTTTATTTTGGTTACATTTTTGCGCCCAAGCAACCACACACAAAACTAAGGGCGTTTGCATGATGCAACAAATGTTTTACCAATAACCGTACGAAATAGCCTAGCAATTGACCGATGATTTTTGTTTGTCTCAGAACGCAAGCTTAAGTAAGGAACCGGAACCGGGGCGAGTGTTAGTTCCCGCTGGGAGAAACTGCTCCGAACTGCTGAAGTTTTGCTTTTTTTTGCGGTCGATTAGTACTTTTTCGGGTGTTTTGCTTCAATTATATTATGCTCTTTGTTCACCTTCTGTTTTCCGGTACTGTTCCATAGTATTGTTTCGCGCTGTTTTTAACTGTGTTAACATGCGATCAGAAAACGAAATCGTAATCGTAATTCGATGTTAGGTTTGCTTTTCCGCCATTCAGTGTATATTCGGTAGCCTGATTTGTCTAAAATCGGACGTTTTGACAATTTATTGCACTCGCACGGTGTGCACTGCTTGCAATTTCCGTTGCGTGGTTCGTTTCCGTGTTTTTCCACCCTAATATTCCTTATTGCACCATATTTAGCTGCATGATTTTCTTAATAATTTATTTACTACTCTCTCTTTCTGCCCCTCTTTTTTTCTCTGTCTCTCGATCTGCTCTTCCTATCTTCGCGTTTCCTCTTCCGCTTCTGTCTCCCTTCTGCTTCGTTAATAATACAAAATAAAAACAAGAAAACCTTTCAAAAATTTGTTAACATTTCATTTTATTATCTTTGTTTTTTTCCTTTGTTTTAATATTATTTAGTATGTCCTTCGCCGAACCGCGCTCGGGACTGCTCGGTCACGGTGTACGGTTTGTGGGAGGGGGGGTTATATTTTTGGTTTTCGTTTTTCCTTCATTAAATCTATTGGTTTTCCAGTACTCCAAAAAGCTTGACGAAGGAGCGCATACGGGATGTGGGATGATGATGACGTCATGATGTCTAAGTAGCTGGAAGCTTAAAGCTTCCTTCAAAGCTGCTCGGTGTAGCGCGTTCAGTTTGCATCTATTACCTCGATGCTCTATTTGCCGGTAGAGGGATGGTTTATGATGAAAACACGTACCGATGATAAATGCATTTATCTGCCAAAAAGTCCTATCGATTCCAATGGAGTAGAATGTCGTTGAAAGATATTTGCCCTGGGGCAGCACACGTGGAAAACTGTTAGTAGCACCTGTCATTCACAAGAGCTGTCAAAATTAGTTAGAAACCATGTTCACATTTTTGTGATTCGAATGACCATAACATTCGATCAAAAGGGTGAATACTGGGCAAATTATGTGCTTCATTTCATGTCACGCATACATAAACACGGAAGAAAATAGCCTAAAATACACGTGCTTTTCAAACCAACACACATACACTCACACACAGTGCAAAACGATCGTTACCGATCCGGTTTACCTTTACCGAGTTGCAGTACAGCAGTCTGCGGCTGATCCTCTTGACTGGTGATGGTTTCTGTTCGATGATCCGATACCGATAGCTTCTGCCTCTGCTAGCGTCTGATGCATGGAATCCACACGAATCGATGCCATTCGGTGAAGTTTCCCCCAAAAGTTCACAATCACAAAACCCTACACAACGAAACGCATTTCGAGTGTATTTTCCTTTCTCCTCTGGTGCTTGCACTGAAGCATCTTACCACTGTTTCTAAACATCCGTCTGTCATAGTGCCCTGCCATATCGGGAACGTTTAGTGACAGCTGTCACATATTACGCACGAAAAACATGCCGCCCTATCTCTTAGTAATGCAGACGGTTATAACAATCGAGCGAATCGATTAAAGACGCGTGACATATTTAGTGAAGAAATGGTAGGTAATTTTGCTTCTATCGGGTAGTATGGGTTATGGTCGCTAGGATGCTAGTAAGGAATGTTAGTAGCGCCGTGTAAAGATGAGTTGAACAACTTCACTCGTTTGTCGCTAGGCTGATTAAGGTTGATTGATTGTAAATTTCTATTGGTTTAGTATACTCCCCTTAATGTAAGTGTAAATCTAAAGCGCTTTCTAGTTGGTTCGCTCGAGAAAAAATGATTTGCCCGGAGCTTTTCGGTATGTGGGAGCTTGCCTAGAAAACAAAGCTAATGCCGAAGAAGGGCAAAGGATTCGGTGTGTGTGGGTGTTGCATGTATGTATTTGTTTCGCAATTTCTAGTTCGCGGCTACGGTAGAAAGAGAAGGGGTGCACGCGTAGGGCTGTGGTACTTAGAATAGTGGTAATAGTAGTTGTAGTAGTAGTGGTAAATAGTTTTAGGAAGGTAGTAGATTCATAGTCTAAGTGAAATAACATCGCTCTCAATGGCTTAGGGGGGGATCGTTAAACTCTCAATATTCGTAATATAAATGTTTGTTTACGTTTCGCTTTACAGCCGACGCGACGCGATCGGTTCTACAGCCGATCCGTTACGTTAAGCGATCGTTTACGTCCCGGAATTTGGTGATTTGGTGAAATGTAAGACCCTAGTAGTGAATCAGCACTGGAAAAGTCTGGATCCATGTTTGCTTGCATTCGTGCATTTAAGGATAAAGGTTTGTTCGATGGATGTGTATGCATTCACTTTAGTAGCTCTAGATCGGGTTTAGTATGTTTGTTCTTGCTGTTGCTTTGTTAATGTTGCTTAGCACTTCCTTCACAATGATGAGTGTCATGAGTGATGAGCGTTAAGAAATGGATCATTTAAACGTGGATTAAAATCTAGAGATGCTGGCTTTGTATCCTTGCTAAACCGTAGAAAGTGACCTACAGAGAATAGAAGAAGTTAGCTCCGTTGTTTAGTTTTTTGTTTTCTTACTTTTGTGGTAAATACGGGTGTGTTTTTGTTTTTTCGTCAAAGGTAAATCTCAAGTTTTGTTCCGTTTGGTTTTGAAATTTTACCCGTGCCGCGGAGTAGGGCACGCCTTTATCTAGTGTTTGTGTATAGTTGGTTATGCATTCCTTTGTTTTTGCTTTAGTTAAATTTCATTTGAAATACAGGGATTTATCATTGTTACCCATTAGATTTGCGTTGTTTTTTTTTGTTTTGCGCTTTTGGTTATATTTTAAAATGTTTCGTGTGTTTTCTGTGTGTCACTTGTGTTTGTGTTTGTTGCTTCATGTTTCATCATACACGTTTTTGATTCTTATAGATTCAATACTATAGATGCGAATATAGAACAGGAGTTAAAAGTCTTAAATGAAAGATGTTTCGTTTGCTTAATAGATTTGGTTTAGATGTTTTGTTTTGTTCGTTTGTGAGTTGATTTTTGTTCACCTTCGTTTCGTTCACCCAACACACTTTCCCTCTCATTGCCGGGATGATTCCCTGCTCTCAACGCACTGCCTAGTGGTCATGCATTTGTTGACTACCTTCAATCTACTCGTTCCATTACGCTGCTTCAGATTTTTGATGTTTTTGAAAACCCAACTACCCCAAATGCGGGTGCGATTAAAAAGATTGGTTTTGTTCGGTTACTTATTCGCTAAGCCTTTTTTGTTTGTTATGCTGTATCACGGTGTTAGCTTCTACACAATCTCTCTCTCTCCTGCACTGTTTCGATTTGCGTCCATCTTGTTTTCTCCGTTCTCCTAAAGATTTCCACACCGTGTCATTGTATGACGTATCTGTCCGGCTGACGTTTCTTAGTGCACTAAGCTACACTAAAACGCGGTTCTCATGCGCATACAGAGCGGAAGTTGAAGCGATGCGGGCAACCTATCGGAACTACTCCATCACCACGTGTTTGTGTGTATGAATGTGTTTCGGTTTCTGCGTGTATGTGTGTGTGTGTGTGTGGATCGGATTGTCCCATGCACCACCATCAGCGTATTTATTGTAACGATTGCTTTACGAGCTTGCATACTGCATATAGTTGCATGGTTTTCGCTTCGAGCGCCTTAGAACGGACATATTAGCACGTCGTACTCGAACATAAGCGACACGGCAACGAACGCGAAGTACAGCAAGAACATGGTGAAGCCCAGGCCTTTGTTCATTCGCCAGCGGAAGCAAGCTATCGACATGACGACGAACAGTAACATTAAGAACAGGATCGTGATCGAACACACCATACCGACGGAGTTCACCTCCACCGGCTGGCCGTAGATGATTCCGTACATGAGCCACGGAATTGGAAGGCTGCAAATGGAAAGGGAAACGTGCGTCACATTAGTGCATGCGCAACACAGGGTTGGCCGACGGCCTGCTTCACTTACCCGACTGTTACGTCGAAGATGTTGCTACCGACGGAGCTGGACACCGCCATATCGCCGAAGCCTTTGCGTGCCACAATCACAGATGTGATCAGATCAGGAATTGAGGTACCTGCTGCTAAAAATGTCAGTCCCATCACCTGCAAAACGAAGCATATAACGTGATCGTTAGCCGCTGCCCAAAAAATCTGTCCCGGTGCCGTGACCAGGATGCAGGATAGTGTTCCACGCGTACCTCGGCCGGTATTTTCGAGGTATCGCCGACAACGGTGGCCCACCACACCATCAGATACGAGTAGGCGGCAATCCACACGATCGATCCGATGAACGTGATGGGGAAGAACTTCTTGCCCCGCGGTGTTCTGGTGTCGGGAAGTGTTAGGTACAGGGGAAAGATAATTGGAGCTACTAGTAGGTAGGTTATTCGTTTCCTAGCACCCTTTGGCCACGACATGCTCAGTGCTTCTGGTGGTTCCTCTTCTAATTCGTTACCCTGCAAATGGAAAGCAAGTCTAATGTTAGTGACATCCAAAAGGGAAAGAAAATCATGATAGAAATAAAATAGGACAATTGAATTATCATTTTTAAAGTATCCTATAAATAAAAATTCGCTAATGTGTTCATGGTTATGTTAGAAGCCATCCCGCAAATGTGTACGATTCCTTCGCAGGTCAATCAACATCTTTATCCATTAACCTTCTCATAGCGTTCGAAATGGTGACTTTCAAGCTCACACTTACACGCAGCGTACGATAATCGGAAGCAGGCTCGTAAAAGCTCACATTAAAAATACATCTCGCACACATATAAACACACGGAACGAATGTTCCGCTCTCGCTTCTCCCAAAAGCACCCCTATTCCACGCGTTACCATCGCAACCGTTGACAGCAGCAGCGAAGGAGAAGGAGATTAAACGGGAAGCTCAAAAAGCTTCTTCTTCGTCGTACGTACTCGGGAAGCTTTGCCCTTGAAAAAAGTTCATTCGGGTGACCTTTTTTCCCGGTTTCCCGGAATGCGTATTCTGGAGAGCAGCAAGACGCATTAATCGGAACGCTCAGCGAAGCCCAGTTGTTTTGTTTGCAAGAGAGCAAATATGCTTGTCCAACTTTTACTGGTTTTATGTCGATATTTACCCAAACGTTATCTTTACAGTTGCTTCATTGGAAATGTGTCAATGCATCAGTGCGCCGATTGAGTAAGTTTTTTTCATTAATGTTTATGCGCTTTGCTCACGCTCACGGAAATGGTTGGCACAACAAAGTTCCACGGCAGAACGGCTCTCCCTATTCCAGAGCACAAAAAAATGGGTTAATGGATATATTTCATGCCCACGTGATTTTAGAATACCCCCAGCCTTTTTTCTCTCACTCTCACGCACGCTCTCATAGTTCACCCATGAAAGCTTCCCAAGGGATGAAAATAGTAACCACCGCAATGCCCCACCTCCGCTGGGGCTTCTCGCCTGCTAGTGATTATTATTCAACCGGCAGGGTTCATTTACCTTCGCAGCTCAATCGACCGTTCACTGAAAGGTGCGTTCGGTTGATGCTAACACGGGATAAGTTTGATCCTTGCTCCGTTCCACTTTACGCACACACGTTGCTCACATCGACTCGCTCGATTCGAGGTCGGCCGGTTACTTTGTGCCGCCCGTTAAAAATAGCAAATTACCATCAATTATCGACACTCAACGCAGTGGAAAGCGTTCCAGAAGTGTCGAAAATCTTCGCTTTCCACAGCATTACTGTTACTATAAATGAATTCGTCAAGAGCCACACTATCTGCACCGAATCGAATGGAATATGGGGTCGAATTTCACCTTCATTTCTTGTTTGCTACTTTCGCTAGCTACATTTCCCCATTGCTTATCGTACGCACTATCACTCGAAATGGATCTTGTTGGAAAAGGGAAATGTTGTGCGTGTTTCCTATTCCTCGCACTTTCCCATTGGAAAGCGCATTACATTTGTTACACAAATCGACCCAACAGATAGGAGAACAGATCGAGTTTCCGAGCGTTTTCTGGAGGGTCTATTTACCACGTTCCCCATGCCCACGTTTACGATCGGCATTGTTTTTGCGCTCGATAAGAAACACAGATACGAAACGATTCGGTTATATTGTGCGAGGGTTCGTGTATCGCAAACAACGACCCTTCTTTGTGCTGACGTTTGCGGACTCACTCTTTAAGGTTAGTTAAATTGGGCAGTACCCACAAAAAGCAAAACAAGATGTCGAAGCCTAGATAGCGAGGGCAAAAAAAAGCAAGTCGACCGAATGGTGGACGGGCGCTTTGGTTGGAAGTCATCGTAAAACGAGTGTCTGTAAACGAGCGCTATGATGAGAAAATCATATCAATAATCATCCAACGTGAAGCTGTATCTAGATACGAGGAGAAAGCGTTCAACTCATCACCTCGTCTTCACCGACCGATCTGGTTTCTGGCCGTTTTTTTTCCCCCACAGCAAGCAGCTCCGGGAATCGAATTTGCATATCGCCCCATTCATATCTCGCCCAAAGCGGGCTGCTGTGCCATTCAGCTTCGTGGACATCCGACACTCGATTAGCAAATTTTTCGTGAGTGGATACGACAGCGACACAGTGACTTACACATACCCGCGCACGTACATATGATATGATGGTATTTTTGGAAAAGAAAGCAAGCAACTGGGCAATATTTTCTCAAATCTCCCTCGGTATTCACTCAAAAAAAATGAATGCTGAAAGGGATTTTTATTTTCAGGTTGAAGATGGTACTGTATCTTCAACCAAACAAATGGAACCGTACAAACACGAGATGCCTTAGTGCTTCCCGTACAAGAAAAAACGCAACCTTACCGCAATGTGTTTGCGTTAGACAAATGGTTCAGCCAAGCTCCGTAGCAAGCAAGCTCCATTCGTTTGGGAAAGTATTTGCAAAAGACTGAGACAAGCACCGAGCTGTGTGGCAGCAACGTCAGAATGAACTGCCGGACCACCGGTTGGGTAGAACTTTGCTGCCGGTTGGACAGTTGCCAAAGTGAACAATCGTGCACTGTCGGTGCTGTTGATGTGTTCGAATGGGTAAAGTTGTCTGAAATCAATTTACGGAAACGATTCTCTGTCTTTTTTTATTTGGTTTTCTTCTTGCCATCACAGCACTTGAAAGTAAATATCTTATAACGTTCTGCTGCAATTGTTGACGGATGACGGTAGACCTGGGCTGCGCTTCTTTTGTCGGTTGAATAGATTGAAAGAAATCGGTGCCAACAAGCAGGCTGGCTGGCTGGGCGATGCGATTGGCAAACGTTTGTCGATTATACTTGCATGAGTGGAAAGAAGCAGTAAATAATGTATGTACGTTTTGAAGTGTTACAAGTGCTTAACATGTGGCGGTGAGGACTTTTTTTAGAACCACAACACATGTTCTTTTGCACCTAAAACGGCTCAACATTGTGCTTTAAAAGAGTGAAACGCCTAAAGGTATGCAATACCTTAAAAGAAACTCTTAAGGTGGATATTTTTATTTTGGAGATTCTGACGACTTTTTGGGTCGTTTGCAAAGTGTCTTAAAATCCGAAATAATAGATTATGGTGTATTACAAAAAAACAATACCGTTGTTGTGTTTGATTACTTAACGAGTAATCAGAATAAAAATGTGCAAATCAAGAAACTACCCATGAGCATCATCTTGAAAAGAACAGTAGAAAGCAGCGTAAGCTTTTTAGCATTCCGCATCTAATTTTAAATACATTTTCTCCACCTTCTCTTTATACCAGCGCCCTCTTACAGCATCACACTGTACTAAACATTGTACGCGGCTAGCGGTGAAATGAATTTGACAGGTGTTGCACGTCAACTTACTCCTAGTATACGATTGTCAATCACGTTACTCAAATCACATCAAACTGTGCTGCTGCTTCACCATGACATTTATCAACTGCTAAATGCATAGAATAATGCTTACTATCAACAAAGAAACCTCGCACACGTGGATACAACTATTGCCAAGATGTTAATTGAAAATGACATTTATATGACAGCAGCCTGACGTGTGTGGTGTATGATGGTGCGGTGATCCAATGCCATTATCTTGCGCCATAGGTGTACTTTTAAGCACAATCCTACCGTTGAATCTAATTCCATTTTCAATACCTTAGCTGCTTTGAAAATCAAAACTGTTCCCATCTTGCATAGTTTGCTTAGTGCTGATATTGAAACCGTTCGCCTTGAGGCGCTGCACCGTGTAGTATCCATATCATCATCATAATCATCATCACCAGCACCACGTCCGCAGGAATGTAGCTGTGAGATCCAAAAAAAAGAAAGTAGAAACCACCACAGATCACGGAAGGTTTGCCAATCGATCGAAACGAACCGGCGTTTGTGCAAACATTTATTCAAAACTAGACACAGTTTATCCATCTTTCGCGCATAAAATATGTTCACAAGGCACCCCCCCCCCCCTTCCCAACCATAAAGACCCCATACTGCCCGTACTGCCCAGGCATCTGCAAAATGGTAAATGGCAAAAATGGGTTTCAATTTCCATGTGCTCACGTTTTCACAAAACGCTGCATGCAATATTCATCAGCAAAGGCTTCGTCCTGGCTCGGTACGACGACGTAGGCAACAGTTTGCTTTCGGTTTGGAGAAGTCGTCCACTTTCGGTCGATGCAAAACGGAAACCACACAGAGCCACACACACACACAAACAGAAACAACCGGGCAAGAGTCGTCAGATAGTTGTCAATCAAAACCAGCTCATTCCGATGGGCAACGGGCCAACGCGAGCGGCAGGAGTAGTGCGCTCATGAAAGAGGCCGAGTTGAATGTATTTTTTTTTGTTGCTTTTGTTGTCCGGTCTCCAACCAAAACCACCGCCCGTTCCGGCGTCGTCCTAGCCAACGTTTCTGCGGTTTGTGTCCTGGGCCGTCTATAAATAGACGGCATTCCAACAGCCGGTCGTTCCGGTAGGCAACCCTCGGGGCTGCTGTCTGGCCTGAGCCTTGACTGACCGGCGCGGACATGGCAGTGCACACAGGCCGCACCGGAATGTGTGCATTCCCTCGGCAGAGCGGGTTGAAATTGAAATTGGCCTCGGGACTAATCGAGTTCCAGTTCCAGAGCAGTGCGGGCAACTCGCTTGCGCTACTTCCATTCTTGGTCAGTTTCCTGGCATGTTTTGACAGCAGCCGGTGTGTGACGTTTGTCGTTCGGCATAGCACCGCCAGCAAAAAGGTGATAGAGGATTATGTTGCCTTTGTTTGTGTGCACCTGGAAGGCAAACCGGCAAACCATTAAGGGTGAACCGGTCGTAAAGGATGGATGGTTGGAAAATTGGCACGAACAGGGCAAATTTCCCATGGAAACGTACCGATTCCAATGCCGGCCAAGCCATGTGACCCACTCGCCACGGCGAGATGAGTTTGCTGATTGGGTTGTTAATCGATTATAAATTGTGAGATTGTGCCGTATGCATCGTTTAACGTCGTCCATTACCCACGGAACAACCCCCGCATAACTGCGGCACACCAGCCGCCCGTGCACGTGTACTTACCGAATCAATTGTTGTATCTATATTTCCATTTGGACGATCGCTAGCTAAGGTGGTTTCTTTTAGATTAATTTTAACATGGTTCGCCGCGGACGAGGTCGCTGCGCCCCGTTGCGGCTTGGTGGCGTCCAGCAGCACCTTCAGCGATGCGATCGCGTGCAGCTGAGTCGCCTTTTCATCGACTTTACCTGGAACGGGATCTTTTATTATGTTATTACGTAATGTTAGTATGGAATTTGCCAATTATGGATTAAATGCTGGAACAAATTTTGACATGGCACGGTGGCTGATTCGGTTGCTCGCGGTACACGTAGGGTAGATTCGGTAAGTACGCTTAGCGACAGTTAAGATAGAGACAAAGAGAAAGAGAGAGAGCGAGAGAGGAAGAGACAGATAGGGAGAAAAACGAACACAAACAAAACAAAACAAACAAACAAACAGGAACGCGAGCGAGAGCGAAACAGAGAAACACAAAACAGACAGACCGGTCTACAGCCCTGCTTTCGCCATGTCCATGTTCGCCTTTACACGCTTAACATTAAACAACGACACTTGCTATTTGGCTTGTTGTTGATGTACATTGACGTGTGTTTGAACAGTAAAACATGTAACAAATTTCAACAGCAAAACGCACATACAACGCAACGATAACATTTAAATGAGGTTGGGGCAGTCTGGTGCCTGCCTAATATGTTACTGGTAACGTTTTAAACTAATGCAAGTAATGCGAATGTTTATAATTATACAACCAACACAACATCTGGCATGATTTTGCTTTTCTATTATGTACAGCACCTGGCATGCGTTTTTGCTTTTTGTTTTGCTTTGTTTTTAAACGGATGATTTGACCTTTTTAGTACCGAAAGGTGAAGCGACAAACTTAAAATTAAATTTAAAAAGAAAAATGCATAGTCCAACAGCATGAACGGTGACACAAATGTGCAACAAATTAGTGCCGAGTTTTGAAAGCACTCAAAAAATATGTCATTATTACTCATTCCCCGTGGCTTGTTAAATCATAATTTGCTGCCACCTCGTATCAAAAATTGTTACCGGTCGGGCAAAACTTTCCCTACCCTACCGTATTGTGTTTGACCATAGTCGCGAGCGTTTGTCCTGTCCTGTGCAATTAGTGTAGAGCAAAAATAAAAACAAAAAAAAAACAGTAGAAGTTTCTACCAACGCAAATTAACCAGTTTTGCTGCACTGTGTAACGTCGCTTGACGCTTCGTTTTAATGTGAACGCTAGAACAGGACGTTGCTGTTGGCGTTCCCTTCATCGTCCTCGGACACGGTGAGCTTTCGATGTTTTTGGGTTGCCCCGAAATGCCGAAAAGTTTGCCAACGGAAGCGCTCCAAACAATCGAGCGCGTCCTAAAGCGTCCGGCATCGTTTGCCGGGAAAGCATCATTTGAATTTTCCCACCCATCCTGGCTGGGTGAAAATGGTTCGTTGCTCGACCGATGCTCGAACGAATATGGTGCTGGATCACGATCACGCAGCCAAGATCACGTATCGACTCGCTGAACAGCAAGCATGTTTTGGGAACGGCTGCATAAATTGAACCATTTATATTCCTGCGAATGAATAAAAGATGGCTCAGTGCTGTGGTTACTAGCAAATTGTTGCACTCTGTGGTTTTCGCCACTCGCCGGGCCGGACTGCTCGTGCATCGGCTACGAAACGTGCACGTTGTATGTGTAAATAAAAGATGAATTTATGTCTTATTTTAACATCATCCATCCTTCGGCGTTCTGGTAATTCTGTTCGATTGCCTGTGGTTCGATGAGGCTTCCAAGCCGTTTTTGCAACTATTGAGCAGTTGTAACCGCACGGCCCGGTTAGAAACATATTTCTCGCTGCACTCTCACTTAAAGCTTCAACCGGAAAGCTTCACAATTATCACGTGCACGTGAAGCGTATGAAATTTAAAATTGTCATTCAAAAACCGTCATCTGGCACGGTTTGCCCATTGCGCGCACACGGTGATATGCTTTACGCCGCAGCGTATGGGTATGACGTGTGCAAACCGCCATCCACGCAAGGAAACCATCTTTACCATTTGGTTTGGAGCGCACAAATGGCGTCTCATAGACGAATGCGATACCGGCAGACAACCGTTGAATGCTTACACACATAACCATTACACACCCGTGCCGTGGCCGTACGTAATGGCCGTGTCGTCGTCCTTCCTTCCTTCTGCACTTGCTTACCGCAGTGCAGTTCGGTGTGCACTTCTAATGGTAGTGTTTATCCTGTTTCTCTCTCTCTCTCTCTCTCTCTCTCTCTCTCTCTCTCTCTCTCTCTGTCGTTGTTGTTGTTATTGTTGCTATATTGTATGTGTCTCTGTTGGTGTGCAGCTTTGCACAGACCGAATGTGCCGTGCAAGCGTCAGCCTGCCTGCACGCCCGGAAGCTTTGGCTGGGTTGAGTTGTTGCTTGTGTGATTATTTTAAGTATTTTATGCAATGTTTCCTTCCTTGGCCGGGAAATGGTGGTAGATGTTGATCAGGTTTTGTGGTAGTGGTTTGAACATTATGTTTTCAGGAAAACGCTGCTTTCTACCGAGCAGAGCGCTCATTGGGTTTTAGTTTGCTGGTTATTTGGGGAGGTTTTTTGTTTTAGAACTCATTTCGTAGAGCAAACCTTTTACACAAACGGTGTCTTTAATTACGGACTTTAAGTCTTCACTATTGAAAGAAATTAATTTTCTTTCTTAAATGTCTTTTAAACTTTTTTTTTTTGAATAAAAAAGAAAACTCAAAGCAGCAAGTGTGTTAATAAAATTCAAATTAACACCAGCTCTGTTTCCCTGATTACGAACCATTTCGTGCCGAATATCGTCAAGTGGGAAATTTTCCGTTACGAATATTAAGTGGCCAGTTGAGGTGGCAAAAACAAAAATCACAAAAAACTGCAAACATAAATGGCCGTGGTCAATCAGTACCTCAGTCCATTGGGTAGCAGACGGAGAGCAAAAGCAAGAAAAAAAAGAGGATTGTTGCCACAGTGAAATGAGACAATCTGTGAAGCAGGGTAAAAAGATTTGCAGCAGGGCCAGACGGTGGTTCCGAATCGGAACCGGTGCGCAAAAGATTAATTGTTGGTTGACATGGAAGCTATTGAATTTTTTATTGCTGGCTGAACGCGGATAGGTGTCGGACCGGGCGGAGGCTTAAACGTACGGTCGAATCGTAAGGGAAAATGGACACCCCGAACGAACGCACGGGGATGACTTGCAGCCCACTTTGTGCCACACTTCAATTTGGGTGGTTTTGGCGTAATGTTCGGCACGTGCACATCAACACAACAGAGACACCACTAGTTTGACGCACAGTCCCATCCAATTGTACGTACGGAGTAGTGTATGCTGCGAGGAAATATATATTAATGACACGAAATATCAATTTTCTTTTGCATACATTTGCTACCCATTTGATCGGTACATTTCCCATTGTTTTTTTTTCTCATCGTATTGGTCGCTTTAATTTGCATTAAATATTCAGCGGACATAAAAAGAAAAAAAAACACCCACCCCTAGGTGGATAGGTTTCATTTTTCCTGTACTGCCATTGAAATAAATCAACTGAAGCACCAGAGTGAAACAGATCAAAATATGTCCACTGTTTGGCATGTAATTAGCAAATTTACTTTGGGAAGCTTTTACAGTGCGGAACATAATTATGCGGCTGCGAGCTTTAAATAAAAATAAAAATCATCATAACATATTGCAACATATATACAAAAAAAAATCAACATCTTTCATTAACATCGAACACCGAACGTTAAATTGTACATATAAGTTGTTACTTTTCAATTTTTTTATATTTTTGTCTAGGTCGCTTATTCAAATATTTATGTGGAAAATTTATGTGTCTACTTGTGATGGCATTGTACAAGTTCTTATCTAATTTATTTTCTTACTTTTATATTTTACTTTAATTTGTTGGCAGTTTAGTTATGTTACGCACTGTTGTAATTTTACCAAAACATTAACGAAAAGATGAAAAATCATAAAAATAAATTATCGCTATGTTCCCAAAAAGCAGAATGAAAAACGGCACAATCAGACACAGAGAGCTTCGCCTTTTGCGAATACTGAAAACCACCTGCAACAGTACAATGGCCGCGCGAGCTGGGAACAGTAGTGAAGGTCAAATCATCGTTCAAAGCCAAAGCAAAAGCCAAAGAGCTGGAATCGAATAGTGGCCGGTACGCTAGCAGACGTTAGGAAATTAGCTTTCTTCTCTTGTGGAGTCCACTACCGATACCAGCTATAAACCTCAGCACCACTCGATCGATGCGAATGTGATCGGTGTCGCTGTTGGACCGCTGTTTCTGTTGGTCTGTAACGTTGTGTGTTCCTGCTGCTTCTCTCTTTCTCTCACTTGTTTGTTTGTGTGTGTTTGTGTTGTTTTTTTTTTTGTTCATTTACGTTCGTTTAACTTGTTTTTCTTTCGTTTGATTGTTATTACTTTTTCTCACTACTGTTTCGGTTCCTTCTTCGACGCTCAAAGTAAAACCATATTTCATTCGCTATGCCAATCGAAATGATTAACGACACACTACGTCTAACAATCAACGCAAACCGCAACGCAACTTTCTACTCCATTTAATCATAAATGGCAAACATATTAATCTTCAAATGTACTTAAACTATGACCTACGATGGTTTTCCGCACACGTATGGGATGGGTGGGGTGGGTGGTGTGTTAGAAAGGACACGGGAAGCACCATTTTGTGCGGTTGTGCATGTGCAACTCCATCCATCCCCGGTGTGCGCAAAACCATCCATATAGAACATATTTATATGGGAAGGCACGCGAAGCAGACGTTAGGCGAACTGGGTTGGGCGAATGTGTGTTTTTTTTTCGGTGGCCCATTGACTTACCAACGGAGAGAGAGAGAGAAAGAGGGAAATAGGGAGAGAGAGAGAGAACGAAAGAGTTGGAAAGAAGACAGATCGCCGACGTATGCTTCGTTGCTTCGGTCAGTGTATTGGGGCCATATGAGGTGATTGTGGATGGAATGGAGTTTGTGTATGTATGTGTGAATATTTCCTTTTTTTTGTCCCATGGTCGTGCCATGATGTATGTTAATGGTACGACGAAAAGATTATTAATGATTTCACCAAAAAATGAGGTAATGAAAATGATTCGTAAACGTAATGTCGCTTGCTGAGCGGAGTTAATTCAAACTAAATGAGGAAAGCCGGGGGATGTGGGGGATGTGGGGGATGTGGTGGGTGGTCCGAGGATGGGGGCGGGTATACACAAAAAAGGGGTCTTACATAAAAGCGTTACAGATTGCAAAACACAGGCGAAAAACAAAACGGGGCACATGGAAGGAACAGTAGGTTAAATCATTAACGCAAAGCTCATAAACGATGCGATAGAGTGTTATAATATCGTGCACTTAACACATATTTCAGTAAGCGCGTGTGTGTGTGTGTTAACGGTTAAAATTTTAATTTATATACAACAGTGATGAAAAGCGTACGTTAAAGCATAACAAAATGAACAACATAATACATAAAGCGGTACATAACGGTTGGTTTCCAGCAAGGACATACGAAAGAAAAATAAACAAATGAAAGGAAAATACAAATTAAACCATTACGAGCACTTGTTAACATAATAGCACTCGGCCCTGCTCGTCATTTATTATATTTTCTGTAACGCGCCAATTTGTAACGTGACACAGCCAAAAAACAAAAAAACATAAACCTAATCAAACATATGCAAACATTCTAACGTAAAGGTGTGTTTGTGTGTGTGTTTCGCTTTTGTACAGTGTGTGTGGATCTTTTATGATCCGATATTTTTCTTTCTGTTTTAATTTTTTTACGGTGTTTTCATTTACATTTTGCATGATAACAATGATGACCTTGCTGATTGTGGGAAAAGGGGGAGAAAGGTTAGTGTTTTGTTATACGATTTGCTTATTTGTTTTTATGTGTTCGTGAGGATGATGAGCGTGATGAGCTGTGATGAGAAAAGCGTGGCGTATCACGTAGCACGGAGCACACAGTCACTTACCATCGTGCAGCGGATCGATCGTGTGGATCATCAGCTGCAGCAGCCCGTGTCGGAATTTGGCCCCGGTTGCGGTAGGATTCTGGTGGATCGGTACGTTGCCACTGCTCGATCCCGGTGGTCCCGATCGGCTTTCCGAGGCCGCCCGGGACGTAACCGAACCGCCCGGCTGCGTGGCCATCGATGTTTCCGACGAGTTGGCGGCATTGCCCTGCACGGCAGGTTGCATGCGATGGATGGAGCAGGGATGGAACGAGAAAAGAAACACCATTAGCATAAGCTGTACGAGGGATGAGCAAACACGCGCTAGTCAACCGAAAAGTTGTGGGCCAATCGGTGATGAGTGGACGGTGAAACGGGCGATGAAGATGAACAATAATTCATCGTTTGATGCGATGGGTAAAATTTGGAACTTTTCGAAACTGTACAATACTTTCACAGAGCTTAATTGTATATGTAAATGCAGTAAAAGCGTTAAAGCGGTTGAACAAACACATTACGGAATGTAATGAAGAAACAACAGAGAAATCGGTTAAATGTAAAACACAAAACAAGAAACGAATAACTATCGACAAAACGAAACACGATCGAACGAGATCTAAGAACGGTAGTGTGAGTTATGTAGTGCATTCCAAACGTATCAATATTGCTTCTTTTGTAGACGATCCATTCATTTTATAAAGATTTTACAATAAAACCACATTCAAGTGTCTTCTTATTCTCATGCATCATACTTTTAATTGATTCAAATCGTTGTATATCTTTTTGTCTTATTAATTGCATAACCGTAGGCGTTTTATCATGTGTTCAGTATAGTCTTTCAAATGTGTCCATATTTACAGTTAAAAAAGTAGTAATAGACAACGTGTATTGTGATTATCGTTCAATTTCGTATAAATAAGCGTATGCAATATGCATTACTAGAATGATAATCGGTTAAATATTCTAAATGCTCTTATTCTTTTCTATTATATTTTATTTCTATTATTTAATTATTTTCTATTATTATACAATATCAATCGTACACCTAATTATCATCATTTTGATGGTAATGTTTCCAGCAGATTGCATAATTTTAGGCGCAATAAGGCACACAATCAAGAAGAGTAGAGTAGTTAACAGTGTGACATGTGATTTGACAGCTTGTAAATGTCAAAACATATTTGTTTATGTTTTATGTTCCAGTGTTAAATGAATTGTTGTACAATCCTGCCAAGCAACAAAAAAACGATACGTTGTTATAATAAACATGTTTTAACCATATTAACGATCATTTGTTTCTTATCGTTCCTTAATGTACGCTGATGCTATCTCGCGCACACTTCCCTCCAGGGCCGGGCGTCAAAAGGCATCCTTAACAACAACACTCGCAAAACACGACATTCTTGTTTGCTTTTGCCTTCCCCACGCCACCGTACGGCCAATATTGACAAATCATTTCTCGCCTCCATTTGCCAGCCCGGTGCCAATCGGTCAATCAGATCGAGCTGTCTCTGCTGCGTCAATAGCGCAGCGTGCACCGTGCGCGGGTTCGTCGTTTATTATTTTTCTGTACGTTTGTTTTTTTTTTCTCCTGTAATAACCCTGCTGTCGTGTGGGTCTGGTTTCGTGGCTGGCAATGGCACGTTAACATTTAGAGCCATGTCCATAATCCGGACAAGTATGTAAGCGCTGCTGGAATCGTGTATCGTGCAGCGCTATTTGTTCATAATCATTTGCTGCCCGGTATCGTTTTACACGTGATGAGGCTTAGCGTCGTAGAGCACGTTTTTATGTGCGCCTGGTTTTAACAACCTCTTTGCCACTTTTGCTTGGCTTCAGTTTAAATTTAATGAGAAAAAAAAACTCAAATTTCAAAAAGGCAGTTAATTTATCATAAATATTTAAGTGTGAGCTTTTCTTTATCGATTTCTTTACTTTGGAATCACTCATTCTCGCGCAATAGCGCGGTGATGCTGCCGCTACTGGCACCATTAAAAGCGGCAGAACATAATTTATATCGATCATTATTTTTTCAAGCAAATTCCCGCCCCAGAATACGCGTGTCGAGATCGTTGGTCAATCATTCACCAGGCTCTCGTTAACACAATTTTACAGCATTCCGAACCACGATCGTGGCCGCCAGCTTCCCGTGGGACTCCCCTTTTGGTAGCCTTCGTAATTGGATGCGGAATATTGATGGAGCTCGTCACGCTGTCAGATTGTCTTATTAATTAACGCGCGGATAAAGCTCGCACAACTCGCAGTGCGCTGTGCCGGCAGTTGGTTTTTGTATGCTGCGAAATAAAGTTTTCAGCGTGATGCAAACGAACCGAAAACCCGAATGTTGAACGCCACTGTACGTGCGGTGTATGTTTGCAAAAATTCAAAATCATCCAATCCGAAATGTGTGTGTCTGTTTTGTTTGTAACGTGGATGAAACGCGTGAATCCAAGCTCGAGGGCAAATACACTCGAAGCAAGGGAATCATCGTACCGTGCGGTACCGGGTCTCGTTAAAACTTCCACCACTAGGGAGAAGTGGGAAGAAAGAAATGGTGCCACAAAAAAAAGGCGGTGAAAATAAACAATAAATCAACGGTGCTCCAACAACCGCGCTTAGCAGTTGGATGGGCGAAAGTGTGGCAC
>STHB01000003.1:12846419-12853750 GCA_018908115.1 Anopheles rivulorum
CTCTCGCTGTCTGTTTGACAACGGCATCTATGCAACAGAAATTTACGAACATTGTTATTCCATTCTTCACACTTCTGTCGAGAAAAAAGTAATCCGTTTTACAATTGGAAATAAATGAAAATTGACTAGATCGAACTAGCTGTCAGTGCGCTCAGCGTAATAGATGCCAATTAGTGAAACTAGAACCATCCCCAAACCAATACCGTATCACCCGGGGACGAGCGTTAGCTTTATGTTCACACCACCATGGTAGTATGGTTTTCATGTAATGCAGCAGCAGTAAAAACAAAAGAAGAAAATGAACACCAATCGGCCATGGCCGGCGCGCTGTAAAACGACGAAATGAAATGATGGAAGCTTCCGATTCCGTGGCCAAAAGACACTTTCGCCATCATGCATCATCGTGTGCGTTTTTCGCTTTTCGTTTGATACACGACGACTGGCAACGCGATTGGCCGGGGTTTTTGCTGGGCTGAGTGTGGATGGAACAGTGAAGACGAGACGTTGGGACAATGAGGGAAATAAAAATAACCATTACCAGCGCAATTTTATTACCATCGTTTCGTCCATTCTGCTCTACCACAAAACATACTACACACATGCACACAAGGGGAGAGAGAGACGGATTTGTCCACGGTACTGTACCGCCTGTTAACTGCAGGAAGCTGGAACGTCCATGGCTAGCTTTGCGAGAAAAAAAAAGCGAAGGATATCCGTTCAGTCAGCAGCCATGCCACTGCTCCACCAACCGAAACCGCCGATAGCGCCGATGAAACTTTGCTGAATAAACGCATTAGCTCAGTTCCGGTTTGTCCGAGGCTTGGTTTGTTTTCTTCTCGTTTTTCCCTACCCCCTTAATTCCCTCCCTTTTTTTCTCCATGTGTGTGTTTTTGTGTGAAAAGAAGGAAACTCCCATACGATGCATCACAAGCGTTAGCACGAGCGAGCGGGTTTTTTTTTATGTCCCAACCATCCTTAATAGACTCCGGAAGTAATGGAGGGGGTGAAAGGAAAGTGATGATGAGAAGAGGGTGCACGTGTGTGTGTGTTTGTGTTTGTTTTCCATTCTAAAAGGCACACGTTAACGCTTTGTTGACGATTTGTCATCCATTTATGCGTTTATAATCGCCATAACAATTAAATGTGCCATTCTGTCACACCTCGTGTCCGTCGGGGCACATCTTCGTTCGCCCGGCCGGCTATCCAGAGCCACCCCATAGCCCGGAATGGGACGATTTTTTTTTTTGCGATAGAAACCTTCAGGATCAACTTTAGCACTTTTTGGGAAGAAATCTTTATCTACCCGGTTCCGGGTAGTGGTCCGCTTGTGTGCCGGAAACCATTCATGCCACGCTTGATGATGGATATCGATTTCGAATGAAACGTTCCCGTTTGGCAGGGATTTTCCTTCGTGCGCGTGTGACAGGGCATCCTTGACGATTGCCACGGTGTCGTTAAACCTTTCCCACGTTCACCACGCTACACGTGGCAACCCAAGCACGGCACTGTTTCTTCGTACGTACGTACGTTTTTATGGTTGCGCGGCCATCGGGAAGATCAATCGATGTAAAAGATGCCTCTCGGTGTAGTTTCCGTTTTATGTGACTGGTGAGTTTCCTTGCGCGAGCAATTCGTGCGCAAACCGCCGTACCAACCGCCCCGGATGGTAATAAAAATTTTATTCCTTCAAGTATTATTTCTGGTGGTTCGGCAAGTGGAAGGAAAGAATCCAAACCTGACCGATGCCCGCCCCATTTGGCCACGAGTGGCCAGTAAAACTAAAATAGTATTGCTTGCGCGCTGCTCACTCTAAATTGCCTGGTCGCGTTTGATTTTCTGCCCTTTTAAGATGGTCGGCATTGGTGGTTGCTTGCGGGCAACACCCCGATTTACGTACGCTCGTGATAGGTACGATCAGGGAGAGCAAATAACGAAATCGATAAATTATGCCCCGAACAATGGCCCGAAGGCTTGTGCTAATATCGTTTATGTTACGACCAGTGCAAAAGTTGTTTCCCACCATTCGCATATTATGCTGTACGCTCATTTTGTTTCGGCCAGAGCTAGGCGCGCAAAAAAAAGGGATCGATTTTTGGAAGGGATCGTTTTTTGCTTTCACCACGGGAATTTTTCACGCATGATTGAACGGTAGAAAAACGCTATACAGTCAGCCTAGTGCCGTTTTGCTAAGGATACTATTGCTTTCCTTTCATTTTCTGGTCGCCTTTAAACTTGGGTCGTCTGAAGAGGAACTTGTTTTTTTTTTTGCTCTGCTCGCTCCGGTGCGTTGTGAAGCTACTTTTCTTTTGTTCGGAAAATTTCTCCAAAAAAACTAAACGAAATAAGGTTCAATCAAACTTTGGTTTTTGTTTGCGCGCGCGAGGTCAAAACCAAATCGCGCTCTGTGCCCGAAAAAGGGAGTTGCAACAACTCTAATGAATTTCCTATCCACTTCACACCAATCTAACGTGACCCCGTCACGAGGTTTCTTTTTAAACGCGGGACGACAAAATCAAAACAACAGAGCAATGGAGACACAAGAAAGAAAAAAAATGCAACGAAAAAAGAAAATCCTTCAACCCTGCATTGCACCCTTTCAGCCTATTTGCTCTGCATAGAAACAGCATGCGGGAGAAAATAATCCATTTGCGTTTCTTGTTCGCACGAAGGCACGGGGTAATTTTAGTGCACGCTGAATGTTTTAATTGTCATGGCGAAAATAAATGGTGCAGAAAATTGTCTCATTTTTCCCGACCCGTCACTATCATGTTTTCCCCTTTTTGCGCAGCGCCATGAGACGGCCATGAGTTGGTGATTTTCTGGGTGGACTAGAGGATAGGGGGAAAAAAAGCGAACAAAAATTGATGCAAGTTTGTGCGAGCTTGAGTGCCTGCGGGTCAGAAGCAGCAGCAAAGAAGCTCGCACCACCGTCTTGCGAATAAGTCGAGCCGAGCGGTTGTGAACTTGCCACGACAGCAAGCGAAATGCTTCCAGTCCGATAATGGGCCCCCAGGAAATGCTTCACTTCTCGTTCTACTTTACGCTTACTTTTGTGCTCGTGAATAAATGACCTGAACAAGCGAAAGATTGTGACAGTTCATTTAGCACACAGCCGCGGATAATTCTGCCTTAAAAACATTAAGTCCTGATTGCAAAACCCTGTGCCAGTGACACAGCTAAGCGTGCTACTGTTAAGTCAGTTGTGACGATGTGCTTTAAAACGAGGGATGAAGAGAATGCACATCCGTGCGTACTTTGTGACAGAGCAGGACAAACAAATGTGCATTTGCACTGAAATTACCATTTGAACCGTTTTCATCAGTTCAGACAGTGAAATGGTTTAAAAACAATCCTGGATTAGCATCCGTTTTGCGCTCGAGCTGCGAAACACCAAATCCCACTTTTAGCAAATTGCACATCCAGTACGAGTGCTTTCCTCCCCCCCCCCCCAATGGACGGTCGAATAAAGGCGGAGTGAGTAGTGGTATAAACTCTTCTAAACAAAAACAAAAAAGCAGCACACTACACTCAACCACAACCTAAGCCTAAACATCAACAAGACATCTTCATGCCGAACGTACGCCGGGCGTCCTTCAGCAGTCGAAGAGAGTGTCGACTCCGTCTCGCCTTTACGCTCACAAGGTCGATCGCATCTCGGAGCACCCCGTTCGGACGCGCGACGACGACGCAGAGCATCCGAAGCTTCTCCATCGGCATAGGAAATGCGCCCGAATGTAGGCAAATAGTAGGCACGCTAGCTTCGCGAGAGTGGCATGCTCCGTATACAATAATATTATCGATTAATGATTTTGTGTCTGCACATGCGTGTAGCTGCTTGTTGTGCACGTACCCGATCCGCATGCCCCAGGATGGACAAGGGCGACGGCAATGGGGAAGGCCATGCACCGTGTAGCGACGACAGTCAGGACGAATTTCGGGAACCCGGTTCCGGTTCCGGTTTGGTTTCGATATTTTAGAACAGCCAGAAGCTTTTGGATGGATTTGTATGGTTTTGCAGGAAAAAAAGAAAACCTCGGCTCGGTGGATGTTGTGTGCTGCTGCGGGTGAGATAAAATGAGATTGGGAAAAGCGAAATGGTTTTAGCTATCCAGGTCTATAATAGTAAAACGATCGTTTTGGTATTTTGATAAACTATTTCGGGACATTGAATACCTATTTTTTGTTGTTACTTAAGCACTCAGCCAAGTGAGGTTATGTTTATTATATATTGCTGAATCGATTCGAGCGCCTAAAAGTATGCATTTCGAAAATTTTAATTTGTTATTTATTTGGTTTAAAGACCACTGAAACTCATTATGTGAAAAGTATAATGAAAACACGAAAAAGCAATTCTAAAAAGTTCAATATTTGATTTGTTTTACACAAAATCGAAATTTGGTCTGCCAACGATGCAGTCCTAACTTTGTCGACACAAAATTGCAAAAAAAAAACCAGAGCAAAAGACCGTCTGCTACCATTCACAGTAAGCAATTTCGTTCAATAATAGTTCCGCTGACACATGGCAAATCGTTACGTGAAAAATCCATCACAGGTCAGGTCAGGCGATCTCTGCACCGGTATCGATTTTCGCTAGCAATAATGCGCTAATCTTGACATTCAAATCACGTTTCGTGCAATTGAGTAAGGATAGAGAGTAAAAAGAGAGAGAGAGAAAGCAAGAGAAAGAAAGAAAAGCAAGTAACCTGCTTATACTCCTGCTCAAGCACCTAAACTAGTCAAAACCCATCAGAAAGGAGTATGAGAAAAAAAAAATTGGCAAAACGAGCTCATTCGTTCGGTGCTTTAGAGCATCAATGCGACAATGCGATTGCTATGAAATCAGTGTCGCCTAAACACGGCCGTACACACCCACTAGACGTCAGATGCGATTTTCACTCACACATGCATGCACAGCATCGAATCTACCGCAGAAAGGCATACCGGTATATCCGGAAGCTGCAGTAAAAACGAATGTCAACATTTCAGCACCGAATAAAGGGATGCAGCCGGGCACGTTAGTTAGGCAAAAGCGAACGAGTTCGAGTTTTTGCAAATTTGTGTGATGGTCCTACCGTCGTTTTGTTGTTTTTGGTTTGTTTTATCCTCTATCTCTCGCCGCAAGTCCACCGACACGATGTACTCGAAAATCGCTTCCCCTATTGATGATGAACTGCAGTTGACAGCGAAATTCGGTTCAGCGCACTTTGAGTGTGTGTGTGTGCTTGACATTGTTCGCCAGGCAAGCGTACCAGTACTACTTGAATTGTTCTACGCTTGTTGGGCTCCTATACATGGAAACTATTGGAGCATGGAATTGGAACCGTGGCAGAGAGTGAAACATTCGGTGGCTTAAATCTCACCCGCAAACCACTCCAGGGGGGGGGGGGAGTAAAAAATGTAGATTCAGCTAAATGTTATTGCTTCATTTATGTTTCCCGCTCCAGCTTAAGATTCTTCATACGCTCTTGTCTTTCGTTCGTATTCTGCTGTGTCTCTATAGGACTGAGTTTGCCCACTTTTTTGTCTTCGAAAAGAAACAAAAACACATCTTGTTTTATCAGCTGTTTCTAACGTTCTTGAGTGTATTCCCAGCCAGCTAGTTTCGGGGCCATACACTCATGCCACCATGTACTGGTGCTGCACTCTAGCAGTTGCCTGGAAAGTAAAAGAACACCGGCACAGTCGTCCACCAGCACCAGTTGGTGGAAAAAGTTGTTCTCTCGGCACACATCGTCCACACACAGCCATTTGCACAGCCAAATTAAGCCAAGAAGCGGTGGAAGCGGATGTTTTATCAGATTTTTTCACACAATCAAGATCATCAAGACAGGTCACCTGTGCACCGGTACGTCCCATTTGTTCCGTGGTTCGCACCGTTTGCACCGCCAAGGTACATGGGGACTTTTTGTTTGCCGTGGGTTTTTCCTGCACCAGCATCACGCAACGGAAGGTTGATGCAGTTTGCCGTTGAGATGGTCTTTTGTTTCGACACTTTGATTGTGTGCATGTGTCGGTCGGAAAAATGGAAATGAGCGTAGAACTTTCGAACGCATCGTCGTGTGTACTCGGTTGGTGCAAAAGTTTCCACACTTTGACCGGAAATCACAGCACTTGCCGGTTCAACCGTCTGCTTCCCGGTTGCCATCGTTCATTATAATTTCGACACCTTTCTCTTTCTATCTCTCTCTCTCTCTCTCGCTGTGTCTCTCTTTCACTCTCTGCTGCCCGCATGCGAGCTGACGCTTAAAACATACACACAAAAAAACGGCTGCAGTGGGCCGTTTTCAACGAGTCATTATATCACCTAAGCCTCCGATCGTGGACCAGTAGCCGACCATCTATCCGGGCAAACGGTAGTGCTTGCCGGTGACAATTGAATTTTTGCACCTCCTTTACGTCACGTTGACCTAATTTGGTGGCGGCTCTCGTCGGTACTCGAGCTGGTACCCCTTGCTGGGTGGTACTGCTGCAATCAGTTTCCTGTTTCAATTATTGTGTCCACTGTCCCGTTACGCTCTACGTGCGTTATTTAAAGATTTGTGCTTTGCTGTGGGAAAAAAGGGGAGTCTCTCTCTCTTTGGCTTAACGACCTACCAGGTCATGCCGGCCATCAAATGGCTTACTAGACTATTAGATACCACGTAGTTGCATAGTCAGTGCTCACTACGGGGGAACGGTCCGGATGGGATTTGAACCCAGTCCGGTCGTGGTAGGGACTAGCGCCGCTTCCAAATACACCACCGAGCCGCCCCAAAAAAAAAAAGGGGAGTAATTTCCATGAAAAAAATGGTAATGCTTATAAGTGACATAATTAATGTGAATTTCAAACAATTATAGACCATACTTTTTAGTTAATGTTCTAATTGAAACTGATTCTTACTTACCAGGAACGTTAAAAATGGGCATTAAATATGTTTGGCTGCATGATGGAAAAAAATACTTAAATTGTACAAAGTACTGGGCGTCTCCATGTAAAAATGAAAATTGTTGCTCATTAACACTGAAATTACCTTTTTTTATGGCTAATACTTTATTTCAAAAAATGACGAAAAGCTTCGTAATAAATATGCATAAGTCAAGAATAAATGAATGGATTAACCCTAAAAATTAAGGTGACTAAAACAATCCGAACCATTCTAAATGATTGGTCCGGTAATTGTGGCGTTAATGCAGGTATATTTATTTTCATTAATTAAAGGCTTTCCTTTCAAATTTAAAAACAAACAAATTTTCCCTGCATTCCCTTTCAATTACCAACTGCAAACATACACAAAAAAAAATTCATCTAAATTAAAATAAATAAAACCTCTGCTCGGTCAAGCTCGCTGTAC
>STHB01000003.1:12877897-12905071 GCA_018908115.1 Anopheles rivulorum
TCACTGCAAACGCAGCTGAATCTCTCTTTTTTCATTAAACGGAATAAAATAAAGAAAATTACTTAAGAACAGCCTGCATATAAACGTAAACAAAATGGGAAAACAGGAAACAGTAAAAGAGAAAGAATAAGAGAAAGAGAGAGAGCGATATTACAAATAGAAACAAGTAAGCGAACAAAAACAAAATGGAGAGGGACAAAACAAGAATAGAACCTTTCTTAGCGAAGCTAGGGAAGATGAAAATAAACGATAGGAAGGTGCAGAAGCGAGCAAAGGTAACATAACAAAACGATATACATTTTAAGAGCGTTAGTGTGTAAGTTTTACTTTTACAACTGATATACTATTTAACTATTAAAATAACAAAAAAAAAAAACGATCAGAAATGCTGATGAGGAACAAAGCGAAAGCTGCTAAGGGATGCAGCAAACAAGTGGGCTGGAAAAGGAATGTGAAAGATGTGAAAAGTGAAATATTGCGAGAAAATCTATACTCAATGTTATATTGTCCGATTTATATGAAGCGAAGCCGTACAGACGGGAGTGCAACATAAAGTAAAATAGGCCGGCGATCACTTACAGTATAAATGTATAAGAATCCCTAATGCACCCCAAACCAGAAGAAGCAAAAGTGAGACAATGCATACACACAACAATAGTAAGAACAACATTAGAAAAAAAAACAAACACCCACAAATAGAGTATCAAACAGCATCGCCAGCCAGTAAGTGAACGTGTTTACAACCCTTAACTATAGCTGTATATCATCCACCACCAATGGAAGCGTTACAATGAGACGGATGATAAAATGGTGTTTATGAAAGTGGAATAATTAAAGCAAAAAAGCATACCGATACCAGGATCCTATAGGCATATGTTATGAAATAAACTAGACAAAACAAACAAAGTCCTGCTCCCAATAGAGAGAAAATCTCCCCATTATAACTGTTGTCAAAGCACACCCTATTACGAGACAGAATAAAGACAGTGGCATGTGCAGAAGTAAACATAAAAACAGATGCGAAAAGACAGCAAAACGGAAGCAGCAACATGAACAGCGGCAACAGCGGTAGCAAGCAAACACAAACAAATCCCATGAATGAGAAAATCTCGAAAATATACATATACGTATTTCTTTATTGTTAATACAAAAAATACATCCACGGTGTGTCTGTGTGTTCGTCACTTTGTTTCGTTGTCTTATATCACAAAACGTGCTCCTTAGCGCCATTTAAAACCAGTACGTCAGCTGCATAGCACCATCCTTCGTTTTCTGCGTGTCCATCGTGCTAGCCTGGCGCACCAGCCGTTTCATCGACTGGCGACGTATCCGGGCGAGCTCGAGCGGTGTCCGTTCGGTCGAGCACGAGCCCGACCCGGTCGCGTACGTGCCCGCATTGATCGGGACGGCCGCATTGAGCTCGAGCGCGGCATCCGATGGATCGTGCGACAGGTTCTCGTACGAGCTCGTTGGTGACTTTTTGCTCGGTATGCACCGGAAACACTCGTCGAATGTCCAGTCCTGCCCGAACAGTTCGCCTTCCTCGAGCGTCTGCGGAAGGCGATGGTGCAGCGTTTCGGGTAGCCGAAGACCGGTGAAACCACCGAGCACGGACACGCATCCCATTATGACGAGTGGTAGGCGCAGGTTTTCTTTGCCCTTGAGAGACAAGAGAGCGAGAGAGAAAGATGCAGAACGTTAGGAGGGAAAATTCCCCTATAGCGGATCGACTCTTACCAAGTACGTAATGAAAGGGATTACGATAAGACCGAGGCCACCGATGTAGCTGGATGTCCCAATGCCGACACCACGAACTTGCGTCGGATAGAGCTCCCCAGCAAATGGATAAATAATCAGGAACGAGGCCGATATCATCGACTTTGACAGCAGGTACAGTATGAGAGTTTCCGTGACGGCATCTTCCGATAGGACGACAGTTACAATACAACTTATACCACTGTAATTCATAATTTAACATTGTTAAGTGTATTAATTCATATTTCAAAATGAAGGCTTCAAAGAGATCCTAACGCCTGAAAGTATGCTATTGCTCACATCAAAACATCAACATGATACCTTGCATACCTTTAGGCGCTACGAATTGTGTTCTCTTCATACCTCAGTATCATCAGCAGGCACATCGGCCACCGGCGCCCCCATCGGTCCATTATAATCCAGCAAATGATGTAGCTCGGTATCTCCACGAGCGAGGACAGAAAGAAGCTAAGGTACTGGTTCTCGCCCAGCGACGGTCCGTAGTAGCTCAGTCCCAGATACACCGTCTCGTTGGCAAACCAGTTCAACGTGATCAGTATCGTTTTCAGTCTCATGTTGGGCGTTTTGCAAAGATCGAACGCACCGATCGTCTGTTCCGTGCGCTTCGTCGTGCGGTTTTTCTCCGCCAGGACGCGCTGTTGGAGTCTTCGTCGGAAGCTGTCCGGCAGCTGCTTCCCATTCACGTTCGCCATCTTCTCCAGTATGAGCAGTGCTTGCTCGAGCTTACCCTTCATCAGTAACCAGCGCGGAGATTCGGGCATTACGAGCAGATAGAGAAAGTAGAACAGAAACGGTACGGAGGTGTATAGTGTCAGCTGTACCCAGTCCCGTATCAGATAGGTAACGCCGGCCAGCATCATGATGCCGAACGTGTAGAACGTACAGGTCATTACGGTGACGAAGGACCGATAGTTCGGACCGACCAATTCGAGCGCGATGATGAACGGAATCTGATAGACGGCCGGTATGGTGAGGCCCACGATTACACGGCTGAACGCCCACATCCAAAAGCTGGTACTGGCGGCGGTTAAGAAGCTACCGATGAGCAGTGTTGCCAGACAGGAGAAGTACGATATTCGCCGGCCTAGACGATCGTTTAGTAAGCCGAACAGATACACACCAACGGGACCACCGGTGTTGAGCGCTACGAGACCGAGCGTAGGATAGATGTCGTAATCGCACACCAGATTAAACTGTGGCGAAGGAAGATAGAGAGAGAAAGAGAGATTATACAAGTCTTTTCACCTTACTTTAGGCGAGTTACACTTCATGGACTGCGAATACACAACTTCATTTGCATAAGCCGGAATGTAAATATTGCTCAAAATCTCGTTTTCTCCGTTGAAGGGTTTTTTCCCTATATACGCTTACATCGATCACTATAGATGACTGTACAACGGTGGTGTTGTACTCCCATCCATCCAGACACGGTTCCGTTGGCCATGAGCTGTTCGGTGCCAGTGGCCCTTCCAGATCGTCACTATAGTTCAGTATCTCTTTCCAGTCCACTGCGTAGCGCGAACATTTGCTGTAACTTTCCACTCCGTCATGCTACAGAGACATAGACGAGGTATGATTTATTATCGAACTGCATTAGGCATGTCCATGCTTTAGCGTTCTTACCTCCACCACCGGTATGGAGTACATTTTGCGCTCCTCTGCGGTGAAGTTTTCGAGTTCCGGCACACGGCACCAGTAGTGCTCCGGTACGTCCGTCATGAACAGTTGATTAAAGGCGCAGAACCCGCAGGGTATGCAGGCGGGAAGACATATTAACCATAGCAACAGCTTCTGATAACGTCCAAACTCGCCAATCACGGGAAGCAGTTCATCCAAATCGAACGGTTCCTGTGGACGACAAGAGAGAAAGCAAAAGCCATTGAAATCCTTTATCCGATCGTCCCACAGGTATCGGTGTTTACAGTACTTAAACTGTTAATAGGGCCACATTATAAACGTATCAGTTGGGATAGGAACGATACAGAAGGAACAAAATGGGTAAGAGCTCACGGTAACTCCACCAATTCCGTCGTCCGCAAACCCTAAGTATCGGTCGAACTACTCGACCGTGAATGTTTGTAATTGACTCTGGTAAACGGATTAGTCCGGCCATTTGTGTGCGTTGCCACCCTTTGCCACCGTGGTGACTTTGCACCTCCTCGCATGCAAGGCCCTTCTGCTATAATTGCATAATCGTGACGGTCACACTGATAGCTAGCGTAGCGTGCATTTTGTACGTTAGAAAAGGTTACGACGTTACGGCGGCGCGGATCGGACGGTACTTGCGTTCAAACCGGGGATGGTTTATCCTCGCTTAAGCTGATGTGCTTCCGGGATAAACCCTCCCCGCTAGTACCGGAGGGCTTTTTGGGATTGGAAAATGATGGTGTTTGCGCGTGTGTGAAACTTGCTTTTTATGTCTATATTGGATTTACGTACGTTAGTTGGGTGGGTAATATTTGAATGACCTACATTTCTGATGTCGGAAGGATTAATAGTCATGTGGAGGACTATAAGAGGATCAAATAATTCTTGTGTTTAAATGAGTCAAAAGTGACTTAAATCTTCTGAATAATCTGTCCATTTCAGATAATCACGCAGAATCGGTACTCTCAAAAAACGTCCCGATGCACTTTGGATCTAACAAGACCTCCATCACTTTCCAGCCTTGAGATCTCTCTCAATACTCCGGCATTGCTCTCCGTGTCTGTGCAGTAACGTATACTCACAAGGCGAGATACTTCCTTACAGCATTATTCAATTAGCAGGCATCGCATGCATCTCGCTTGCCAAAACCATTTGCGGTCTTCCCTTTTCCGGGACACGCTGACATACACTTGCTGAGATACGGGTACATAAATGGCCGGGCAAAAGCAAAGGAAAAGCGTACAAATAAAACCATTTACCATAAATGCCCAATTCATAGCCACTGGAAGCAGTAACGTTTTCGTCGCGTTTCGGACAACCACAGAAAAAAATGGGAAGAGCGCTGCGCTAAAGATCAAACGTAACTGGTTCAACCCTTAAAGGGGAACGTGCGTGTTGCAATTGATCTTGTCCAAACGATTTTTTTTTCACTCTTTCGTGGCGTTGATTAAACACGGCTCCATCACTTATCTGCTTGTTGGAGTGAGTAAAACGAACGACTTTTTAAATACAATTTTAAGCCACACGGATCGGCCAGACACGACAGCTCACTCACCTCCGACAGCATCTTCTCACACTCCTGGATCTCCGCCTCCTTCTCCTCGTTCTCCTCCTCCTCCTCCTCCCTCATCTCTTTCGGTGGTTCTAAGGACGGCTTTCCAGCACTGTTGCTCCTGTTGCCGTTCATGACGTCCGTGTCCTGACGCTGGTCCAGGTGTAGCCACACAATAACAATGCTCGCGCTCACCAATACTGCCGCACCGCGGGTTTGCGCGGGTTTAATGTCGCGTACGCGTGCTTCTTCGTTTCCCAAACGACGGGCCTACGTTGATGTGCTCCGTTTAGAGTTACAGGAACACTTTACGCTAAGCACCGCTTCCACCATAGCCTACTGCTGCTTTCACACGCTTCGGTCGGTTCGTTTCGCGCACGGTGATTATTTAATTAGTGCAAACGGAACACCACCAAGGAAAACAGCAAAGGTTTGTGCTCCGTTTCGTGACAGGTAAACGGGTCTCCCGGTTTTATTCTCTATCTGTGGTGTTCTTCAGCACGATACAAACGAAGAACTGTTGCGTATCCGTACCGAGCACTGCGAAAACTGAATGGGACTGGGTGTGATTGGATTGCTCGATTCACTGGACACTTTTAGAACCTGTTGTCTAGCGTGGCACGTGCTCACAATTGCATCCAACCACCAATACCTGTGGGGAGTACGTCAAAATCCCCCCACACCTTCTTTGCATGCGTAAGCGCGTTCTTGCGAACTTTCCCACCACACGGTACAAAACACACACAAACACAAGACGGGGACCGTTTCCAGCCGTTTAGATGAGTAAACGCCACCCTTCTCGATCGAAAACACCTTGGGGCTTTTCGTAACTTATCTGATCCGGTCGGATCGGATAAGTGTGCACGCACGGTAAATATATGCACATGCTAGACGAAACAAAGCAGGCGGTTGCTTTCGGTGGAGACGCTTCTTAAGGCCATTCCGTTACTGTTGAGTATCTTCACCGATCGGACCTTCACTTCACTTCAGTTGCAGGTAAATTCACACGCTTTTGCACAACATTGCCAGAACAGGACAGCTGAGAGAAACTCTCCACCGGAGCACCAAAGCCACAACTAGTACACTACCAGAATCGATTGGCCAGCAGTATGGGTTTTCGCTTGCCTGCCTTGCGCCTGCACGGCCACGTCCGCACAACAGTCCGCTGGGAAAAGCACAACACCACCTTTTCGCTTGGGCAGACCGAGCAGCAATTGCAAACGACCGCTTCACGACTTTGCGTTCGCGACGACTGGCCGTGTGCCGCCGGGTCGATCGGCAGCACCGCGACAGACGACAAGCTTCGGGACGACCGCGCGCGTAATCGGAAACTCGACGCACAAATCCAATTATAACAATCATAACACGGGGTTTTATAAAACCCGAACCCGACACACCGTCGTGCACGCGGCCACCTGTCCAGTCGTATGTGGCCGACCGGTTGCACTACCAGGTCGCTTAGAACGAAACCAAAAGAAAAAAAAAAAAACAAACAAACCGACGCACCGACGTACGGATCCGTTGCGCACCACTGGCGTACTCGCTGGAGCCTTAATAACTGAGCGATGCTCGACCCGCCTCTACGGGGTGGATCAACCACGGGCCCGGTTGGGTGGAGGTTTTCGGCGACCTGCGAAAACCTACTCCCCCACCCATAGCAGATCGTATGGTAATAAGTCAAGGGTATATGCCGACCACTGGATGTGGTGTTTGCAATCGATACGCGGCAACATCCACGGGAAGCTGTGCCGTTTGCGCGGGAAAACCGCACCCGGCGCTTGCGTCGTAACCCATCCCATCAAACCTTCCCTTGCCGTTCATCCACAAACACGTGGAACACGAACTATTGCAGCTGGTAGCTTGCAACCAGCGCGTAGACGCCGACGCCGACGGTGAAGGTGTTTGCGCAGTTAATCATGAATCGCATCAGAATTGAATAATTTGCCACATTCAAAACAATTTGATTCCGGTCGTAAATCATTGCAGCTAAATAGGTATGGAGGGAGTCGGGAGTCTACGGTAATCTGGTTGGTGATATGCAGTTTGATCTCTTCAAAGTCTTGCTTGTGATACGCTGTTGGTGCCTTTAAGGTAATATAGCTATGCTATCGCTAGGCACGCGATATCTGCTCTTATCTGACGCAGTGAATCTTCAACTCGCCAACTGGCGATTCATTCATTCATTCGTGCGTACCTTCATTGATCTGTCAAGAATGTACTGAGCCAGCATCCAAGCGTGCAGGCGAAGTAGCTGGCAAATTCCATGAATGACCGATAGACCGTTGGCACGTAATGAGAAATTTATACCGCCCCTTCCTTAGCACGCGCTGCTCGCGCTGGCGAGCGTGTGCATAACCCTTGAGGTAACAGATGGCCGAGGGACAAATAGGGCTTTGTTAATTGTAATTGGTACCGATGCAGGTACCGCGAACTTTACGGTGGACAAGATCGCACACATTCATTACATGTTTAATGTGTTGTAATTATCAACAACTCATAACCATTTAACGGAACTCTACACTCAATCACCGTGTCACAGTTGATTGCATGTACCCTTTAAAGGGGGGGGAGAATATTTATTATTTTTATACGCTAGAAAAGGAAAACTACCCAGAAAAATGCTACTACAATCATAAATAGAAATTTATTTCCTTACTTAGGGAGAGAAAATACAGCAAAGTGCCACGCTAGCGCAGCCCAGCACAGCCCAGCCTAACACGCAGGCATATGCCTCAGGAACTGGCCATCGGTTGTCGGTTGCGCGAATCGGTTCCGTATCAAGTACGTCGCTAACACTTCGGCCACCTCGTGCGGTCGATCTTCGTGCACGGCGTGACCACAGCGGGCGAGTACTTGCAGCTGAAACTTGCCCTGCATCTGCCCGACCGTGAGCGCTCGATCAAGATTGTCGATGCCCGCCAGTAGCAGCAGCTTGGGCACGTGAATGTCCAGAAACTTTTGGCTCAGGCCCGAAAACCATCCTTCCCAGTACTTTTCCGACTTTGACAGATCTATGCGCCAGGCGTATTTGCGCAGATTCACCGTAGTGGTGACCGGTGTTGCCGGTGGATGGATGGCAGAATCATCATTACCGGAGGAGCTCGCACTGTCACCACTTTCCGCATCTTCCGCTATCGCCATTGGATGTTTAAATTCAAGCTTTTCCTCTGCGGTAGCGTCCACTTTCAGCGGTAATTCGTTTGTGGCCAGCTGTTTAGTTTCGATGCTGAAAAAAAAAAGCCATAGAACGTTCTATGAAACGACCACTCCCGAACGATGGTGTGTATATTTTGCATGAGACTTACTTAATTATTTGTCCGGGCATTGATACGCGGGCCGAATCCACGTTCCGTACCTGGCCGCTTCGTACACACCACTCGATCGCATGCTGAATGCTTTTGAACGTGGTGGGACGCGAACGGAGAAAGCTCTGCATGCTTGCCAGCGCTTCCAGTGCTGTACCTTCGACGACATCGATCACAACCACACCGATAAGTGACGGTAGCACAAACATGTTCGCTGCATGCACACATATTGCACCGCCCATCGAGTGTCCCATTAGTATGATTGGCGGGGCAGACTCGCCGTACATCACCTGCATCACGTCCCCAACATCGCTGCATGGTGTGTAATCAAAAAGGTGGAAAGATAGGAAACATGATTCTTCGGTATCGCTTATCTGTACAAAAATAAAATGCAACAGCGGCAAAGTGTCATACGTGGCCAATCGTTCTGCTGATAGGTCATCTTCTTCTTCCGTGTACGTATCTCCGTGCCCTCGGATGTCGAACGCCAAACACTGACAGTGAATCAGCTTGGTAACTTCGCTCTACAAAATCGAGAAAGAATGGAATGCTCTTGAACGGCAAATTGCAACCAAAAAGGAATAGCCACTTTACTCACACTGAAATGTGCCCAGGACAGGGCGGAAAATCCACCACCATGCAGCAACACCAGCAACGGTGCGCCCGGTTCGGTTGGACCGGACAAATAGACCCTGAATTTACCCTGCTTCGTTTCGACGTCCTTCTTTTCTGCGAAGAATTCATCCCACATTAATGGATTGTAATCCGTCTGACGTCGAAAGCCACGATCGCTGAAAAAAAAAACAGAACAGCCCAAAACACAGCGCGGTAAGCAAATAAACAAAAAATGTGAAAATGGCACGCAACAGGGTCATCGGACGGGACGGAATCGGGGTCGTGAAAATTTAATGCCGTAAGATGCGGGCGTTAATACAAACGCACTGCTTTTCGTTGCAGCTTACCTCGGTTTGGGAAACCGTGGATTCGGACACATCGGCGGTAGTCTGGATTTCATGATAATACGCTGCAGGCTGGACATAAGAAACCGGGAACCGGACGTTTGTAAACACTTTACACTTTTATGGGCAACACGCAGTTTTCCTACATCGACCGCTGCTGCGGCAGGTATAGAAAATCGAACAAAAACAACAAACTGACAGGTAGGATGCTTGTGCGTGAAATAGTCCCGTCACACTGGCGCCCTCCAGGGCAAACGTCAGATAAATGTAAACAAATGTGCTCAAAACAATCGAACGTTGCCGGTACTGCGTTCCTGTCGCTATGCGCTTTTGTTAAGAAAAATGGTATTTATTCAAAATTATTTGTTGAAATCTGTTAAGAAGGTAAGGCAACATATTGTAATTTTGAGGAATGACGTTTTTATCATGCCAACCGCTTTCGATTTTAGCCAATACGCAACTATCTTCGGAGCCGGTTTTTGGACACATTGCGCCTAACTACAAAAGGTGGCCACGGTGGTAATGGATTACCGAAGTACGGTGGTGTCGGTGGTCAGGGTGGTGCAGTTTACTTTGTCGCAAAGGAAGGAAAATCGTTACGCGACGTTGTAACGAAGTTTCCGAACAAACGTGTCGTCGGTGGAAATGGGGAAGAAAGTTCCAAGGCTCGAATTCTCGGTCGAAGAGGAATGGACCAGAAGGTGGAGGTGCCTGTGGGTATTCGCGTGTTAGATCAAGAGACGGGTATCATATCCGAGTTGGATGAGGAAGGAAAATCTTATCTGGCAGCTGGTGGTGGTAGTGGCGGTTGTTCTGGTAATTCGTTCCTCGGAAAACCCGGCCAGCAACGTACAGTCACACTGGACCTAAAGCTGATCGCAGACGTTGGATTGGTTGGTTTTCCGAATGCCGGCAAAAGCACGCTCGTGAAAGCCATCTCAAATGCTTCACCAAAAATTGCATCCTATCCATGTGAGTAAGCATCTCCATCTGCGTTCCCTGCTGTGACACAATGCAAAATGGTTCTTTTTCGGTTTCAGTCACCACCATTCGACCGCAAATAGCAACGATAGAGTACGAGGACTATCGGCAAATAACGATAGCCGATCTGCCCGGGTTGATTGAGGGGGCGCATGCCAATTTCGGCATGGGACACAAGTTCCTGAAGCACGTCGAACGTACCAGGCTGTTGCTAATCATCGTGGACGTGTTTGGGTTCCAGCTAAGCCAACAGCACCGAAAGCGAAACTGTCTCGAGACGGTATACGCGCTTAATAAAGAATTGGAACTGTACGACAAGTCGCTGCTCGATAAACCCTGCGCTTTGATCATCAACAAAATGGACAAGGAAGGCGCGGTGGATGAAATATGTAAATTCGAACAGTACTTCCACTCGCTAGAAGGTACGGCATTGTTTCTCTGTCTTATATTTATTCAATACGATAAATTCTTTCCCGCTTGTTTTTTATTGCCCACAGATGGTCTTAACCTGTGCCCCGAGGAATTGATACCCACAAAGCTTCTTGCGATTGACGCCGTCATACCGATTTCAGCCAAAAGCATGAAGGAAATCGAAAAAGTTAAGCAAGAAGTGCGAACAATTCTCGATTTGAAGGCCGAAGAAATGAAGGTGCAAGAGCAATCAGCAGACAGAAACGAACAGCTCCAGCTGCAGCTAAACGAGCGAGGATCTAAAGTTGTGTAAAGGATAGCATATTTAGCGTAGAAATATACATCAAGTTATTTTATAGACGGTAATGTAAGGACCACATCGTCCCTGTGTATACGGTGTCCTGTGCGCATGCATCCCGCATGTGTGTGCGTGTATGAATCGGTGCATGTGTATGTGTATTTCGTTTACCACAGCAGCTGGAATAGTACCGCTCGCCAAGCAAACCATTCGGTTGCCATGGGAAACGTTTGCATTTATCGCCGGTTTTCTGAAAGCCATCATCGGCTAGCCATAAATTGTTATTGCTTACCAGTTACCTTCAAGACTTGCGAGCCACAATTGCGTGCAGTACGTTTTGTTCCATCTCGTTTCGGCTGCCAGAAACACGTACCACAGGCTCAGTACAATTACTGTGTGCAATTGCAGCAGTTTTTTTTGTTTTACTTTCGCCGCTTCTGTCTGAAACTTGTTCAAATCAATCAAACTTTGGTGAACTTATCCTTGGTGAAAGAAAGGTTGCCCCGGGTCCCAACTAGGACACGAAACGGATACACGGTTGTGCATTACATCACAGCACGGCAATCGGTGCACATCAGCTTGCCAACATGGACTGGCCTAGTACAAGAGTGGCCCCGGGTGGCCTGTTTCATACACCCAAAGCACGCTACACCAAAGAAACGCAGGATTTGATCAAAGGTAAGGCATTTAGCCGAAGGGGGAACACGTCGGGGTTACAAAACTTTCTCTCTACGATAAACTACTTTTTTGTTTGTTTGTTTGTTTGTTGGGTTAGTTTTGATGGAGGAAGCGAAATTGACGATCCTGCAGCGTAACAAAATCAACTATCATCTCCGAAATGGCGAACCCTTGCCGGTGCCGAAGGAACCGAAGTTTGAGCAAGAGTACAGTAATTTTCTTCCCATGGCCATTCCGAGGAAAAACATCAAAAAACGTTCGCTTAACACGATCATCGAAAGTGGTGCATTCGATGTGGAGAAATACGTACCACACAAACCGAAGGAACCGATCGAAAAGCTGAAACTTAAGCTACAGGAACAGATGAGCGGTATCAAGATGTTTCCGGACGATGGTCGCCGTCGGCGGGTTGTGCGTAGTAAAAGTGAAGGATGCATGGATTATGTTCCACCGGATCGAGCGAGTGAACGTAAGAGAAACGCGATCGGTTTTGTGTTTCGGCGATGGTACATTAACATGTTCCGCGTTACTTTGTTACAGTGCTCGAAGAGATCAACGAACGTGTTCAGTGGTTGGAAGAGATGGAAGCTTTGGGCGAAGGAAAGAAGCATCGGGCCACCATTCAGCTGCAGATAGCGGAAAAGCTGAACGAACTGAAACGACTCGATCGGGCAAAATCACAGGAAAACGAAATCTAAAACCACACAGCACTCTTCGACCACATTACACACTCGGGAATGGGGAAACAGGCATCTTTAAATTCACCTTCTCTTTTATATTAAACTCATTCATTACACGCTTAATTCTACAGCAAAATTACAGTGTCATAGTCGGTTGTGTGGTACCCGACAGGAGCTGAACAGGCAGGGCTCGGTCCGTTCGGCACGGAAAACACACAGTTCGGTGTTTTTGTTTTAGTAACGACGAGAACCGACGCGCGAACGTAGAACCCAGGGGGCGTATAAACGATGCTCAATTAAACGAATAAAGAAAATGCACTTATGATTCCAGCGTGCTAACCCACATTGCACCGTCCACATGGATAAGAACTAGCGAACACCTTAAAGACATGTTTCCATCTTTCACTCCGCAACCGATATGCTGCTACACCACTATCCCTGGGCCGCCTTGGCTTTGTTTTTCACCTTCTTGACCTTTTTCAAACCGTCCATGCTGGATTTGAGAACCTTCGAGTATGATTCCATGAACTTTGCCACCTCGTCCCGCTTCACCACGGTCGCGAGCTTCTTTGAGCGTGACCGTGCCCGGATCAGGCAGCTGTACTCGGCAGGTGTCGGCAGGGGTGGTTTACCTTCCCGTGGCTTTGGCCGATCATGACCGNTATGCTGCTACACCACTATCCCTGGGCCGCCTTGGCTTTGTTTTTCACCTTCTTGACCTTTTTCAAACCGTCCATGCTGGATTTGAGAACCTTCGAGTATGATTCCATGAACTTTGCCACCTCGTCCCGCTTCACCACGGTCGCGAGCTTCTTTGAGCGTGACCGTGCCCGGATCAGGCAGCTGTACTCGGCAGGTGTCGGCAGGGGTGGTTTACCTTCCCGTGGCTTTGGCCGATCATGACCATCGTCTGAAAAGGTTGAAAAAGGTGAATAGTATTACTTGCGCTGGGATTTGTGTCGTACACGTGCAGATACTCACATCGCTTTATTGTTACTGTGAATGAGGAGTCTTTTCGGGCTGATTGTGCTAACAGGGTAAGCTGCGAAAGGAACTGTGGATGGGAACATGTGTGTTTTTAAACCGATCAAATGTACACCCGCAACCGCGTATTGATGGGTGATGGTGGTTTACCTCTTCGTTTTTTAAAAGTACCATTTTTACTACCAAAATACGATCGTAAAGGTGATGAATTTTCGGCTAAAAACAAATTGTGGTCGTGGTCAATTTTTGAAAGGTGGTCTGACGGTAGTGATGGACAAACTTTGACAGCTAGAACGGAGCCGTTCATTCCCATCCAACAGGTGTATTTGGAAATTGCGTTTTCAATTAAAATTTAAACATTTGGCCAAACTGAAGTGTAAAACGAACTCTCCAACAAACTCGTTATTCGTGGCGTGCATTACTATTTTAATATTTTTATCGTAGTTCATTGGTAATTGTTTGTTTAAATTTTAAATTGGGAAAAAATCTGTACAGATGCGTCTAACCATCTTTAATTGCTTTCTTTGATATGCAAAAACCACTCCATGCATAATTTATCATTCAAGCTCTATTTAAAATGCGCAGAAATAAAACTTTATCATTATTCAGAATAGGCGGATAACATCCGCATCGTGTAAACATGCGATACGTGTAAGCTGCGCTTCATTTTTGACATTTGTTTGTTGACATGTTTTCTACAAGGTAAAGTGTTTCTACGCTTTTGAACAATTGTATTTTAAATGTTTTAATACGATTTTGCACTCTTCACAATTCAAATTGTAATGCCTCTTGTGGTTAGCTCGTATGGATGGTGTAAACATTGGTGAGTGTATTCAAGTTCGCAAACGTGTAATAATTGAGCACCATTAATAATAAATGTCTTTTCGCGCTTCCAGTTAAACATGTCTGCCAAGAAGGAAAACCCAGATTCCAAGAACCAAAACGGTTTACCATGTCCGGATTGCGAGGGTCAACTAATCCTTCAAAAGGATTCCAATAACACCGATGTTAAAGACATGGATCATCAACTTTTCAGTTGCAGCTCCTGCGAATTGCGTTTGGAAATACAGTAATAACTCCCTTCGCAAATAATCCGTTGCCAATAATATTAAATCGCAGGTTATGTTTTTCAGCGTGGAAGATGATTTACCGAAGAATGGCGCTGAAAAACGCTTCCAGTGCGATATCTGCAATCGTTTCTATACGACACCGATAACGCTAAAAGTGCACCGATTGCTGCACACAACTGGCAAGAATGAGCTGTGCGATTTGTGTGGCGCCAGTTTCAAAACACGCGGTCAATTGAAAATACACAGGCGTATCCATACGGGCGAAAAACCGTACAAGTGTAATGTATGTTTTGTTGTTTCAGTAATCGCTATGATTTGCTTCCTTTACCGTGGTGTTCCTTTTATTTTGCAGGAATGTGATAAATCTTTTCCATACCGGGAGAGCCTTATAACGCACTCCACGGTACATACGCGAATCAAACCGTTCATGTGCGTTGTGTGCAATGCAAAGTTTTCGTGCATTGGGAATCTTCTGAAGCATCGACGAACGCGTCCAAATAAGTGTGGTTTGGAAAGCATTCCCATCAGCCGTATCGGACCTCGGCCCAATAAAAAGAGTAAGTTTCTTTCACTTATTCATGTTTTGTTAACAAACTGAATTGATTATTTCTTATCATACCTAAACATAAAAGCAATGCCAAGTTTAACTGATCGACAAGTCAAAGAACCATATCAAAAGGAAACAACTTGCCCAACGGATGCAGTAGAACCAAACGAGATCATAGAAGTGTGTCAGGATGAAATGGATTTACTGTCCGATCGCGATGACGCGACGAAGAATGTCCAACTCTATACTCATTTAAGTGTGGAAAAGAAATTTGCCAAAGACGAGAAGATTCCAGAAGACCATGATCGTTTGTATGCTGATGAAGAAGGCCAGAATCACGTGTGTATTGATGGTATTTTCTAATATTAATGTGAAATTCTCTAACAGTAAATTATAATGCTAACATTTTAGTCGATCGTCGAATATGAAACTACAAACGAAACGGAAAGTGACGCAAATGATGCGAAAACTGATGCTTCTTCTCCTGCAGCACCAGAATGGCAGATGAATGATTCTGTTGATACCATTTCTGAGAACGATGAGAAGAAATTATGGGAATATGTTCACGTAGAACCCGATCAATCGAACGATTCATCCACGGCACCTGAAACGCTCGAAAGCAGCAACAAAAATAAAAGAAAAACCGAATCGTTCGAATCTCTGGCACTGCTGTTAGATAAACCGGATGAAGAGTAAGATGCAACAAAAGACTTCATTTAGTACTTGCTAATGTGGGTTCTAATTATTTTCTTTAAACAGGTCAATCCAACAGGAGCAGGAACAACTGAAGTGAGTCAATTTTTTCCCTTTATATAAGTTTACATTCGAAAAGGTATTAATGATCGTCACTTCGTATATTCGTTTTAGGTTATTGCGCGAGCTTTCGGAACCGGTCGATGCGTTCTACCGTTGTACGCTTTGCCCACAGCAGTACACCACCCTTTATCTGTTGGCGCGCCATTTAGAACGATTGCACAACGTAACGCTTGATCGTGCGCGGAAAAAGTTGCAGTACGAAAAAAACACGACGAAGCATGAAAAGCGATATCGCTGCAATTACTGTGAACAGAGGTACGTAAACCAAACTTGCTTGAGAAAGCACATACTTAAACATGGACCGGATGGGTGTTGGAGGTGCAAATGTCCCTGCTGTGACAAATATTTCCTGACGCAGGAAGAAACGCATCAACACGAGCTGGAACAGCATCGCGATCGATTGGAATGTAAAGATTGCCAGAAGTGGTTCAAAACACCTCAGCAACTTGTAAGCCACATACGGAACACGCACAGCAGCACCGACGGAAGACACCGTAACAAGTACATGTGTTCACAATGTTCGAAGAATTTCGCTTCCAAAATTGCCCTGTCCGATCATGAACGTGCGGAATGCGGCAAATCGCCCATCTATCCGTGCGGTAAATGCGACAAGCAGTACTCGAGCTACAGCTCACTGAAGATGCACCAAATGTTGCACGAAAATTCGCTACCGTTCGTGTGTTGCTTCTGTGGGAAAAAGTTTAACACCAAGGGTCAGCAAAAGGTGCACGAGCGTTCCCATACGGGTGAGAAACCGTACCGGTGTGACGAATGTATGCGTACATTTTCGCACCGTGCGTCCCTGGTTACGCATCTGAGTATCCACACGGGTGTGAAGCGTTATGGATGTGCGGACTGTGATGGAAGGTTTTCGTGCATTACGAACCTGCAGGCACATCGACGGGTTCATCACAAGGCAATGGGCGGTGGTACGGGAACACCAAAATCGGACTTTAAAACTGGTGAGCATTAGCACAAGGGTCAAGCACTAAAACGAAGCTCCATCAATCAGACCTTCAAAACGGAGGTCAAAAGATACTCCCGAATCCGATCTGCAAACAAAGAATATTACGGAGAATGGACACCTCGCAAGCAAAAAGTGTATAAAGCCAACTGCATCTACTGGTTGGCAAAACCTTTGTACACATTTTATATATTTTTTGAAAATATTAATTTGAATTAATTGAAAACCACACGAACCGACAGAACTGAATTAGATCTAATCTAACAGTGAAATAAAAACGAATCGATAACCTAATATTTACCATACATTAGAGAAAAAACGTTGGAGTCCGAAAACTTTGGAACCATTGCCAACAATGGACTCGTGCTTGTAGCATGTGCAAAGAATAGAATGAGAAAATAAGAGGAAAAAAGGCAGGAACTTTACATGAAAATGTATGTTGCATGGTATTGATGGAAAATAAAAATGTAAATACCTACTTTTAGCAAAGTAAGCTCTGCTAAAACTTCTCATCAGAGCATCAGCCTTCATCGTTCAGTGTTCGGAAGTGTTCGACCCCAGTGTACGCGAAGTGTGGATATTACAGTAATGGATGATTTTGGTACCCAATCAACCCACCCAATCGATTCCCAAACCGAAACGATCGATTTCGGTGAATTTGCAAAACCTCCCTATTACGGACAGTTGGTGGGTAACTCTGCAGCATTGGGCACGATTGGTAAGTTTGCACGCACACGGTAATAATACTCGCTACCTGGCACTAATAATCGAATGTCTTGTGTGCAGATCTGTGCAGGGAAAATTTCACAGTTGGACGTAACACCAAATGCAGTCTAGTGTTGGATGCACAGAAATTACCACTACCGGAGCGATTATTGATCTCCAATGTTCACTTCGTCCTGGAGAAGCATCTCGAAGATCCTTACAGCCCGACGTATATTATAGTTAGTATGCCGCGATGTTTGAATGAGTGTGGCCACTGTAGCTTCTTGTATTGCATACTACGTTCCACTTTCCTTTGCTGTATAGGACAAATCTTCCAACGGAACATTTTTGAACGGAAGTTTGATTGGAAAACATCATCGCGCGATCCTAATGCACGGTAGTACCATCTCGATCGCAAACTGCATCAATCTGTTTGTGTACCATCAGCTTAGCTACAACGTGCCGCACGAGATCGAGTCGGAAGCATTGAGGAAACGGTATCACATTGGCCGGAAGATTGGGTCGGGATCGTTTGGGAAGGTTTATCTGGTGCATGACACCATAACCTGCAAACCGTATGCGCTTAAGATCGTGCTGAAGTCGCGCATCAGTATGCAGCACCTCGCAACGAATTATGTGAACGAAGTAAATATTATGAACAAATTGAATCATGTAAGTGGAGAGTTACGGTGACCGAGTGTAGATCTGCATGAGAAAGGTATTGCTATTAAATCTTTCCTTTGCCTCAGCCATGTGTCATTCAAATGTACGAGTTTTTCAATGAACCAAACGCGATCGGCATGCTGCTGGAGTATATGCACGGTGGTGATTTGTTGACGCGCATTTTAGACAACGATTTCCTTCCGGAGCAAATTGCTAAGTTCTTCTTCTACCAGCTCTGTCACGCTGTCGACTATCTGCACCAACATGGTGAGTTTGTATGAAAATTGCATACTTTTCAGGCGGTTTAATCGACTGATGTAATTTGAGTTAAGAAATACGCCTAAAGCTATGCAATTTGTGTGTCACAAATCACTTTCTGCTCGTTTCTATTCGATTGCAGCTATCATCCATCGAGATTTGAAGCCGGATAACATTTTGCTGAAAGACACCAACGTATTCACACTGCTGAAGGTGTCCGACTTTGGCTCTAGCAAGTTCCTAGACAATACCATCTACATGCGCACCATTTGCGGAACGCCGGAATACATTGCACCGGAAGTGCTGGCACATGGCAGCGCCAAAAAGTACACCAACAAGATCGATATCTGGAGTCTCGGTGTGATACTGTACACAATGCTGAGCGGTTTGCTGCCATTCAGCCGACGGGATAGCACGATGGGCATGGAGCCGCGCATGCATTATGAATTCACACTGTCCCAGCCGGTGTGGCGAAACGTTCGATCTTGTCGCGTGAAGAAGATGATTTATGATATTTTAAACGTGAATCCTCGCAAACGGCCATCGATAAAAATGTTGCTCAAGAACAAATGGTTTCGTAACTCGGACGAGGTGCGACATGCGACGTATATGATGAACCTTCCCGATTCGCTTTCGAATCTTTAATCTATCTTTTCTGAACGTTTTGTTAGCTGTGCTTTTTGTATATTTGTCGTTTTATTTTTGAGCTGTTGTATTGCGTTGCAAATAGAATCAAAGCGCTGTTTGTGAGCCAAATATAATTACATACTGTCGTTAGTTTCAATCTCACCCGACCAACCTTACTTAGTTAGCACGCCGCTAAGCCTCATGGGACTCATTTATCAAGCAAACTTAGGCGGGATATTGTGCGAGACAACACGGTGGTCTAACCGTGTTACCAAACGGTCCGGTGCCAGGCGTATCGTACTTATTGCTTTTCCGTCCGCAAACTACGAGGGTGCTAGAACGCTAGGCTAGAAGAAAAACGATTGAACCACACGATTGAAAGGTGGAACCATCGAACGAAACGGTCCTCGGTGCCCGATATGAAAACCATAATCCGTGCCGCTCCCAATATAGCTGATGGAATAAATAAACTTTCGAGTTCAATGAGCCATCGCTTCGACTGTGCCACTGTGGGTTCGGTCGTTGCTACACCTGGGATCAGCTGGCTGTTTTGAAATAAATGCCCTGTTACTGGTGCCCTGCCCTATCGGTGGTGGTGTGGTCGTACCTTTATCAAGGCATGATTTTCTTACATCTTCTACTGGCTTGATATTAAATTCGGAACGACTTGTACATACGGAGCATAAAACACAGAGACAAACGACACTGGAAGGCGGCAGACGAAGAGAAAGAGAGAGAGAGAGTGAGAGGGTGGAAGAAGCAGAGAGAGAGAGTGAGTGAAATAGAGAGAGAGACGAGGGATAAACCTTAGGTGAAATGGACGAACGGTGGATTCCATTCTTAATCTTGGCTAGGTTTCGAAGGCACCGATGTCACTTCCGAGCACACACACGGTCACAGCGAATGAATGACAATCTTCAAAAGGAAGCATGGTCCCGCTGGCTCAAGCACCTACCCCACAACCCTTCGAGTGTGGGGGTGGCATTGAGCCGGACAAGAAAGGATTCTTTCTATCATGTGTGTGTGTGTGTGTGTGTGTTCTTTTTTTCCCCCCGTTATGGCCTGTTGTCTTGAACTGCTGCGTATGGGGCTCACATGCTCCATTTTCCGGCCTGACGAAAGGGAAAATTGATTATGAGCTTACACGATGACAATGGTGAGCCTTACACCGGTTTTGGGGGCTAAATCCCGGCGGTTCCGTTAGGAACCGTTGGTGGTAGGGAGGGGGAATGGAGTGAACTTGGGAGGAGTGGGAGAGATAGATGATGAATAAAAAGTAAGCCGTACAGTGGTTTTTTTTTTTGTGTGTGCCTTTACCTGGAAACGGGGAAGGTCAAATGGGAAAAGAAAACGGGCTGTGCTTCCTGCGTGATGGATGGTACCACTCATGCCAATCGTCCTTGACCGGGTCGAGTGATGGGGCATATAAAGTGACGTGTGTGTGTGTGTGTGCGGAGGGATGGGTTAGGGGTAAGGGTGAATGAAAACGAAAGGAACGTCGTTCAAGTTTGCCTATTGAAGGTGCAATATCACATTTATTCGGTGTAGTTGCTAGCAACAATACGGTTAACAAATGTTTTATCTACGCACCTGAATGTATGCAATATATTTGTATGAATAGCGTTTTGACGAGTAGTTGTGAATTACAATTGCATAAATGTAGGCGCACAGCTTGTGGTAGAGTTTAATTGCTGTTTGAGTCAAGGTTGTAACACGTTTCAAGGTCTTTTTTTACATTTCCTTGTACATTTGGTCAATTTTGAAGGCATTTTTAGTTAATTTCATTGTTCAATAATGAAATCAATCCCATAATTATTGATATGGTTTTAATTAATGAATTAATTAATTGTATAACTTACTGAAGGAACATAAATCATTGAATCATTGTTTTGTGACATTAGAACCTGTGGTTTGGTATTCTTGACTAGTTTAGGTTTACTTTATGTACTCTTATCAGAACAGTCACTTGTGTAAGAAATAGGTAATAAACTAACTTGACCCTAGTACGGTTTATGAAACAAATGGTACAAAGACGTGGTGAGCACTTTCACAAATGTCACGGCCATTTCGCTGTCTGCTATCAGGAGTGGACTAAAACTTGTAAAACAGACTTTAAAAACTGAGTTCTAACACTTTGCAGAAGCTCTGTAACGAATCCTTTGCAATACCAATTGCATACTTTTGGGCTGTTAAAACTTTCGATTCATTCTGTGTATGATTGGAGCACAAAATAATTTAATTTAGCATCGGAAAACATTTTAACAGCCCAGAACGAACGATTCTAGGAACTTTCTACTCTCGTTTTTTCTTCTTCTCAGCACCACTCTGCCAGCTGATGATCTTCGTGTGACCATCGTTTCGCAAAGCCATCACCGACCAGACCTATCATCAACAAGGCTGGCAGGGTGGTCCACCACTGACGAAACGCCATTAGTCCTGCTAACGTACTCATGTGTAGGATGTGCTTTGCCGGGTGTAATAAAAAATGTTAATCAACTATCTATTAACGAATGCCTTCATCACTGCCCCAGCCTGCTTTCATCTCTCTCTCTCTCTCTCTGTCTCTCTCTCTCTCTCTTTTCCGCCACCTATCCTTGGTAACTGGATGGCGTGCGGTGGCCGTGTTGCGTAGCCAGTTGCGTGGCCAGACCATTTCTTCTGCGTCATTGCCAAACGATCCTCATCACGGTGAAAAACGCTGCAAAAGGAAGGAGACAACAACCAAGAGAAGAGGAGAAAAAAACACACACTGGGAAACATAAAGCCATAGGAGGGTGGAAGGAAAATACACGGTGAAGCTTGTAGAAGAAAGTTGCTAGAAAGAAAAACACCAAACCGTGTTACTTCTGCATGAAAAAATGGAAGAATAAATGAAGTAGCAAAGCACACGTAAAAAAAAGCAACAAGAGAAAAAACACGCACCAGCAAACTGAAATAACACACAGGAAGCGCCATTATCGCAAAACGCAAAGAACCTATCACTCCCGCGAACGGTTAGCTTCCTTGAAGGAGACAGCACCGGGGACAGTAATGGAAAGAAAAGGAAAGAAGAAGGAAAGCACACACACACACACTCACGGAGAGAAAAACAAATGGCGCCTCCTGCTGGTGTAATGGCAAACCAGGGCTGAAGGCGCAACGAGGCATCTATTGACAGGCGTGCTAACCGGCGTGCCCGGATGTGCCATACCGAAAACGGAAGACCATTGGGCATCATCATTCGTCCCCCCCCCCCCCCCCCCCCCCTTGGCTGATCATCGGGTGGGAAGGGGGTTGGGAGGAAGGGAGGGAAGGTAGAGGGGAAGGGCAAAATGGCGTCCCTTCTAATCGACACCCGACATCGTACTGTTCCGTCTAATGGTGCGCCTCTCACGGTTATTCATTGACCTTTAGCCCGTAACCATCCGTTCCGTTCCGTTCCGTGCAGACGGATTGCAGCGATAAAGATAAAGGTTTCGCTTCCCTCCTCTCCACCTTTCCATTCTTTCCACACCACGCCACGAATGGCGTAACATGGTGCAGAGGCATAACACGAGCTCAAGATCACGCTGGTGAACACACAGCGTGCACGCCCGATGCGGGCGCCTTATGCGCCGCTCGATGACCCTTGTGTCCTCCGGGGTTGCATAACTGGACAGGCCAGGACAGGTAGGGCAGTAAATTAATATCCATTCCGATAGAGGTCACCGGGCATGGTGCATGATTGACGCAAACCCGTACTCAACAGGGCATGCCTAGCCCTGGCTTGCGGCGCTGGCAGCAGTTGTCCTTTTTTGTTTTTGTTTTGGTGGATTCTGTTCCTCCAAGGAACATTGTCCGGCAATAAATTTTAAGTAATTGTTTTACAACTCATACCTTCCAACTAACCGATGCCGGGCTGTTGTTGGTGGTGGGCGCGTTTCGCGGTTTTTGGCCAAAACCCCTTCGTGACTGCAGGAATTAACCATCAAACAATTAAGAAACGTCGCGAACGCGTGCACGCACGATACCGTGGCGTGAGCAAAATTTTATACCTTGCTCCATAACGCAAATGGTTCAAAAATTGTATTGGTTGCTCCTGATAATCGAAGATGAGGGGGGGGGGGGGAAGGAGGGATGTACGGGAGAAAGGGTCAACCACGGGTTCGCCCTGTCTGTCTCCTGGTGGGTATCGCGTAATTTTCACTTCCACACAACCGCAAACCACTTCACCGATGGAAAAAGCGCTGGCACGATGGCGGCAAAAAGGAGTTTTGTTTGGTTATACGCGTACGCTTCCGAAGAAGCCGGCCAGTGGAAGTAAGGATTATGGGGTTGGGGTGCCTATAGCCATTATTAATGTATTGTATGTGCGAAGAATAACGAAAGTTTTCGGCCCAGCCAGCAATACCTAGAGAGTGAGAGCGAGAAAACGAAAAGCTCCTGCGAAGGGAATGAGAACGACCGGGGGTGGTGGGGGGTGGGGGGAATTGGAGGAGGTGAGAAGGTGGGGAACCACAAATGATTGATAGAAGAGAGCGTGCGGAACATTTCATATCGGTGTAGTAGGCGAAACGATAATGGTGGTTATCGTTTACGTTTCAACAGCAATTTAAATAATACACCATGATCAGGGGATTTTTTGTTTTTGTATATGGCAGGATGAATCATATTTCTTGTTGATTCACATTGGGTGGATTTTTGTTGTTGTTGTTGTTTTGCAAACGATACATTACATTCTTGCTTTACTTTCAAGTGTTCGATACAGAAAGAAATATAAATAGCTTCTTTGTGGTAAACATAATCGTAGTAGCCGTAATACATAATTATTGCAAAACCATAACAACACGTAAAGCACGAATGTGTTTTGCGGTTTGCATACAGTTAGGAGCTTTTTTTCAAATCTGCAACGGAACTTAATGTCACTTAGAATTGTTTTTCAAATAATGGAATAAAACTTTATTATTGAAACGATATTTTAAATTTGCTTGCTGTTGAAATTGTTTCTTGCCGTGTTAATGTGACCAAAATACACACATCCACAGGGAAGGAAACCATTCGCACGATTGTTTTGCAGAACACCACCACCAAATGGAGGGAAAAAAATAAACTTTCCATCCTTTACACGTGTAAAACAACATTTCCAACCTGCCCCATCTTCCTCCCCTCCCTCCTACCTCTTAACCAGCTGACAAGAAAGTAGAGTGGCATACGATTTAAAATTTTCGATGCGATTACCATTTCCGCTGCCACACGTTTAGCGTGGGCTGTAAAGTGGAGCAGCACCAACCATTCGTCGGTTTATCCAACGGGATTTGTTGTTTTTCTTGTTTGCCAAGCCGGCCGTGTTGCTGTACCGTAGCTCATTTGCCGATGTAAATAAAGCCAAAGGAAAACAGCAACATCAAACAGTAACGGGTATCGCTCAGCATTAGGGTCAATTTGTGAATTCTCCCATTCGGTTGATTGTTTGATGGCGAAACATGTACAACACGAGTCGTTGGCGAGTCGTGCTGTATCGTGTCGTTATTATTCGTGTGCCTTTTTGCCCGTGCTCCTTCATCCCCTCCCCCCCGTCCCCCCTCTTCCATTTCACTTGCCATCCGCCCGCCCCTTACCCGTTGGAGGCTCGTGCTCGTATAATTACCTTCCATGCAGTTAATCGAGCACTCCAATCTCCATCTTTTCGGCAGAAGGCGAATTCGTCTGAGGGAACTCGGAATGGGGGCGGGCAGGATGCAAACTTTGACTACCACCTTCCACCAGTTTCGATGTTTTCACGCGCGTTCCGTGAGCAGTCAAAGTGTGGCCAAACATGAAAATAATTGCCAATACGTGGCCTGATTCTGGCTCGACCCAACACCCAGCACACGTCAAACCGGGTACGTGCACGTGTGTGTGTGTGTGTGTGTTTGTGGGTGTGAGGCGAGAAAAGATGGTAGAGGAGGAAGGGTTGGCATACGCAACCAATGGCACCGGCCTGAAAGGTCGGCCCAGTCAGCCCAGGTCCGGAATGTTCGTTTTAATATGGTGAGAAGAGCACCACACAAACAAAAAAAACATGCACACACACACACACACACAGAGGGAAAAAAAGAAGGTTAATGTTCGCTAGAAGGACGAACGTTTGTGATGCGTGCCCTTTCTTTGGCGTGCAGGTTTCGGGCATGGAACGTAGTAAAGCTGAAGCAGATCGCAGAACAACAACGCCCCGGTAAGTCCTGGCAGCATGTGATTTACGAGAGCACCGTCAGGGAGCACCATTGGACGTTGGGGAAGGTAAGCAAAAGGGGGAAAGAAAGGGGGAGGCATTTGGTGTATACGTACGGCCATTTAAGCGGGCAGTCAACTTTTGCCCAAACGCACACCAGGGCACGGGGCACTAGTTCCGTTTGCGATTCCTGGTTTGTACTTTTACGGGGCTCTCGGAAGCGTCCCGCCGAAACACCTTAATCGTGTTCGTGTGTCTGTGGTCGTGGTTGTAAATGTGTCGACATTCGGAAAGTCACTGTCAGCATACCGTGGCAGCGTGGCACTGTTTGGAGCGTAACCTTTATCGCATCGTTCGAACAAAGCTGTATGGAAAGATTGAGAAATGCTTTTAAAATGGTTTTATATTGTCATTATTACATGTAGCTCGACAAAAGTACAAAAAATACTCCTAAAGGATCGATTTTTTCTGAAGCTTTAGTAATTGATAATATGATAATCCATTCAATAATGGATGGAACGGCAAACAACTTGAGAAAATGAAGCATAAAATGTCTTTTTCTTGTATGTTCTTGCACTTCTGATCGTTTGCTAGCGGAATAAGTATTTATTTTGAGGTTTGTTACGGCAAATATACCTCCATTTGCCTACATTCAGGCGCACTTCTAACAAAAAAAAAAAAGCTTCGAAAGAATCTTACCATCTACGATGGCATTGTAATGGCCAGTTTTTTGGTCCAACAATTTCTTGTGTCCTTCAATTACCAAATTAAAGATTAGCCATGAAATGGAACACATACGAGCATTTTTTTGTTCTTGTCGTTGTTGTCAGACCAACCCGAAGGAAGAAATCCTTTCCCGAATAATTTTCCCCATCTCAAAAACGCTACGATGCAGCCACTACTCACACAACCACATCCCAAAAAAACGAAAAGAAAAACATTCATTTTACTAGTCATTATTTAGGGCATCGAACAGCAGCGGCACCGGGGTCCTTTGCTTGGAGTATGCATCATCGACAACATTGCGCTAGACTGCACCATTCCGATTTCACCATCGAAGCTTCCGAAGTGTGGGAGTAACCGCTTCGTTCCGTCTCTCTGCCATGTTTGACAACTTCAACTGTGTGTGTGTGTGTGTGTGTATGTGTGTGTTCTAGGGTGAAGCTTTTCTAGAGACAAGCGAAAAAGTGAATGAAGAACAAGCTTTGCCAGCCGTACGTGTGGCGACGAACCCGGGATGAAACGGTGGCATTCCGTCCAGGGATGGGATGGCACCACTTTACTACGCGTTGGAGTAGGAAAACATTGGGAAAGCTTTTCTTGAGCGGGGAAATGCTCATTCTCACGAGTTTAGACCGTGTTCTCCTGCTTTAACGACAACGACACCGCTGCGTTCGTGTGCTGGTGTGGTGACCGTATTTGGGTCGTGTCGGTCAACCGAACCGAGCGCACCGAATCGCAACCGTGGTGCCCTGTGGACTCCGGTCGCTTCTGCAGCACACCCGACTATCGCTCCTATGTGTGTGTGTGTGCCCGCGATAGAGAGCGAGAGAGAGAGAGAGTAATTTGCAGGTTCGCCGCTTTCTGTGCCAGAGAGCTTGCGCCGTAGCTTTTGCACGGCCATACAACAGTAGTTACTTGGGCAGGATGAAACAATTGGCAGCAGGTACACTCGTTTTGGAATGTTTTGCATTTTGTGTGCGGCAAGATCGTCTCGTCGCGTCTTGCCGGGTGGTTTTGCTATTTTTATATGGCAGGAATTTATATGAATCTTTGCAGCGGCCACGGCAAGAAGCAGCACGAAATAATTTCATATGAATATTTGAATCGAATTATGTTTCCCGGGGTGAAGGTTTTTTTTTCCTTACCATTCGTACGGTAGTACGTAGTTGCGTTCATAATAGATATGTTATGTGTGATAATTTCAGCAAAAATTAGTTTTTTTTAATTAAATTAGCTAGTATAAATAGAAATTCTTTTGTGACAATATCATCTTAATATAACACAATTTTTATGTCACGTTTTTCCTTCCAAGCAGCGAGTCAATTCCATCCGTTCTACTAATCTCATTCGTCTCATCATTG
>STHB01000003.1:12913501-12944761 GCA_018908115.1 Anopheles rivulorum
TTCATAGTATAGCAGAAATTAATAGAAAATATGTATGCTAGTGGTTTGTACGCAACTTTGACATTCGCAACAATTGGAAAACTCTTTAGAATATCATTTGTATTGCGTTTTGCATACTTTTAGGCTATTAACTTTTTTAAATCTGTTAAAACACATTCATAGCAAATTTGGATGACTTTTGAGACTTTTGAGGCTTTATAGCTCACTACAACACAATATGTGTACGCCCATAATGTTCCAATCATTTTGGATTTCTCTTCCGCAAAGGTAAATGTAATGAAATGTGATTATTAAATTGTCTTGTAAGAGTCCCACCGGTACACAGTATTGCATATTTCACATCTCGCTGATGCTTCGAATGATGATTTATTGAAAGCAACAATTCCCTGCACGGTAAGCTTGTTATCCAATTTGTACGCCGTGTCTAGCTCTGCAGCAGACACTTCTCCGTCTCGCTGGCCAGCTCCTGCAGCCCACTCAAATATGCCGGTTCGGCCGCCTCCAGGCACTGCATCGAATATTGGTCGTGCTCGTGGCAGTTGTAGCTGAATCCGGCATAGAACGTCCCTTCAAGATCGTTCACCTTGGTGACCATTTCCTTCAGGCACGCATCGGAAAGCTTGTGTACGGGAATGGAAACGAAGCGAATGGAAATTAGGGTTAGAAAATATCATTTTGAACAGCTTCAAATAGGGACTTTTGGGTAGAGTTTGTAATAAAGTCGCCCTGTTACCTTACCTTGGCAGTATCTGGGAAGGACATTGCTTTAGTGCAGAGTGGGGTTCGTAGCTGATTCTGTACACCGTACTTGGCTCGATTTAGGTAGAAAGCTTTCTTCGACCAGTCAAAATCTAAACCACGGAACAATTTCATCAGCTGTTGCACATGCTTGCCGCTTGCGTCGGTCGGCGTAGTCTGGGGAGGGCAATGTAAAACCGAACCAAATGCGTTTACATGAATGATGGATCTTCGTACCAAGCGTTCGTGCCGGGGCACGTGTATAAACTACTGACCTGCAGTAGACAGACGACCCCGAGGACAATCAGCGCGAGGACCAGTTTGGGCTGCATCTTAATAATAATCTTGAGAACTGAAGCATCTGCAGGGTGCTTTTCTTATTTATACTCGCTCGCACCGTAAATCTCTTCCCGTTTGCTTAGATCGGTTGTTTAGACAAGCAGGTACCGTCTTCGACCCGTTTGCAACATGATGGAAGTAAAATTAAATTCAAACAGAAAGCGCTTTGTTTGCACAATCAGTGTTGACGCTTTTGTTCTCCGGTACGCTGCGGACCAGAAGCGGTACCGGTTGAGTAAATCTTGGCTGACTTTGATGAATATGGCAATGCATAACAACGAGCATAACATAACAACGGGATTGGAAATTGCAGCCCCGGGCCGGAGATGTTGCTGTAGTGCGCCAACTCAACCCTTGTTGTACGGTGTGCACATGTAAATAAAATTACAACTTCTGTAATCAGTCGTTCTCTGTGCTCTTGTGCAGCGCTAGTTTCGGATACGTACCTACGGAAAATGTCCCCGAGGTGGCTGCATCCGGCCCGCGTCCTCACCTTGGGTCGGCACACTGCCAAACAGCTCGGAAGTGTTTCATTTTTACCCGAGCGCTTCCGTGCTGAAAACAAATACCGGAACGGAGGTTACGGATGGGGCAGGTTGTTGGTGCCGGATCTTAATGCCTTTTCAGATTCAAACGAATCATGAATAAATTTGTACTTTATTGTCGCTACGTGCCGCAGCGCATTCGGAACTTCATCCCAGGGCAGGTCTTGTAAATCAGGAATAATTTCGGTCCTTTCGGAACCGTTTCGAGGCGGCGAGCGAGATGGGCAGTGCGAGTGGACCGGACGTGCTTGGCGCTCACTATTCGAGCGTCCGTCCATCCTTTCCAGCTCGAAAAGAAACAATCCACAGAAAAAAGGGGTCAACCAAAAGGCGGGGTTGAAGGGTTGCGTGCCAGGGCAAAAACCCCCCCGGTCGCTTTATGGATTATGAAACTTTTGGGCTTGGATGCGTTCGCATTGGTGTATTTGAATGTGTGCTTATTTATATTTGTTTGATTCCGGCAGTGCCGTGCCCACACAATCGCTCGGGGCAATTGAGTGAGATGTGATGGTGGCAAATGCTTGCCCAGGGTACCCCCTCTTACGAACGGTCGATTCATTGTAAAAGCAGTTCGGAATCGAAATTTAATGTGTGCTACGTGATGGGATGGTGCTTGAAAAATCTGTAATGGTACAGGTAGTTTATGGTCCATTGTGCGAAGCGCACCACATCCATAACCCGGGTTTTGGGTGAAACATGGTGCTGACAGTCGATTTATTCTACGAATGGAAAAATGATTCGGTTGGCAGGCAAACCTTTCATCAATATTTTTGTCAATTATGCATATTCGACGCTATGTTTCACGCCCAATTATTTAGATTGCAGAGGTTTGTACGTTATAATTAATAAAATAAAATCATAAATTTTAATTCGCTTTCCCAGTACGAATGCTTTGATAATTATAAATTTAATTTGAAGCCTAAATATGGTAAATAATAAAGATTGTTGTAATGAAATTAACGGCCTTCTGACTTACACTTTGTGAATGTCGGTAACTAATCCAAAAAAACATCGTTATAGACAACTCTGAAACGGTTATAAAATATGGAAATTATGATGAAACTCTTGTTGTCCTCCTTAAATCGCCCTTTTCCCATATTCTATTGGATCCCTTCTCCGCTGTTTATGATTTTCTACATTGAAAAGGTTCACATTTTAATATAGAAAGTCACATAAAGCTGAGAAGACACCAGGTTTTAATGACCCTATTTGACCGCAAATAAATGGGGAAAATTAAGATAAATTGTTATTAACAATTTAGATAAACTAAAATCTCAGAAATAGACGAATTTAGTCACCATTAGCTAATTTAATTTAATTTTAATTTGCACCATACCATGCTTCAGTTTGTTGAATTGTGAATCATAATGCCCATAATAATATAATATAAATGTTTGCAAAACGATCTTACTTCTTTCGTATCGCCTCAAGCTAAAACAAATCGAGCACGCTTCGTTCGCGTTACTTACGCACACCGTGAGGCGTATCTGAATCAATTTAGTATGCATGCGAGAAATTCGTGGTAAGTAAATGGGTGTGAAATATTTCACAATCATCAACCCCTGGCACACTCGATCGGTACTCCATCAAAAAAGGCGCACAAAACCCGTCAAAAAACCCGTGCTATGAATTATGGACTGGAATGGTTTCGGTTCTGGTTTTCCTTTTCCATCCCATTGAGCACCGATCGTGCACCAGCTGGTATAAATCAAATATAAACTTCAAATTAACTTCTGTTACGTTTCAAACATAGCCAAATAAAAAAAAAAAACAACACCCCCTTCCAAAACAATGGGGAGGGTTTCATTTTTTGGAAGGCAAAACAGCGTGAAACATTTCACTGATTGATGCAAAGTAAACCGGTCGCCGCGCAGTTGTGGAGCCTTTTGGGTCAACAGCATACGCGGCTGGGTTAAACAATCTTACCGAGTGCAGTGGTAGCTTCCACCAGTAAAGCACATTCATGCCGGGTACGATTATAAAAGCGTACCTAAATCAAAACTGTTCAACTTGTTAGATGAGAATGAGACAAAAAACGAGAAGAAAATGAAGGAAACCGACGACCACGATGAATAAAATTCATCTTGAAGTGCTATGGTCGTCCTGTAACGAGCCGCCGTTATTCGGTGCATGATTTATTGTTGGAAATGTTTAAGCATAAATTTTCATAAAACTCGTGTCGGGCGCTCGCACCATTGCTTGCCCGGCGCGCATGTCGTGATAATTATTAAACAAAAATCAACAGTAAAGAAAATGGCCAAATGGAACGAAAAAAAAAAACTCTATACGAAAACTCACCGAACTTCCATCTCGATCGATCGAAGCGAATGGGAAAAGTTTCCGATGCTTTCAGTGGAAAATCGGAATGCGAAGTCGTAAACGGTGCCCCCGGTTTTACAGTGTGGCTAAAATCCATTCACGGACGGCACGGACCGGAAAAGTGTGGGCATGGGGAAAATTAATGAGCTGTTGATTAGCTTTGAACCAGCGCCATTTTGCTTTGGATTGAATACAACACGGGCGGGTGAGCGTAAAAATTGGAAATGCGAATATTCGAATCGCATTCCCACTTGTAAGCGCGTTACAAGCCGAACCTTTAAATGGAAGTTTCAAGCATTTTGCTCCATCTTTGGTTCACGGAATCGTTTTATTGCCTACTTCAGCACCGCTTTCCTGAGAGGTGGTTCGAAATTTAGGGCTATCCTTTAATCATTCTCCTCAAGCGCTGTTTTTTTTTGCTTCTCTTACTTGATAAAGGAGTTGTTCATTAGTTTAGATGCTGGCATACGGCAGTACATGGAGCATCAATCTTCAATAGCTCAACGTGAAGCGAATGATAGTCAGTGTCTTTTTGTGCCACATGCTTTCATCAACAGGAAACGATGCTTCCGCCATCAAACAAAAGGCACTCAGTAGTACAAAGCAACAACAACGAAAGAAAAAATACCCTCATTCACTACCATTTTGCATGCTGAATTGTGTGTTTCGACGGTATCATCGTTACGCAAGCATCACCGCGAGCTTTACGCTCGGGGTGGCTTTAAGCTTCCGTTCTCGGCAGCTATTCACATGCGTGAACCCCGAAGTCCGCTAGCCCGACATTTTGAATTCATAATTTCACCGTACGCCCGTACCTGGTTGCTGCCCTTGCTGTAGTCAGCGGGCACAGGCCGAGCCTTGCAGGCAAAAGATGTGAATAATAAAAGGTCCTTCAATGATGATTGTTATTCTTTGCCGGTCGGCAAACGGAAAATGGCCGGTGCGGTACGGTGTCTTGTAGCCGTCGTGGGACTGCATCCTGCGAGTAGAGGGTTTCTGTTGTCATTTGCCAGCCGGACGACCATTTTAGCCGACCGTTCACCTCTGGGAAAAGCTGAAACCTGGCCACTGGTGAGTCGGGCTGGACTTTCCCAACGGAACCACGCCACCAACGGTGACCTCTTAGCCGTGGGAAATTGGATGGAAATGGAAGGAGTGACAATAAAAATTGATGGCAATACGCCAACTTTTTTTTGCCTTAATGGGAATAAGCTTTATCGTTGTTTTCGCCGTTACGCCTTGAGCGGGAAGCCTTTGCCTTTAACTGGCGCCAGGAGAATAGGGTTTAAATCTGTTTCTGGGGTGTTTTATATCGGACCAAGTTACTGTTACTGTTTTGCATCATCTCATCAATTTAATTTAAGCTCCCAACAAGTTCGGACTGTAAGTTGTTTTTTAAGCCACAAACGCGAAAGTTTTTGCTTAAATTAAATTAGCTTTTTGTTGTGTTTACCAATCACTGCGTAACATCTTCGTACATTAGTTTCGATTGAATTAATTTTATTTTATATTCCAATCATTGTCTCCTAACTGATGGCAGATGATTTCGTTGATCATTGCCAAATTATTGCTATAATTAGATTCATTCTACTGGAACTGAAAATTCAAGATGGCGAATGCTTTTTTGGTGCATAAAAATGGTCTTGAAAAACGAATGAAATATAAGCAATATAAAGATAATCATTTCGATTCCTTGATATGATAGTCTTTTGTTAAAATTAAGCTGTGAACGCTATAATAAAGCAATAAACTATAACAAAAAAACATACTATTATCTCGGTAACTGATACATAGAAATCTATCAAAAAGCCACGCGTAGAAATAAATTATCATTCGCCTCATATTTTTATCACTTTTTTCTAGTACATAAAAAACACACACACACACAACGATAACATTTCTCGTCGCGCGCGCGAAAAATGTTCCTTCCATGCCATAACTGCAAGCTTTCATCGTCGGGGGCACCGACAAAAGCCCTGTTAAGCTGGCGCAGGCGGTAATCATAGCCTGGGGAGCAAGACATATTCATCGAGAAATCGTGCAACTATAGGCACTCAATCATAAGGGATTAAGCAGCCGCACACTGTCTGCTTCTGCTGCTGCTGCTGGGCAATACGGCAATACCAAATTTGTCATCCGTCGACCCGAACGATGGGAGCATAGAATCTGTTCGTACGACCTTCCCCATACAAAGAAACGAAGCCCTCCCACTCCCGTGGGCTAGTGATTATGAAAAGTTGCCTGGCAAGTTCTCGGGGCTTCCCGGTTGCCATGCTGACGATGCGAAGGTTTTTTGCTAATGATAAATTTTTCAAACTCTCCTCCAACCTTCCTACACCCCGAAAAGCAGGAAAATGTTGGTCTATCTTCGGTGTGGTGGTTTTGCAAACGAAAGCACCGAGCTTTGTCTCACGTTGTCGAACATTTTATTCACTCCCGGTGCTGCTACTGTCCCAGGATCGCGTGCGGGTTTTCTTCGCTGGAGCCAAACGGCTGAATGAGGGTATGTGGGGGGAGGGGAGGGAGACGAAGGGTGGGGAGGGTCGAGAAATGTTCCATACGACACGTTTCGTTTGCTTCGTTTGCGGGCTGAGGAGGAAACTTTCCTAGGAAACTGGCGCAGAACTCATCGGGATGTTACAATTTAGTGATAATACATGGCCAACGGGCCAAAATCATTCAAAGGATTGGACAAAAAGGAATAAATTTTGTTTTAAAGTAATTTACTTTATTTTAACTGAATAAATTTGTATTATTAGTAGCTAATGATTTAAGTATATTGTGAGTTTTGTGAACAGCTAATAGAATGTTAAAAACTTTTCTGGGAATAATTAATAATGACTTTATTTCATTTAGTAAAATATTGTTATTAAGAAAAAAACACTGTAATAACACGGGGTAATAGGCCAAAAGCAATATATTTTCTTGAAAAAGTTCTCTTAAATAGTTTTTTCAATATCCTTGGTTCAATGAACAATTGTACTTATGCGAAAAAATTTTAGCAACATACAGGAAATTACATACTGTCTTACCCTTGAGACAAAGCAATCACTTTGAAACCTTAGCCTTGGATCCCGAATCTTGCCTTTTTCTACTGAATTAATCAGCGAATTCTCACTCTTAACTTTAAGTTGGATATATTAGGCCTAAAATGTTCATGTAACTAGCATAACTAAGACTTTTCGAATCGCTTTCTATTATCGTCAAAAGATTTGTACTACTTACAACTCTATAAGTTGAGTTTTCATTGTCCCATTTATGTTACTTCATTTGAATGTCCAGTCAAGTATATCATCCGTAAATTAAAAAAAAAAGTTCTTGGTCAGCGTTTTGTGTTTTTATTAAAATATGAATTAAATATGAAATACAGGTATTATAAATATGTGATAAAATGGTTGTGAACGTGTGGAAATTATCAGTAAAAATATTCTTTTTTTTTAGCCAATATGACCCCACATTAGATGGTCCACAGTGCGCTGTAACGCAGTAATTTACCTTCGCCCGAATGGAATTTCACGGAAGAAGAATTGGTAGCGTTCGTCAAGTAAATTATGTTTTATGAACGCCCAGCGCCTAAAGGAACGACTACAGTATTCCGACTGGCAGTAACACGACATTAGTTGCTGTCAGGCGACCCATTTCCGTTCGGTCCATTGGGAGTGATTAGGGCTGCGAAGGATGCATCTCGATGTAACTTCACATGGCATCGCGTCGGTTGATACAATGATGTGCACGGTCGCAAATAACAAAACATCGGCAAGGCAACGTCAATCTACCGCATCCGCTGGTTCCTAGTAGTCCGCCCTACTTCGCCCTGCAGTAAAAAAGAACTCATGCTAATGAAGTCGGAAGCATTTTACCGGCATCATAATTAGCCCCATGCTCCGGTGGTGCAAAGCGTATCCTGCTGTGGCTTATATCACTTGAGCGCGAACATTCGAGCGAGTTGCTGTTGTGCTCCCGGGCGCAATATGCACTGGAGCGATGTTCAAAAGACATTCGCCGCTTAGTGAGCGCGAAACTCGTTAAACAATTTTCCGTTACCTTATTCCCAACCATCAATACATCATTTCGCCCACCGGTACCGGTTGCTTCTTTCGTACCTGGGAAAATAAAATACGTTCCCGAAATGTTTCTTTCGAGGGTGAAGTTGTTGCGGAAGAAAAATGCCAAACATACCGATGCCATGGTCGATGGTTGGCCCGACTTGTTACGCTAAGAAGGGAAATATATCATTTTCTTGCCTTTCGGTTGAATTTCCCTTTTCTATTTGCCCTTCCTCGCTTCACTCTTCTCCCCCTCTGCACCCCATACATTCCCCCCGTAAATCTTCACCATTATGGCTGACGGCTCAATAACAGTTGTACATCTGCATTTAAATATTACAGCGATGTCTACAAACGGCAAGCTGGGTTTTGTCGTGATGCTGTGTGAAATTAAATTATATTTTTTTATCCTTCACGTTGCTTCGCTCATCTGAGCGTTTATCTGCGTTGCGGACGTTGTTCAGTGTGTTTAACGCGCACCGGCAGCAAATAAATGGCAAGTTAAAGTGAAGCCACAAAAAAGGCTCGTTGTTCAAATGCTTTGAACTTTTTCGCGCGCGCTTTCGCTGTTTTTTTCTCATTTTTTCATTAGTGCAATGTAATTCCGTATGAAAAAAAAAACATGCTTGCAGTACGAAATGTGAGAAACGAAATAAAAATCCTGACCCCGTACGCAGAACTTTTCACGATCGCAGATGGAAACCCGACGCTCGATGGACGATGATTTAAAGCAGGAAATTTGAGCTCATTTAAAATTTATAGGCCGATAACGCCGAACGCTTCTGCTGTATTTTTTCGCTCTCCACTCTTTCTGTATATGATGGTTCTGCTTCTGTATGGTTGTAAAGAAAAATCTTTCGCAGTTCGATTTCCATCCAATCACAAACTGGCAGGAAGTTCCATCGCGCGCAGGTTGTCGGTTAAGTGCGGAGTTTTTGATTGCCCTCTCGGTTGTGTTTGTGTGTGTGTGTGTTTCTTCTTCCTGTTTTGGTCACAAAACGACCGGAAATGATCGATGAAAACGGAAAAGCCATATTAGGCAGCTTAAGCATGGGAATGGTGCTGGCGGAGCAACCATTGAACCTGTTTCGGGGCAGGAAATTTGAACTTCCTCTCGGGAGTAAGATATGAAAAGGGAGAAATCATAAAGAAAATTGATGTATTTTTGTGAATTTTGGTTGTAAAGATTGTTAGTGAAAAGATTGCTTCGAACGAGAATTCATGAACAGATTTGAATCACAAAGTTTAGAACTTTTGACCGATTTGTAATGCGGATTGCATACCTTTTAGGCTACTTTTAGTTTATGCAAGCGAGACATGTATTTACATTTATTTATTCCACAGTTATTCAGACAGGGTTTAAAGAAACTAATTTTACCACAAATCCATTATTCATGAAAGCTTTGCTTTATCATTCCTCAACTACCATATATCTATTCATGTAAGCTAAATTGTCCTCAAGTAAAGAAATTCTTCTAGAATCGGTTTATGTAAATATGAATCATCAGTCCTACCGGTGAGCTGAATTTTTATAAGCTTCATGATTATTTATCCCGTGACTTACCATTCTTCAAAAAAAAAAAACAATTCCGATCCTCCGCCACCAATCAAAGTTGGGACTCATCTTTGCTTCAATTGAAAAGCTCTGAAATGTTTGACCAAAATACCTTTGGTTGGGATGTGCGCCTAACGTGTATGCAATGACTTAAAATGAGAAAAAAAAGGTAATAAAGCAATATTTTTCCCCCATTTCAACCGAACTGCAAACTAGGCCAATGTTGTATTAACCTTTACCACAGGCTAGTGGGTAGCCTTGCCGAATAGATCCAGCCAACCACTCCGCCCGTAAGCTTACCAGTTGGAAACCGAATCTCATTTGCTACCTACGGTAAAAATCATCCCAACAGAGATTGAACCGACACGTTCTACGACTGGGTTGGGCGGAGGGCCCACATTGATTGACGGGACACTTTCGGCAGGTTCGGAAAACAGATTTTGTCTGACCTGTCATCCCACCCATCAAAGCGCACACACATACATAAACCCGGTCAAAAGGGATGTGATGTACGGGGCCTGTGCGCCACCTTTCGCCACACGGACCGGGCTTTTTGGGGCATGTTTGCTTTAGTAAAGGTTTTTCGGTAGAACTGGGTTGTCGCCCCGGATTTGGAGGAAAAATGTCTTGTGGGTTGTGATGGTTTGGTTAGATTGTGGTTTCAGCATGCCTTAGATCCTCAATGAGGGTATTGGGAAAAAAAACTCCGCTTGAAAAATTGTTAAAGTACGCCTAATTTAAAATGTCTTTTGTGCGCCTCATTCTTTGTTCCAAGCATTATTATTTTGAAACTGGCGCGTGCCCCCGTCATACAACAATGGTCACATTATCTACTATCTAAAATGAAAGGCATTCCCCTAAAGTTTATTTACTGATAAATGCTATCTTCCGGCAGGTTTACACTCACACCTCACGAGCGTCTTATTGATCTCGTAAATTAGTACACACAGCACTCACACACACCCAACCCCAATGACTTTTTAGAAACTTCTCCATTGCCATTTGCAGTGACATGGCATTTTTTGGCTAGGGATTTTTTCTGTCCAGTCATTCTTTTCTTTGCACAATGTCACGTTACCGCGCTGGCAGGTTAAATCTGGTCAGTGGGGTGCAAGATACGAGCGTTATCAAGGCTGCGACTGTTATTGGAGTGCTTTGCAATATGCAGTTGATTAAAGTTTCAAGCGGTGCTGAATGTTATCAATTCAGACCAAAAAAAAAGTATTATTCTGTTAAATGTAATGTAAAACTTGATGTTTGGGAGATAGACTTCGATTCTATATTTTGTTGATAATTGAGTAATGAGAGTGCAGTATTCGTTGTTTGATTAAAATGATTTTATTCACTTAAAAATAAAGCATCTTAAAGTACAATGATATGCAGTTTGTTGCCAATACATAATCATAAAACTGTTTTCCTTTGTACTACGCATCACAATCGAAAGTTACGTGCGTTTCACTTTCTGTGTTCTATTCGCATGGGTAAACCAGATACCGGAGTAAGACCTACATTGATGGCTGCATACTGCAACTTTGCTGGAATTGTGGAGGTGAAATTGTACTTCGAAAGCAGTAAAACGAGACCAATTTTGGTCACCAGTACACCTTGACGAAGACCTGGAGAAATAGACGAGAATGAAGAATATTGTAGAGAAAGTTATCTCAGAGAGCAAGTTATTGAAACTTACCGATACAGTTGCGTGGTCCAACACCGAACGGATAGTAAGCATCCGTTTCATAGTTCTTTGTGGCTTCGTCGAACCGTTCCGGCGAATAGAGTTCCGGATCCGGGAAGTATTTCTCGTCCATACCAAGACTCAGCAAAGGGATGATAACTTGTGTTCCTTTCCGTATGACAATGTCACTCTCCGGCACGGCATAGTCGATCGTACACTCGCGGTTAAGAATCGGCAGCCCCGGATACTTCCGCAGCGTTTCCTTCACGCACAAATCCAAATACTTCAGCTCGTTAATGTTGTCGTACGTAATTTGCCCATTGTGTTGCTCCATCATTTCGTCAATCTCCTGCTGTAGCAGTGCCATCGTTTCCGGGTTGTGCGAAAGTTCGTGAAGCGTAAACGATATCGCAGCGGTAGACGTCTCCGAGCCGGCGATGTAGAATAGAAACACATTGGCCGCACACTGCTCGATCGATAGTACCTTCTCGCCGCTGCGACCGGCATCACGCCGCAGATCAATTAACAGCTGCACAAAGTCTTTGCGAGTGATTTGATTCTTCTCACGATGGTCGATCTGATGCGTAATAATGCCCATCACAAACTCGATCAACTCCGTGGGCAGTGACGTGAGCCCGGTAAGCTTGAGCAACCCGGGACAAATGAACACACCGGACGTTCGTATGTTGTCGACAAAGCCGCGCCGTTTGTTCACCTGTAGCAACGTCTTCAGGAACGGATCGTCCGAGTTATGGATACAGTTCGCCTCGAAGCCAAAGAACACGGAAGCGATCGTGTCGAGCACGAACCGTTGTGCAATGTCACGCATATCGACGACCGTTTTTTCGTCCGCCAGCGTGTCCATGCGTTCGGTCAGCTTACTACCGACGTCAATCAGTGTGGGCAACATATTGCGCAGTTGGCCGGATGTGAACGTGGGCGTTAGCTTCGCACGCAAACTCTTCCATCGTTCGCCGGACAGGGCGAACAGGTTGGCCGAGAATGGGTCACCCTTTTCGTTGCAGTACACGCCTCGATCGTGGAAATGCTGAAAATCGTTCACCATGATGCGTTTCGCTAGGTGTGGATCGCGTATCAAGATGGCCGGACGGAAGAACAGATACACCCCGATCAGCCGGTCGGACGATCGATGGTACAGGTTGTTGATGGCGATGCCAAATGATTCCTTCTTTTCCACAACCGTGCGCAGGTTGCCGTACGGTATCTCCGGCTTCACGTGTGACAACCCATAGCGTTCCCAGTGCGAGTAGATGTACCGCAGCAGTAGGAAGATTGCGATCGGTACGAGCGCAAGCGTGTAAACAAACATTACGTCACTAGACGCGCGCGTTTCGGTCGGCTAACGAGTTGTCGTACGGAACACTGTTTCACTGATGTTGCGGCCAAGACGATCCGATGTATCCCCACGACCCAAAGCCACCAAACACATTGAGCGCACCCATCGCTTGGCAGCAGTGTTTTATAACGTCTGCTGTCTGCTGGAGTGGTGTGCGTGTGGAGCTTCAAGAAGTTTTTGGAACTTTTTGCTAGTGTCCACAATAGCAATGCGCAACAACATGATTGGGTGCTTCCGATGTGTGTTGGTGACAGTATTATGTGTCCAAAATATCATAATCTGATGCGCGCTGCGATAGGAATGCGTCTTTGGAAAGATTCATCTGGAAGTATGCGTGTAATCGAAACGGTTCGCGCGCAATGCAAGAGTTACAGTGCGGTGCATTTTTTTTGTTCGTTCATTGTTACAATTATTCGTGTCTTTGACATGTTGGATGGAGAAATTAAAAATAATTGATGGTGGAACAAATATAAAAAAAAAATTGTTATTATTGTTATCACATTTGTTATTTCTATAAGTTATTTCTATTGTTATTTCTATAAGACGAAACATTGCTTCATTTGTTACAAAATATGGATAGCTGGAAATACTTTACACAATAAACATATAGATAATTTTAGTATTACATTCAAAATGTGGAACCTGTAAAAGCATCAAAATTCTAATACGGCCAGGCCGTTCTAACATAAAAAAAAGCCATGTCAAACATGTTTTTTATTATTATTTTTATAGTAAATCTAAAAAATATGTAAACAATAAGATGTAAAAAAACAATTATAAAATATAATAATTATATAGTTTATGGATAAAATCCGTTTCTACCATCATCTCTTGATGAAAGATGGTGGTTAAAAAGATTTATCCGTATTTGTCACCAAAAGCAAAGTCACATGAAAGAAAACTTATTTTCAACGGTTTCTCATAGATCATATTGTATATAAAATATCACAGCTACCTCATTTTGTCACGTTTTTCTTTCTATCTTCATCGGTAGTCCTCCCTTCGGCGCCAATGTGACGGTAACTGGTTCAAAGCTAAGCTTTCGCGGAATGGTGGAAGAGAAGTTGAATTTGGACAGCATCAGCACTAGAGCAATCTTTGACAGCAGTAACCCTTGTCGTAGACCTGCAAAAGATTTGCTTTTGTAACGTTGAACATATAGCGTATATAAATTCCTACATACCGATGCAGTTGCGTGGACCAACACCGAACGGATAGTATGCGTCTGGATCATAGTTCTTCGTTGCCTCGTCGAACCTCTCAGGAGAATAGAGTTCCGGGCTCGGGAAGTATTTCTTGTTCATGCTGATGCCTAGCAGTGGAATAATTACCTGTGTCCCTTTGCGAATGACAATGTCACTATCCGGCACAGGATAGTCGATCGTACACTCGCGGTTCAGTACAGCTAGTGCAGGATACATTCGAAGCGTTTCTTTGATACACATATCCAAATACTTCAGCTCGTTGATATTGTCGTACGTAATTTCGCCATTGTAACGCTGCATCATCTCGTCTACTTCGCGCTGCAGCTTTCCCATCGCTTCCGGGTTGTGTGTGAGCTCATGCAGCGTAAAGGAAATTGCTCCCGTTGAAGTGTCTGCACCAGCAGCGTAAAACAGAAACACATTGGCCGCGCACTGTGCATCAGTGAGCGATTCTTCCGCATTGTTTCCCGCCCTGCGGCGTAGATCGGTTAGCATTTGGATGAAATCGCGCCTGGTTACCTGTCCCGTTTCACGCTGATGCATATGCGAACTGATAACTTCCGTCGTGAATTTTTTCATCGCTGGCGCAAGTGAGTTAATGCCAGTATACTTCAGCAATCCGGGACACAAAAACACACCGGTCGATCGGATGTTGTTGAGGAAGCTTTCCGGGTTGTTTAAATCTTGCAGCGCTACCCGGAACGGATCGTCGGGGTTGTGGAGACAGTTGGCTTCAAATCCGAAGAACACGGATGCAACCACATCAAGCACGTAGCGCGAAACAATGTCACGCATATTCACAAGCTGATTGTGCGTGGCCAGTTCCTCGAGAAATTGCTGCAGTTTTTTGCCAACGTCCAGAAATGTGGGAAGCATGTTTCGCAACTGTCCGGAAGTGAATGTTGGCGTGAACTTTCCTCTGAGACTCTTCCATCGTTGGCCAGGTAGGGCGAACAGGTTAGCAGACATGGGATCGCCGTGCTCGTTGCAGTAAACACCACGATCGTGGAAATGTTGAAAATCGTTCACCATGATACGTTTGGCAAGGTGTGCATCTCGGATGAGAATGGCCGGACGGAAGAACAGATACACACCGACGAGCCGATCGGTCGATCGAGCGTACAGGTTGTTAACAGCAATATTGAACGATTCTTTCTTTTCTGCCAAAATTCGGAGGTTACCGTATGGAATCTCCGGCTTTAGATTCGGGAGGCCATGCCGATCCCAGTAAGAGTACACGTACTTCAGTGCAAGAAACACAATTACTACCAAAAAAGCAATAGTATATAGGATCATATTGAACGGGGGCAAAACAATGGTTGTATGGAAGTAACAAGGAACTTCGAGCAGTTCCCTAGCGAAACAAACTATGTCAAACCAGTCTCCTTCCCTTTTATACTCCAAAACCCAGGTCGATCTAACGGAAAGTAATTGAAATGGGTGGCTTGTAAATATTTAAAAACGCATCAGCGTCACCTCTACCTATCCCGTATCAACCGGTTTGCATGCGATGTGAAGCCAACCGAACAACTCTTTCACTGCCAAGGCGGCGCAATCTCGTCGGTAAGGGTTTCGTGACGAAAGAGGCCCATCCTTCTGTATCATTATCAGGACGGAGCGTAGAACGGGAGCAAAAAGTGTACGATCACGAGTATGCATGCGAGTAAATTTTCGATTGTCATTGTCATTATTTTGATTTGTGTCTAGATGGCGAATATTTACATTCGTACGCTGTTACGATAAGCTCGTCTGCTAGGGAACGATCTAGTGGTTTCATCCGTTATTATCACTTTGAACGTTTTATAGGAATGTTTTATTTTATTAGAATCAGGGCAGGTGTGTAAACAATTACATATTAAATGTAATTGTAATTGGTGTAAAACAGAGAGACATTCAATAAAGTTGTAATTGTTGTGTTAAACCAAACAACAAATTTGGTATAGAGATGAATTGAACAATTAAAATTGAAATTTTACATAAATCATCTTTAACAATCCAAAAAGCAAAGCAATAATTCGCCTTAAAAGTGTGACCTTGTCCGGCTCTCAAAACTAGCACCAAAGAAACGACGTTTGTAGACCAGGTTAGGGTTTGATGATTAATGAGCTCATGCATACAAACAGCGAGCTAGAGTGAGGGAATGATAAGGTACGTAAAACTCTGGTTCAGTTCAAGTAAAATCCCTGGAGAAAAACTGTCTATTTCAAATTATATTTCAGCTACAAACCAAACATTACAAACAAACCAAACGACTAAGGAAACTCGCAACGCTTAACATTAGCGTTAACCGAGATTTTTGAAAGATTTCAAACACGACTGCGCATTCCTCATGTTTCAAAAGAAGTGAGAAAAATAGTTGGAGTCTATTACTCTCTTATATTTTCACGGTATTTATGAGTTGTGCACAACTCACTACAAACACCAGATTATGGAAGCTTACCAGAAGTATGAGAGTATGATGATGCAGTTTTTCACTAACAGACTCAAGTCGAAATATCAATTGCTTGCATGTTGGATGGATTTCTGGGAAATCAAAGCCCTATGGGAAAGTCGTTAATCGCCTTATCTACTCGTGGTTGTAATATTACACACAGAAAGCTGAGAAATTAAACCCGAATGCTGTGAATGGATTAGTAGCGTGAGTGTAAGTTCGCAGCAACAAAACTTATTGGAAAACAAATGGATCAGAATCGTGGATCGAATGTGAAATTTAACCGTCACTTGAAGGTTTTCTCTATCGCGGGAATTAAACTCATTTCGAATACAAAGAACTAATCTACCTTTCCATTGGCTAGAAGTAGATTGTTGAGCCTGATTTGCCTGACAAGACACGTTGATACTAGACGCAACTGAAAAATTCAACCATATGAACATATTTTTACCACTTTAAAGCACACCACCAACGACACAGTAATGGGGCGACTCTTTCGAGGCTGCTGCAGTTTAGTGCCGATTTCTCACAGATGCCGCTAGGGTCGTTTATCATTGGCAATAGGCGTCTATACGGTGTGGGACGGTATGCTGCTCTCGAAGCACCCAGAATGCGATAAAGCTCCCTTGACGTCACTCGGAGCGTTCGACAGACACAGGGGTTGATGATTGATGGGAGGTGGCCGAGGTGTTGGATACTGTTTGAAAGGGGGAAACGGTAACGTCTGAAAGTGTCCAACGGCTTGCAACAGGCAACAATTTAAACAACACAGTGCTGGGAAGAGTCAGTGGGGCTAAGCAAACATGTTCGCTCATTCATTGCAGCTACATCTACAGTGGTAGGAATAGTTCTATGATTTTAATGTGTTCGCAATTTTAATAAAAGTTAAATAAAATTTTAATAAAACTTGCATGATAGAAACTAATTAAAACACAATCGAAAAGTGATAGAAAATATCGTGAAGGTAAATGAACACAGCGTACCAAACAAGCACAAGTGCCGATGAAATTGGTCACGCACTGCCGTTCTGCCGTATGATGCAAACCCGATCGAAAGAGCGGCCACTTACTACCGGCCACGGTGTGCGTAAATAGGCTATATGGGCGACACACTCACACAGCGTGTCTTGCGCCTTATCTTGCTGCCTCGCTGTGATGCGTCTCCCTCGTTGTGTGCGTGTGCGTGACACGCGTGTGCCTGTTGGCCGTACGAACGCGAGCAGGTTATTTATATGTTCGTTGATAATTTAATTAAACTTCGGTTCAGCGTTTTGTTTTCGTTGCCGCTTCGCCATGTGTCGACAGCCAAAACCGGTAAGGCAAAAAAGTGATCGGAGAAAATGTGGGGAGATGGTTGTTTTTTCACTGTGCTTCTTTCATCCGTGGTGAGGTTTCACATGCTTTCCGATTTGATAAAGATTAGCAACGTTGAAGAGCAATCGGGCGGGATTGGCCGTATCGAAACAAAAAGAACAATGAAGCACGACAAAAGGAGGCGAACGTGGGAAATAGAAAAAAAATAATATATATCCACCACCCACCCTAGAAGTAATTGACCCCGACGTGATTTGAACACGCAACCTTCTGATCTGGAGTCAGACGCGCTACCGTTGCGCCACGGAGTCTTGGTTGACAGGGTGGTGCTTATATTGTAGCAGCTTATGCACCGCTTATTCAATGCTAGTTGCGTGCAATACGAGTTTGGCTTGGAAACGCATTTGCAATCAGTGGCATATATAAAACTAAATATTTTTATTAATTTATTACATTTACGACCGAGGAAACAATGAACAAAACGATTTAATCTCACAGTTTGGAAACCTTCCAGTAATACCACGGCTTAAGCCGTGAGTAAATACTATTTAAAATAAATAATTGCATCCGCTTGGTCTTCCCACCTAACTTGTGCACCATTTAGCGCGTTTTCGCTGTAATTTTTCTACTGCTCGACGGAAAAATGCCACACTGTCCAACGCGAACAAAGTGTAAGGAGTGAACCAAATGTGTCACTGCTAGTGAGATACCATTAATTATAAGCTTTTTAGTACCCCTTTTTCCGAACCATTCTTTTCTTTCTGTTCCCCGTGTTTGTGTGCGCGTGTACTTTCTTTCGTTCTGTTTGTACAATTTTTAACGTATCTTTCCACGTTTATCGCAACTCTGGCGCAACCTACATTACCCATTTCGCTTGCCCGTGGGTTTGCTGTTTGTTTGCTTTGGTTGGGTGGCAGATGTTTGTACTATTTGCTGCTACTTTCCGGATCCGGTTTCCATTCATTTGAAATCTTTAAGTGCTACCTTTTCCAATGTAAGGAACAAGCAGACTGGGGAAAAAGAATGGCTGTAATTTTTACAGATTAACTTAATGGTCCGCTTTAATGCTTTATTTTGGAAATTATACCTTTTTTGTCTGAGTCGTATGAGATTTTTTCTATACTTTAATTAAAATAAATATCAATTTAAAATAATTTACGAAAGAAACACATGCTTCGAATCATTCAAAATGATTGTTATTGTATTGCTTTTATAAAGGGCACGTTGACCTTTTTCTTCCACATCTTTCGACAATAAAACAAACCATTAGTTGTAAATAAGGTACAGCAAATCAGCAAAACTACTTTGCCAACCAAATGAATGGCCCATAAAGACCGGGCATACGTCTTTACCGGGTGCACCATTATCGAAAGATGGCACATTTGATTTCCTTTCAAATGGACAGTGATTTTCCAAAGCAGATCGGTTCCAATGGGTCGCAATCATCTTGACCGGGGTGGGTTTTTTTTTGCTTCTCCAGTGTGTGTGTGTGTCCCACTTCTTCTTAAGGTACAGTAAACGATGGACCATCAAACCGGCCTCACAAAAGTGGCTCGGAAAATGCGTTTACTATATCACGAGCAGAAAAAAAAGCAATGCCCGTGAATCACGGCAATTCACTTCTTTATTGGTACGGTTTCGGAAACGTGCCCGGAACCTGGTCCTGGGAATCGTGGTTTAGTGTAATGTGATGTAATGCTTACACTCCGGGCCGGGAATGGCCAACCGAATTTAGTGCTCATAAACCCCCAACCATCAGGAGAGCGTAAGAAAAAAAAAATCAGCTCAGAGATGGTGTCAGTTCTCGTTTAGATGCTCAGGTCAGGACCTTTTTCGTGTTGTTGGGGATGGTGAAAACATCCGGTAAATCATTCCAGACCACGATGCCATCGAAGATGGGGCGAGTGCTCAATTTAGGGAAATGATCAATCGGTCGCATCGGAGGGCGGAAAATCGCAAACGCTAAATCAACCCACCAATTGGTGGGACGCACCGGTTTAACGTTGATCTTTCGCACTTTCAATGATTGTTTTTTTGTTGTTGTTGCTGCAGCTGACTGTTGATAATATGTACGGTAACGGTTTTTGTTTCTGTTTCCCATTAAAGGTTCCGAGTGGTGCAACGAAAGCAACGAGCATTTCATCAACCTTCCCGCAAGTACACAAGTTGGGAACACATTTAAAAAGGATAAAACAAAAGGTAAACGGTTTGCTGCCCAATCAAACGGGTCCGAGGCAGAAGTGACTCCACTGCCCCAGAAACACCAAACCGACTGCCCAACGACCACCAGCACCGGAAACGTCTAAGGATAATCAGCATCAACATGGCGGCCACGATGAGAACCGGAGGTAAGTGTGAGGGCCGTGGTGAGGGTGCGGGGGTCGAGATTTATGAAACTCCGGCGGATCCGCACCATCCCAGAAAGCCATTCGATCCGCTACCGTTGCAGCGGGTCGTGCGATGATTTCCTGTTTGTAAACGGTGCCTGTGTAAACACTGTTTTTGTGAAACGGAGTAAAATCACCACCAGCAGCAAAATAAAAAAGAGGTAGATGGCAAGAAATCATTGCGAAACCATTTTCATTCACTGTTCCTCCCCGCTCCCCCCCCCCCCACGAGCCGGTGGAAGGGAAGTGGAGGAAAAGGGAGTCGATTTCCGATGTTCCCCCTCCTTTAGTGGGGTGGACAGTGAGGGTGTTGGTGTAAAGAGAAAAAATATTGATTCAAATATTGAAACGAACGTGACGACTGAGCACTTCCGGACCGGAAGGATACCTTTGTTTTCTCTTCCCTTCCCACATCCACCCACGCAACTGTTTTCAGGCAACCAAAAGAACAACAAAAAAATAAGGTACCGGACGAGCACGAACTAACACACATTGATCGATGGTGATGATGATCAGGCTGAAAAGGCCTTTTCCACCCGAAGTGGTCACCATTTTACGGTGTAGTTTTACCGTGGAGGGTTTGCTCTCTTTCTCTCTTTTTTGGTTTCGCTTGCAATTGTTTGTGCTTACAATTACATCATTAATTCCGGAGGCTGCTGTGCTTGCTGAGTAGTGACGGTTTTTAGGTGTTTGCTTTTCCCTTCCTCGGTACGGTGTGTATGTGGTGTCTGCTTTAGCTTCCACACTGCTGCGGCATGAGTAATGGACCGAGGCGTAAGCATTTTTCCGTTGACCAAGCCCGTTGGGTTTGAAAGGATGGTTTTTTTCTTTTTTGTATTCCAAGCGAGTAGATCGTTGTTGAGGACACGATTTTCTTAGCGCACGTGTTGATGGTGAAAATTTATCGCCTACCAGCAGGTAGGAATCCCCTGATAGCTGATTGTGCTTTGTCCCTTTGGCAGAAAGGGAAATTGATATCGATGGTGGAATCATTTGCTTTGATTGAATTGATAAAGTCGCGTCAATTTCATTTAATGTTACGGGCAGGCAGGTGCGTGCCGAATTTTAGTGAGTTGTTACAGCGATACATTTTATGTCGTTTTCATATAATAAAATCGATACATCGATAAAATTGATTATAATTTTACAAAACTTTGAATTAAAAAATCTTAATATAAATAGTTTTTTAACTATTTTAAACAAAATAAATGAGGTTAGAAAGTAGTAAACAGAAAATATGGCACTAAGCCGTCATCTTTATTAACAATAATAAAAATATAGTAGTTAAGTTTTGCATTATAACTAACATTTTAAAAATTAACTTTTACTTAACACTCGCTTAACTTTTCACCAATAACTTAAAAGTTGCCTAGAAACTGTAGATTAAATTTAATCAACGAATGCGTTTTTAATGCATTTCTTCATTTGTTTTTTGAATCCAGAGTATGAATTGTCTTTAGGAAAATTATTTCTGACTCGTATTTGACAACTCGTTTGCATTCATTGTGGCATTTTAATTACATTATTTTGAAAAATATTTCACCGAATTTTAAAAAGATGGTAAATTTCTGATTTTTATATTCTTTATATTGTTTTGTGTTTTGTATTGTTTATATTGTATTTTTATTGTTTTAGATATACAGCCAGGCCGTTCTGAAGATAATAGAAAAAAATTGTTCATAACTTCGTATTTTGTATTTTTTATTGATATTTTAAAATTATTGTGTGTGATTTTATCGTAAGATGGATAGGAAATAAAAAAAAACATGTAAAATAAAATTTAACTACTATGAAATACCCGCACCCGGGTATCGTTTATTGTAAGAAATATTTATTATATTCATTTAAAAAATATGCTTAATTTCGATAAAATGTTGAATATTTGAGCCCCATGAAGAAAAGGAATAATAATCATTTTAAAGCTTATCGTTTTGTGTATCTTTTCCTGTTTTAAATTATTTTTTAAAATCATGTTTCAACAAAACACACAACGTTCTTGTTAGCATAGAAAGCTTCATGGCGTACAAAAGCTTAGTGTACAAATTACCCTCATAGTATACGCATCGTGCGGCAAAGGCATAATGAGTAAATGAAAAAAAAGTAAACCAATGCCCAAACACACACACACAGGAACAGCCACGAGCCCAGTATCACTCAGGTTGCTAACGACAACCTGATGAATGTGGCACCAGCTCGGGTGCCGATCGTATTAAAGTCGAACACTCTCGGCTTCGTTTGGCCACATGCTATGGCCACAAACATACGAACGACAAATAAAAAAAAAGAAAACCCCACCTAACACCAGCCTTTAGAGATAGGACGAACGGACAGAACGAACGAGGCATAATTTCACGCGCTTACCAATTTCCGTTGCTTGCCGGGTGCAATCGAAAGGATGTCACATCTAACCGAGCTCCAACCGAGGGCGTATCATGAGAGACCGTTCTGGTTGTGTCAAAGGCGGACAAAACCCGACAGCAGCACCAGGGCAACTACTGGTACTGTGTCACGCGTTCTACCTTGATCTAATCTCTTTCCGTCCTTGTCGTTCCGTGCCACCGTTGGACGATGTTTAACGACGAAACGCACTCTGCGCTGGGTGTTGAAAGCATGCTTGTTGTTGCTGTAGTGTTGTGTTGTGTCTTCCTCACGCCAAACCCCACCGTACACCGGGCGCGACTTACCGGCCGGCCCCTGGTAATTAGGCTAATTAATGTTTCACGTACGCAGAAAAATTTAATTTCATCTCGTTGGCCGTCTCAGCACCAACGGTCACCGTTTGCCGAAAGCACCGACTAGTGTGGTGCTTTTCTGCCCCATGGGGGTGGAATTTGTTTTTGGGTTTTTACTTAATTTTCCTTTTTTTTATGTTTTTCGTGTTTTTTTGCTGCGCTGCGAACATGTTTGGTCAGCTAAAAGCATCCGGCAATCCGGCCCCGAGCAAGATGACGGTGGCATCAGGATGCATCGGGAGATTAATGTTGGCGGGCGTTGAACAACCCCCGGTTTGCCACCAGAACGTCCACTCGAACGGTTTTTTTGGATTATAAAACGTGACGCTGACGGGAGATGCTTTGATGCTTGACCCGTACTTGTTTTTTTGGTTTTGTGGCACTTGAGCCTTGATGTGCCACTGTGCCGAGGCGAAATAATTACCCTAATGAAGAGACGAACACTTGACGCGCCGGGTAAGCTCTTAAGCACGGCTGCAGTGATAGCTTCACAAACGTTTTCGAGCCATCACGTTCTCACCTGTGGGTGTTCGGTGTTGTTCCCTAATGAAGGTTCTTTCGTTATGCACGTGCTAAAATGTTTATGCGAATTTTAAAACTTTATAAGTGGCCTAATGCTGGACGCATGCTAGTTTGGACAAAAGGTGTAACCAATAAAAGGAAGACAAAAAACCTTTTTCATAGTTTCCATGAGATTAATGTGTGCTTTTATGTGTCGAGCATGTTATAAATGTTGCAAAAGCAACGATTAACAGACACCCCGAACGATACCCAGGTTGATTAAAGCTGTATTTTATAAACAACTCATGTGGGATAATATTTACCCAAAATCCTTTCATTTAGCACTGCATCACGCCACAGATAAAATGGTATGGAGTGATCGTTACAAACTTCGGCACCAAAACGCTCCAAAGCAAACAGTAGTTTCACGTGCTAACCACGTAATCGTGTCAATCGAGTGGGACAGTGCGATCCCAGACACAAATCACACCCGATGCTGGTGCGGTTGCGTTGCATACTGCAGCAAAATTAATTGCTTACACAAACGATACCGAGCGCGTCCACGATGTGCCCGGTGGTGCAGATAATTAGCGACCAAAAAACGATGGGAACTTTTGTTTTGTTTGCTTCACGTGTAACATATGCGCAAACAAACGGATGGTACCGGTGACAGCAAATGGAACGCAAATGCTGTCCGATGGGTGCGCCCGGTACTTTGTGCGTGTTGAAATGTATGTTTCTCTTACCGCTATTGGGGTGTGAGGCGTCGTCCCTCAATTTGCTAACAAAACGTGCCCATTATGTTTACCTTGCTTTATTTTTCTTTCCAGCGTTTCAGGTGGAATGTTGTGAAAAGTGAACGATCGATCGGTAATCGATTTGCACACAATTTGCACTTTCTGTGTTGTCAATAATTTGCCTTCCGTTTGGGGTGTAATTTCCACCCAACCGGATGCTTATTGCAAGTGGGTATGTGGGTCGGGTTTTCGATTGCCACACTCCACACAGGGGGTACGGTGCGAAAGTTTCCATCCACTTATGCCAGAATCGATCCAAGTGGGTGCATACGAACGTGTGGACACTTGGTGTATCGAAAGCGCATTCTGTCGACTGCATTCAGCTTACCCGAACTTCGAGTCACCCCGCTTCGTCACGTAACGAAGCAGTAACTCAGACAAACGCTACGAACCGCCATTGGCGAATGCGGTAAGGTTCGACTGCAGCTGTCGTGCAGTTTGGCGTACGTGCCAACCAGCAAGTGGAACGGGTTTGTGAAAATGCTGATTATGCATTCGATGCTTCCAGTTCGATATCAATCGAGCAGCCGGGTGGCAGCATTTTCCTCACCACATTTTCCAGCAAACACACTCACTTACTCCAGCTACGGCATCTTATGGGAAATGACTTCTATCTGGAAGGTTCCTACCGGGCAGGAAGCCGAAAGCGCAACGACAATTTATTGCTAGGTTTGGTTACGATTGCTTCCCGTTTTTACTTTTTTACCCCACCATTGCTCCATTTTGCTTCGTTATTGCAATAATGCATCGGCATTTTACAATGCAGTGGAAATGTTTTTTCAATGAAATGCATTCCCACTGGCTGTTCGTAGAAATGGGTTGCCTCGTCGGAACATGCACTCCCTGCTGTTGCATTGTGACTGGTGCACACCCTACAGCACTTTGCATTGTCCGGATCGGATCATTCGATCGGTCGTGGGTGCGCTGCTAGGCTGGCTTTGATGGATGCAGTGCCGAACAATGGCGCTGGTATGGATTGATAAAGCCTTTAATGGGCTTTCCGCAGGTGTGAAATGCCGCTCTCTGTGCATTGTTCTAGATGAGTGCGCTTTAGCGAATCTGTTCAACAAGTGCCTGATAGGTGGTAAAATGGTGCTCCGGTGCTAACAGCCTTTAAATTAGAAGGTTTGTTTTTCTTATTGTCCATTAGAAGGGTAGTTTGTGTTGTGATAACGCTAGACGAAATTGATTAGGTAGGCTCTTGTTTAATAAAACAACATTTTTCGTTTAAACTGTATATTTCTCTCGTTTATTTTCTACTGACGTGTTTGTTTTTTCTTATTGTACTGCAGAACAGCCAGGCCATTAATATTGTTATTTTTAATGTTGTTTATAATGAATCATCGCGGTTCAACACCTTATAATGATGAATTTTAAATAAAAATAGTAAAATACTTTTATATAATCTTTACACAAGTAAAGCAAACAATTCATGGCAATAAGGAACTAATTACAAAAAAATATTTCAACTGCAAATTGAAAGCAAAAATTAAAATTATTACCGATATAAATACGAAAATCCCGTTCCCCATAGCATGGTCTGACTAGCTGGCTACGTGGTAAACTTAGTCTTAAATTATAATAAAATATCTTCTATCTTAATAAATTTATCGATTTATCATAATATAAAAAATGCGTAAATTAATAACAAATTTTAGTTTTCATATCTCGTTAACAACGTCTTTTTCTTCGTCTTTTTTCATAAAATGATATTAAATATTGTTTTCATTTAGTACTGCCACTAGCTTATAAACTAAAAAAATGAAACAAAATGGAGACGCCTGGTACTTTATCAAATTTAATTTTTACATCCTTGGTAAATGAAAGCTCAACAAATATTAGCTAGTCACAATTATTTTATTTCTTTTAAATAAATTTCCTTATTTTTGCCTGTGATAATTTTACGAACCATTCCCGATACAGCCTCCGTTAACTCACCATTCAACGCACAGTGAAATCAGCAGCTCGACCCGAAAAAACGGCTGCTGTTTGGCAACATTGCAGCTGGTTGTGTTGGTGTCCGTTTAATCATTGCTGCTCCTTTCCGCTCTGTACCACGCGTGCAGCAGTGTACGTGCCACAAGACCATGCCTATGCAATAAAGAAACCCCGAGAACACACGAACACACTCACCACCGACGGGGTTATTCATTTCCCATTTCCTTTACAATGCTGACCCGTTTTGGAGTTGGCAAGGCAAAACAGTAGGGGGGAAAAAAAACAGGGAAAAAAGCACGAGAACGAACCCGAACGAACACCCGAAATAGCTCATCTGTTTTGTGGTGAGTTTGTTGATGTCGGTGGTGAATATCGTACGACGTGCTTGGTGGTGAGTGTAGCGCAAACTTCACGCTCACGCTCACGCACCACCGTGATGGTGGTGTTGGTGCGCACGGACACGGGATGCTGCGATGGGAGGGTGAGGGATGGGAGGAGGAGGGAGAGAGGGTGGTTTTCGCGCTCGGAAAAAGCTCTCGCAGCTCACCGCCGTCACACCAGCAAACGAGCAAACAGGAGCAGAATAACATTGACAGAATTGACACATCTGACTCACTCAGGGCACAGGGACTGTTATTGTTTTGGTTTGCCGGAGCTGTACACGTACGGTGCACGTGTTTATGTGTGCGTTTGCTGTGTTTGGCTTGTGGCAGTTGAATGCAAGCCAAACAAATGCTCGGCTAGCGTTTGCAGTGGTTGCTCTCGTTGCTGGCACGGCTTTAACGCTCTCGTCTGTCTGCGTTTCTCGCGTGTAATGTAACCTTTTTCTCTTACCTTGCTACGGTTGTGGAAAATGGGACCTTTAGCACATACACGAAAAAAAAAAACAAAAATACGGTGGATAAGAGGTGGCTCGAAAGCAGTCGTCTTTAACTCATTCGAAGGGTTAACCGTGTGTGAGTGCGAGTGATTTGTGAAGACTTGCGTGTTAAGGGATAATCGTATTGTTGTGATTATGGTTACAAGGATTTAGCAAAATACATCCAGACAATGGGGATAAAAAGAAGCATTTCCATTTCTGGACATGATAAAAGGTAAAGGATTCTTTACCATCTTGAACAAACCGGTCACACATTGGAATGCTGAAACTCTGGAGCTAGCTCACAGCTTTGCGTGTGCAGAGAGAAGCAACTACTAGTAGTCGTTTAGCAGCAGTTTGCGAGAGTCATCCTAGTCGCAACTAGAGAAACCCGTCCCGGAAAAGAGCTGTGCGCTTTCGTGTGCTGTGTGGCGAGTCTCACCATGAGCTCATCCTTCACGGTGAGATGAATCATCGTCCGCTATCTCATCGCTATCTGTCTTACCTTTACGCAGCCGAGCTCGCAGCATCCACCAGTCAGTTGAGTGAGTTGAGCTCATCTCATCAAGCGCTTGTAGCAGCTCACAGGCAGGAACTCACCACAGCGCTTGACACATTGTGCAGTGGCAGTTTTTTAGCAGGACACGGAAGCGAAAAACCCAGGCACCGTGTGCCACGCTGGTGCTACCTCTGCCTCGGCAGCCCGTATATCCTTCACGCGTGTGACGCCTGTTCTGTACGCGCGCACGTATGTGTGCAACGGGATACGAAATTCACGGTACGTTCGTACGTGTGTGTTGCGTTTGTTGTCTTCAGGCGACCGATCGGCCCACTCACACACGGTGTGGCGTTTCGCTGCGAGCGGCGCTTAGTGAGTGACGTCACGGCGGTCGGAAAACACGTACCCTGTACGGGGCATTTCTTCGGTGCGCGGTATCGAAGCGGTCGTGCACCGAAAAAGTCGTGCATTTTGTGACGAGAATTGTTAGAGTGTATTCCTTTTTCTTTCGTTTCGACCAGTGCATCCGGTACCGGTGGATGAAAAAGACGCGTGTGTGAGTGCTTTGCCGAGTGCGTGTGGAGCTGTGTGAGAGGAAATTTGTCCGGTCATTTTCCAACGATTTTCTTCGCCCGTTCTTCGTTGGCTGTCTGCCAAAAAACAATCGCCCAGTTGTGCGGAGCGTAATCTGTTGCCATACGTGAATGTGAAAAAGTCTCGACCCCGGGAAACCAGTGACGAAGCAGGCTTGCCATTGAAGCATTGAAGTATATTGTGCCAATACTGTACATCTAGATATATCGGGGAGGGTTACGCAAAAAAAAAGGAATGGCAAAACTTTCCTTTAGCAATCACAGCATTTGCTAAAGGAGGAAACAAAACGTTAGTGAACGGCCAAATGCCATCTCGTCCCACGCCTTCCCCCCTTTTACGGATGACCTAATGGCGACACTGTAAGAAGTTCCATTTTCACGGCTCATTTGGAAAAGCGGGCGGATGAGAGAAAAAAGGCGAACGCGAAAAGGGAATGAAAAATGTTTTGCTTCTAAGTATGAACACACACGCACATTCGCACACACACGCACACACAGCCACACACCTTTCCCCCCGGAGGGTCTATTGTTTTTCTTCCGCCCTGACGACGAAGGTCCTGCTGCTGTAGTCCCAATGGCATAGTGTTGGTGGGGCTCTGGTCGTCGTGTTTGTGTCAACGGTTTCCCTTTGTTTTTTTTTTGTTTTTGCTGGATGGATGAAACATCTGCTTGGGCATCGTGGCCACACGGGACGCTGGACAAGTTCCATCCGGGGATGGGAAATACAAATGAAGGTTAAGGAAAAGTCATTATTTTATGACGACATAAAAGTCTGTCAACATTTTGTCACTCGTCCCGAGTACGATGCAGCCTCGGTTTCATCTTCACACCGTGAGATATGGGCTGTTTTGGGGGCGTGAGGGAAGGGGGGACAACTTTCGTTGGACGTCCCACTTCGCCAGAAGTCCATGCGCCAACGGAAAAGTGAGGCAAAATTGGCGAGATTAACTTTTTGATTCCTTCGTTCAACAATCCCGCAAAAACCCTTTCTCTGATTACTACCACTACTGCTTCCCGGTGGTCTTCGCTTGCCGTGCTGCTGGAGAGAAACTTTCTTCACTCCCCAATTTCCCCTACAACTCCAAACCGCACAATCAATTTTTCCTCCACTTTTTGGCATTACCAAGGCATGCCGGAACGAATGTGACACCTTCGGATCCGGTGGAATGGCTGGCCTTGAACGTGGCGCACCGACCTGAAGCAGCTGAGCTGACGAATGAATTATTCATAAAAAAAGGGCACGCGGGCACATTGAGTGTCAAATATCTCGTTACGTTTCGAACGTTTGTGCGTGGTTCGGGGCCACCGTCGGGTGTAAGGAAGGATGCAGAAGAGCTACGGATAAAGTTTACGGTTGACGTTTTCCCAGTTTGCAGGCAACGAAAAAATGGAACCTCTCCGTTCACGCGTTCTTGGTGCTTGTGTCCCTACGATAGCTAATCGAATGACGATCGGGTAGTGTTAGTGTTACGAGTGTGTAAGCGGCCCGAGGTGTGGCCGGGCTGCGAGACGCTTGCCGAGCAATTGGAAACCGGGTGTTAAGAAGGAAGTTTTTCATTAAGATTATTGAAATCGTTGAGCGCTGCCGTGCCGACAGCTACTGCTCATCGGCTATCAACAACCGGGCGGTACGGAAATATATGCGTCGTCCTGTGTCGTCCTGCGTGTGAGACCGAGCGAAACGGCAGCAGCTGCTTCACGATGGGATAAAGGAGCTAAATTACAACGTAAAACAAAACAAAGCACAAAAGGAAGGAGGAAATTCTTTGCGACAGAGCAGACACCACAGATAGCCCTGCCCTGAGTGACATCAGGTAAATTGTTTTCCAACACGTTGCCTTCATGTTACACGGAGAATGCTTGCGAAGAGACATCCCGTGAGAGTTTGGTTGGTTTCAATATTTCAGCATCGCTTATGAAACTTTTGGACATGATCGTGGAACTAAAGAGGCAAATTAATACGGAGAGAAAAAAGTTAAATTAAAGCTTTGTAAATAAATGCACTAAGCGTACTTAAGTGGAGGTTCTTCGGTATCATTTTTAAGACGTGACAAGATCATTCAAAGCTGTTTGAAATACATTTTCTTGAGTAGGCAGTCACAAATATTATCAATTTTCTTCTATACAGGAACATTATTAACTGAACTGGCGAAAATGTTTCGCGCATTGCATACTTTCAGGATGATATAGCTCGCAACGCTATTAAAGTATGCAATCTGCGTGACAGCACTAAACCGTCCACCGTCCGATGACGATTCCCATTGCATGAATTTCGATTTTTGTGTTCAACCTCATCCTAAACGTCTATTAAACGGAGTAAATTATTCCGCCTACATTATGGATATCTTGTTTCATTGAATGTGAACAAATTTCCCATCTCGCATTACCGGTTCGAAGTGGCGCTGTGTAATTGCAATTTGATTTACAAACCAACACACTCTCACCGAAACCATATGGTGCTGCATATATCCCCGCGTGTAAGGTGTTGGAGACACACAACAACAAAAAAAAACACACACACACATAATTTATATGCAAACCGTACAAATACTTTAAATTAATTTGTACCATTTTGCTCCCTCGTCACCGCAATACCGAAGCAAGATTAATAATGGCCTGCGGGGTCGTAATTTAAATTTCCAAACTAAACCACCGTAACGAAGCACACACACACACACACGAACACATATGTACAATCTCAACCAAGGAAGAAAGGCTGAGATCCCTTTTCGGTGTGTTGTGGGATTTAGATGAAGCCGGCAACAATTTCATCACGCGTAATAAACGCGTGTCGCACGCCCGCTCGGAAGGCAAAACCCCCATTCCGTGAGGGTTTGTGCATTTGCGAAATTGTTGTTGCGTGATGTTTTATGGTGCAATACATAATCGGTTACACCGTATATCATCTCGGGGTTGTTTTGTTGGGCTTTTTGTTTTTTTTGGTTTTGGTTCAATATAAGCCCCACACCCGGCCAGCCATTTCGTTACAGCCAATTCCCCATGTCAGGCGCAGGCTGCGGATGCCATTTTTTAACACGTGTAGGCCACGCATGTTGTTGCTGTTGATGGTTTTATTATTTGCCTGCATGCGGTACATTGCGGGAGACAATGGGCAGAATTACGACCCTCCCGGGAGCTATTTTTGCGTCTGTTTTATTGGGTTAGCAGCAGCAGCAGCAACCATGTACGGTCGCTTTCCCCATTCATGCAGTTGCACGATATGAACTTCCTTTCTTTCTCTTTTTCTATTTTATTGTCCCCTAATGAACACATACAGACAGAAATAGTCCCGAGATTGGCCGGAGTGTAGCGGGCTAGCCCGTCTGTTTTTGTCCCAGGGAAGGTACGGACCAAAGACCCTTGCTCTTGGGAGTGATGCTGGAAAACAAGTAAAAGAGAAGTTATTGTGACATTTGGGCAAAGTGTCCTTA
>STHB01000003.1:12958859-13025671 GCA_018908115.1 Anopheles rivulorum
GTCCCGTACCGTGATGTGATACACCTGAGGGTTTCGATGAACATTTCGTTGGTTACTGGCGACGTGAGCTGTAGCTACTTTGTCTTTTTTACTGCATAATGGAAACTTTCGAATGCATTCTCTATATTCCCTCTCGTGCTAGTACATCGGTAGTATCGCCTTGATAAATCCTCCTCCAAGAACAGATATCGAGAAGCAGTAATGCAGCTGGATAAGATATCATTATCTGCTCTTATCTTGTGATATAAAATACATTGTTTTACAACGCTTTTGTTTCCCTTTTTTTCCAAAAACGAGAATCCCACTCGAAGGAAATCGAATAGCGCTGAAAGCTTCCTTTATTTTCTCTCCTTTGGAAGCTTAAAAGTTTGGTGATGTTGGTAAAGATATCACACACATACGCAACTTTTCTGCTGGCGTTATCATTCGGTTGCTAAGGATAGGAACTCGACACCACACTAATGCGCCCTTTGTTGCAACCTTTTCCACATACGCATGTAGCCGGAGAACATAAATGTAGACCGAAGGCATTTGCTTTTAGTGGCACTTGGTAATAAATAAAAACAAATACAAATCTGCACCTGCCCTTACGAGTCGGGTGGCTTCGTAAGCCTTCGCATTCTTGTCGTACGCAAGGAAGGTTTCCATTTTTTCTGCTACCGTTTGCTGTTTTGCCAATGTTTTATGCCACCTACTCCCTACCTACTAACCCTCCTCCCCCACCCACTCGACCATGGTGTCTCGATTTCACATTATCTGTCCCAAAACACCCAGCAACTGTATGGTGCGGCGTGAATCGGATCACTGCTTGTGTTTTTTTTTTTTTTTTTTTGTTAGAGTTTGTTTTCCTAGAAGTAACGCCAACCGTCTACGAAAACATGTATTTATTGTTCGAAACAAATAGCCCAAAATGGGCTGCAGATGCCGTAAAGCTAGGTGGATTATTTTGTTCGGGCCCTCTAGCAGAAGACGCAGTTCGCACCCGTATTCGAGCAGAGATGAGTTTGCAATGGGATCGTGCAACAGACAAACACGCGCAACTCGATGTTTGCCGTTTGGTTGGTGAACTGATGTCCCACCCAACGTACACGGTGTACAGCGTCACCGATGTCGGGCTGCAGTGAAATTGCCTATCCGAATGGTATGCTGACACGTGGGCAGCGATTCGAAAGCAACATTTATGGGAAGGAGGACATTTTGGTTACGTACAAACATTCCCGTCTGTTTGCTAATGATGTCGTTTGCTGTTTCATTTTTTTCTTTCCACCTTCGGAAGCTTGTTATCGAGCATATTGATAGCAAAGACCGAATGTTCGGTTCGGTTTTATTGGGGGGTACACGTGGGTTGATTATGATATTGTTCGAGTCCTGATTCCTGTCTAACCGCTGTTTTGTTTGTTTATTTTCTGCATCGTTCTCTCTCCCAGGTCTCCACCACGCTTCGTCCCTGGGAAATATCGACACATCATCGCAGGTAAGTGAAGCGCAACAGAAACTTACTCACCGTCACCGGTTTACACACAAAATTATGTTATCATTTCAAACATGTAAAATTATGCTTGATTTGTTGGTGTAAACCTATTTTTTCCATTTGTTGCTTAAATAGGACACTATTGACATACTAGTTGCATAACTTGGGGCGTTTTGTATGGTTTAAGAGCTTAGTTTGTTCTTCGCCGTAAAACGCCTGAAAGTATGCAAACAGGTATCAATTATTTTCAATAATTGTACATTATTCGTCAAATTTGTAATAATGTATTATTCTATAAATTTTTATAGATTTGATTCCATATAATTTAGTTATTAATTTTATTATATTTTTAATTAATTTAATAAATTACATTTTTTCTACACAAAACACGAATTGAATTCGGATTGACCGTTTCTCTCAACATAAAAAAACAAACCCAACAACTAAGAGCACATTTTCCGTTCTGTTTTCCCCCTAGGCGAAGGTAAATTTTGCGGCCCGCAGTTACGACTCCGAAGATGAGAATATGGGCAGAAAGAAGGGCCGGCCTTTTGAGACGGGACCCTGCTCGAGGGCTCCCGTCTACTCCAAGGGAGACATACGCGAACAGGTAAGCTACTGCCCACCGTCTCGTACAAAGCAAAAAAAATCGTCCGTGGGGAAATTTCGCCAAACGGCTTTCTTAACAGTTAATTCGATTACTCGATCGGCTCGTGGTCCGACCAGTCTCCGATCGCAAACCATCGCACCGATTCCCCTGTGTGTGATAGGCTGCCCAGCCAACTTCGAGGCCCAAGAAGATATCTCAAACGCGCGACCTGGCACGCGTTGGTCCGTCGGCTGTACGGCGTTAATATTCATTCGGCCATGGTTCGGTGCTGCCCAGCAGTGAAAAGATACGATTTCGCCCGTCCAGAGCCGACGCACACAATACGGCTGGCGGTCCGGGGTGCTTCTTTGGTGGTCGCTTTGGGAGCCGTTTTGCAAGCCGCTGGAAGCTGTTTAATGAGATTGCCAGGGCTGGCAGTGGGAAAAATTGTCACCCGCACCGCCATTTTGTCCGGCTAGCTTCGAGTAGAACCGCCGTCAATGGGTCCGCCGCCACCATTATTCGCAATTATGCAAAATGAGCAAAACCGGCCAACACAGCCGGGGAAGGAGATGCTTTATCGTTGACACTAAAGTTTTTTCCCTTTACGGGCAGCTCGGGTGTTGGAGGTTTTAAAGGTTCGTTCGGTTCGGGGCGAATGGCGAAACGGTAAAGGCGGTGAAAGGCTGTTGGATGTTTGTGGAAAAATTTTGAAAATCATGTTGAACCATAATTGATTGCGGAGTCGAGGCAAAGCAAACAACTTTAAATGGGCACGCTTCTGTGCTGTGTGCGGGCGTAATGGTTGTCGCCGAGGCACGATAGCAACGACGTCCGGGAAAAGAAATTCCCAAGTGCCGTTCCTCGATAGCGGCCACTCGCGGTGGAAAAGGTACTAGTTTGCACAAGGGAAAAAAATCTCGATCGGGTAACGTGCCAAAGAAAGAGGAAAAAAAGCACAAACCCTTGACCAAACTCCGCTAATGAAACCGACCACGAATGGAAGGCACAACGAAGTTGACAATGAGTGCGCGAAAAGTTTTTCGTGCGTCGTTCGAAATGAATCGAAGTTGGGCAAAGTTTGTCTTCCCGTTCCCTGTTGGTCATATACAACTTCCCCACAAAGATCAGATCGCAAGCCACCGTCTCACTGTCACCTTCTCCTGGGAAATTAATAGCTTCCCTCGCTTCCAAGCGTTACGCTCGCCATTAATCATCAACGCGCTCGAACGAAGAAGCGCCCGACAGACGCGCACGGTGGATCAGTAAAGGTTTGATTGTTTGAAGATTTCTGCAGATTACCGGAACAAACCGGGTACACGGTTTGAGTGATTGGGCGCATCCCGAGTAGAAGCCTGCCGCGACGCCAGCAACACAAACGGTTTTGATCATTGCTCAATCGAAACTCGCTTGTTGCGTGATTGATGAGCGGCGCGGACTTGATGTTGGGGAGGGGAGGGAGGATGTGGGGGGTTTAATGCAGAGGGGTGGGGGGGTTCCGAAGGGTAACGAAAGGAGTGAAACAGTGGCGGAAGGTTTGAACATTTCGCCCACCGTGCACAAACGTTATCGCGTTTCGTGTTTCCCGGTGAGGGAATGTTTTCACCGCATCACAACCTTTGTGCGCCGCCCAGGTGAACCCTCCACCTGCAGCCTGTGGGAGACTTGACAGCGACTTTGACATAACAATTTGATAGCGTCAAACTTTTCTGCCTCCTAATGTGCCTTGCGCCCGGTCCCGAATCGAGCGGGAAAGTATTCGCACAAGGAATTTGTGTACGAAGCATTACCTGCCTTGGTTCGGGAAATGGAACATTTTTGGTGTGTTAGTGTGGTTTCGGTAAGTGTGGGCATATTATGGAAATATGTTTAGCCGTACGTACGCCAAAATGGTACAAATGACACAGTTTTCGTGGCACCCTTTATGAGCGGCGCATGGGATTATTAATTCATGGCCCTCCCCCAAATACCCAACCCGGAAAGCTTTCGGTTGTGTTTTATGTTTCCAAATAACCATAAAATATTCAACCAATTAGTGGGTGGGATTGAAAAGCACTCAGGTTCATGTAAATGGTGCCACCATATTGTGACACACGGTGCGATGTAGTGCAAGCACCATTTAGTAGCAGGATTTAGTTGTCTCCAGGTCTCAGGCTACTGTTGTTTAAATTACAATACGTGGGAACTAGTTTAAAATTTAAGAAAGTTAGCCTCTGTACTACGAGATTTTTGAATAAGTTTTCTTGCATAAAAACTATCCAAATTGGACAAAATTTTGAAGTGAATATATTATTTTCACTCTCTAAGATCAAACTATTTTGTTCTTTTTGAAGCTTGAGCCTGATTGCCTCAAGCAACAGCAAGCAAATATCCATCATACAATTTATGCATCGGTTTCCAAGCTTATTTGATTGATCCGCATCCCCAAAAAAAACATTCCTCATCACATGTAATGCGATCTTCGCGGGCTCTAACAATTGCTGGAGGTGTTTGTGTTATTTCCTCCCGTTACTTCAACAATATGCTCAACACCCAGAGCATTGCGAGCCACCGGAATCAAATATTATTCGCTTTTGCGGATGGCGTTGATTGATTTTTTTTTTTTTTGCTCAATCCATTCCACCGTAGATGGAATCGAACCACCATACACCGGTGGTTTTTCTTTGCCAACATTGCTCGGCCACTCGAGCGCTTCACAAAACCCGCCGGTGGGGACGAACAAATCAAACAAGTGCGTTGGTTGTGTGCTTCTGGAAATGGAAAATGTCAACAGTGTTTGACATTCGCGAATGGCTTTGGCGACACTGTTTTCTTTTTTCGTTTCATTTCTTTTCGACATTGAAGTTTCTGCTGGTGTTTGAAGAGACCAAAATATGTTACGAAGCAATCTGGAAGGCTAATATTGGTGGAAGTAAATTTCTACACACACACACACATTCCGGAAATAGTGCATTTTGTAACGAATGTATGCATCGAATGCTGTCGTATAATCCTTTTTTTGAACATTGGTTAACCGTTTTCTTTCTCGTCTCATCGTTTTACAGTACTGCTTGACGGATCGACAGCTCAACTCAATAGAGCAGCCACGGCGCGAGCGATTTTTTGGCTGCTGGTCCGGTCGCAATGCACCCCAATCGTTCCTGGGCGTTTGTGTTGGGCGTCGGGCGCCCTCCGACGAGAACCTCGCCGATTATGCACCGATGCAGCGGTATCCTAGGTAGGTTTACAATTTTTTTTAATATTCTTCCATTTTTATGAATCGAAAGTTTAAATTTTTACTTAAATCATTCATTTACTTCAAGTAGATGATGGTGAAATGTTTAATAACGACAGTTAAATAATGCCAATTAATGTTTCATATCTACACGTATTAAAATACATTTTTTCGTTTAAATTGCACAACTAAAGGAGTGAATTGTATATAATATTGCATACTTTTAGGCGTTTAGCTCAGAGCATTTCTAGAGCTGTCAATTCAAAATACTCTTTTGATCACGATTTTCTTCTAATCAAAATTCTTTATCGAGTTGTCAAACCTTTCATTCTGTGGAATCTTTAGGATGTGATTGACATTCTCTTCAATTCGCTTTTATATTCGTGAATGAACTCTAGGTATGTCAAGGCAAACGATTGGCATTTTGGGATTTAAATAACCATTTCCGATAGACATCATTGCCAACTTTACTGTTTTATTGGCCTGGGAGATAGAAGTCAATTCCAATATTTTAGAACCATTTCATGTGCTGCTGAATCACATTAAATGTTGCCTGCGTTTTACTGAATTTAAATCAACACGAACATCTAAAGCAGCTCAACATCTTTTCGTAAAAGTGAAGCTATCGTCTAAGGGATGCTTCGCGCCGTTGCCTAACCGCCACAACATCATGCCAAGATCAATATAATTCTTCATTATGGATGCTACCCTGCTCGTGACTATCTCACAGGATGACCTTCTCGCGGGACATACACAGACAGTGCACAGTGGTAAATTGTGTATGCGGTGACCTGTGCTGCGAGCAGGCGAAACGTACGTAACGTTTTGCGACGTTGGGTAATTTTTATTCATTACCATTTGAATTATGCACACTCATTTCACGGTGTGGAACGTGCAGGTTTGCGAAGTTGTTGGGTCGGTTCTTGCGCGGTACAGGATGACCGTCCTANTATAATTCTTCATTATGGATGCTACCATGCCCGTGACTATCTCACAGGATGACCTTCTCGCGGGACATACACAGACAGTGCACAGTGGTAAATTGTGTATGCGGTGACCTGTGCTGCGAGCAGGCGAAACGTACGTAACGTTTTGCGACGTTGGGTAATTTTTATTCATTACCATTTGAATTATGCACACTCATTTCACGGTGTGGAACGTGCAGGTTTGCGAAGTTGTTGGGTCGGTTCTTGCGCGGTACAGGATGACCGTCCTAAGACACAGTCCACCGTAATAGCCCGTACGGCAAAGGGCTATTAATAGCTCGGTGTGCTGTGTTCGTAGAATATCGTACACTCACTTCTTTCTCCCGCTTCACTAAGCTCTAATGGTTTTTGCGCTGAACGTTCACGCCAGCCTTGAAAGTCTTGCGGACGAAAAGTGCACTTACGAGGAAACTTTTGCCAACGGAAAACCCGACCAACCCAACCGTTCGGGTCAGTTGGATGAAAGCCAGCGGAAGATAAATTGAAGTTCAATAGGTACCGAAGTTGGTGAAATCATAAATTGCACCGCATCGACATCGTCCGTTGGCATCGGACGTGCCGACGTGCCGAGATGCCGTGGATCCAGCGCTTGGTGGACAAACCGGTGTGCATTACCCACAAAATCTGCTCCATATCTTCGTCACTCACTCACCCGACGCATTATTCGGGTGATAACATCAGCCGGCCATGTGTCTCCTGCTCCCTGGTCTCATCAACAATGTCTCACGAACTGCACCCGGTCTACCCAGTGTGCTCACTGCCATCTCCTATGGCGATAGTGGCTGTCCACTGTATGTGTGCTGGAACGTTTCTCAGCTTGATTCAGTTAATGTACACGGTCTTCTGGGTTGGTCTTTCTGGTCGATCGGAAAAACATGTCCATCGACCATCGGTTGCGGTTCACAACCATAGATGCCAGGACCAGCAGATAACTCGCCACTCGGGATTGTCACTAAACAGTATGGTGTCGTCGTTGTTGTCGTCCAGCGTACAACCGGTAGATCTGATGGCTGGAGCTGGACCACACATGCTCCAGGCGTTGCCTTCGCTACTGAACCAATTTATCTAGGTGAAGGCTTTCGGGGTTATCCATTCCAGCATGATGTGTCCGTTTGCACCGATGTTAGCGGTAACGAGTACTGCGAGACAAAAACACACAATCGGTTCTTTGGTGGTTCGAAATAGTACTGGCACCGTGTGCAAGGGAATGGGAATGTTGCAGTAAAATGTGTTTTTTTTTTGTTCCCCATCTCCACATCATGTGGACACGGTTTGTCGCGCGAAGGCCATTCGGGGCAATGGAAGACCAGATAGGAATTGGGTCACATGGTATGGTACCTACCTACTTTCGATATTCGTGTCGGTACGGTAGGGTCTGCGTACGGCGAAAAATGTACGGTATGTGCCAATAGCTTTGTCGTTCGCTGCAACCACCGGCACGCAGGTAGTGTTGAATCTAGATCGCAGATAGCACAAAAGCATTAAATTTTGTTTGCAGTGCCGCACATTTGATCAGGGAGAATTGGATAAAAGTATTGATTTTAGGGTACGCAACATAGTAGATGCAGTTGAATGGGACGTTGAGATTCGGATAGGTATTTACATGGTAACATCTCTTACATTGTTATCGATCTTTTGTAATATCGATACAGTGGTTGGGCCTGTGATAGTGGCATGCGTATTTGTTATCGATCTATTTTTATTTTTTATTGAAAACCTTTACTAGCTGTACAAAACCGTTTTATAAGGATTTATATTGTGATCGTTACTTAAAAGACATAAGGTTATAAATGATCTATAAATTTGAACATTGTTTCAAATCATGCGAATAGCATACCTTCAAGGCGCATTGCTGTAAAATGAACTAGAATTTTAGAGTATCGTGAATTGAGAAGAAGCTCCCGAAAGTATGTAACTTGCAATACAAACTGCAGCTTTAAATAACGTTTAACCATTTGGTGCATAATTTAAAGTTGTTAGTACAAAAACTCCAACAATCATAATTATACAAAAGATTTGTTACACACGGTAACACTTACAGAAATATCAATTTGTCTACCAAATGAGTCAATTACTGTGATAAAAAAGAGACGATTCCATAAATTTAATTCATAAAAAACCATTCACATTGCAAAAGGAACGGAATGCAAAATTGTTTCAAAACGTCTACACATTCATCATAACACACTTATGAGCACTTCCCATTCAAATTGCTTGCCACGCGACGGGTTTTGCTTGCGCTAGGAAAGGTCCACCCATTAAAATAAATAACTTTCATCTATGCGGACCATCCTTCTGGTGTGTCCCATGTTTTTTTTTTTTGTTTTTTCTCTGCCCCGAATCGCGCAGCAAAACAAAACCATACAAAAGCATTATTAACACCAATGGGTAATGGGGTAATCCACTGACTGGAATAATATCCCCTCCTTTCTTTCAGTAAAGTTTTATGTTTATGCTTAAAAAGCAAATCCTTCTGCTTCACCTCCATTAAGGCGCTAACAGAACGTACACTGACGGACCCGGTGTGCCGGTGGTTTACGAAAAGAAATACATGCAAACATGATTCTTTCATCCGTTATTTCTACGGCTTCCATACGGGTAATCTCATTCTTAGCCCAAGCTAATTCAATTCAAAATGCTTTTTTTTTTGTCCCGTTACACCTTTCACCGGTGGGCGAAGCTTTTCTTTCGACTGTTCTGTCATCTTCTACTGCCCCACCGCCACCTTCACCTTCGGCTCTTCTTTCATCACCATTGGGCGCACATAAACGATGAAATATTTGTCACGGAAGTATGAGTTCACACCCCATCCCGCAAGACGCACGGACGGAGTACGGGTGAAATGATGAAAATTCAGCATGAAACTCTAATCCTTGCTTTTCGCTGGAGAAAGCCAGGCCACATGCATAAAATATTCTTTTTTATGATAATTCAAGCTGAGCGAAAAAAATGAATAAAAGAATGTAACCCAGCTCCTTCCATCAACGGAACCCCCAGGTGGTGACTTTCGTTTGAACCTATGCGACCTATTGGGCAATGTATTTTTCCTCCCTTCTTTTTTGTCCTTGCTTTGTTTCGTAAAATACAGAACGCAACACCTTTTCATTTCACCTCGTTCTCGGAGGCCACTATTAAAGGTTGACCTAAATCCCGGTAAAGATGAAACCCGGGCGGACAGCTGTTGCGTAGCGCAGTGGTTGACTCGTGGACAGGTACCGAATCAGAAAAAAAAGGCCATCGTCGAGCAGATGGCAATTTTTCGAATCTCATATTCATGATCATCAGCTGGGAAACGGTACGTGGGGTCGTTTCGCTTCACGCTGAACCCGAGACCGCGCAGGAAATGTCGTTGTGTCTCCGCTTTCTTTTTGTTTTCCCCGTTTTCAGGTCCGACCATCAGGTGCCAAACGAATCGTCCCCTTTTTTGGGATGGGGTGCTCGATCGTTCAACTGATTCGGGCTTTGCCGAAATGCTAATGGAATTCAGCTACAACTCATGATTGAGTGGGGTGCCGGTGGGGATTTGCCGATGCAGCAGCACAAGAACCATTCGTTGGGTCCTTAAACAACGGATCGGGCCTTTTTTCTTTCGGGGGGGCAACGGTTCAAGCAAAAAGCCGAACCCAAAAAAGTAAGGATTTTCTCCGGATAAAGACAACTGGTACGCGCGACACGCGGCATGATTATTATGCAGCTCACAAATTACAACCGTCACTGTGCTCAAGTCGTTGGCCTGCTGGATTGAAATAGCTTCACGTAGATCGTCGTCGGTGCGAGGCGGGACTGCAGGTGTGAAATTTTAATTCATCCAACCATTCGGCACACTGGTACGCGATGGCACGTACTGTTTGAAGCAAGCCTCAATCATGCCGGTAAGCATGGGAGAGCGTTGTACTGTGAATGAATTAATTTAAATGAAAATATGCGTTTGACCCAGTTGCGCAATTGTGCTTTAACGCGGTAGAGTATGAAGTTACAGTTTTGTTAAAGCTGAGATGGTGCTATACGACATCATGTACTATTTTTTCAGTTTGCATTTTGCAAACGGAAATTAGTATTGAGCAAAGCTAAAAAAATTTTTTCTGAACGATAAAATGTAATTTTAACTTACCACTCGAAATTTAAAGTATTATTTAACAATTATTCTTGCATTTAAGTTTACTAATTAAAATAAATTCTTTATAAATCCATTACATAAGCGCTTTAAGCTATGCGAGTTGCCTAAATTTTGGGCGTTTCGTTGTACTTAGAACATTACATTGCATAAGTTCGGGCGCAATATTATTTGTTTCAAGAAAACAACTTTGTTAATACAAATACGTGTAATTATTTTGGTTACCTTACATGTATTTTGAAACTATTTATCTTATTTACTTATCTGTAACGAACAAAGATGCTGAACAACGCACATAAAATAGTAACAAAAGCGTACAGTATCTAACAATAGTCGAAACTTAAAGTACCGACCAGAGGAGGAGTTTATCTTAGCTTTGCTGTAAAAAATCCTTTCTCTGTACTGAAAATGATCGCTATTTCTTTCCTCACAATTGACTTTTCCGTTCCCATGGCACGGACAGTAAATTAAGATCCTCCATCGTCCCAAGCTGCAACACAGCTTGGCAAAGTTTCAAACTGCTGCCAAGCGCGATATCATCTTTCCAGCCAGCTTCATCACATTACTACAGCTCACGCTCTGCCATTTTGTGTCTCGTTCCATGGCCGCTGCAGGTACATCAATTCCGGTCCGATAGCGAAATCCATCCTGCAGCAGTACGATGACGACATGGAAAGCTCGTACTTCCGCCGAAAACCGACCTCTTTTTTATCGAACGCGGGCAATGCGGGCACCACGGGCGGTGGACCGGGAGGCGGCGGCACGGGATTAATTATAGGGAGCAGCGCAACACTGCCGGCGGCCGGTGACAGCAAGCGGTACGGCGGTTCCTGGCTGCCGGCCGAGGACGAAGCAGTACGGTTAGAGGGTCCAAGGTAGGTGTGCTTTTTGTCGGGTTGTGTAAAACCCCGGGCTGTATCCGCACTGCTCAAAAGTGACCTTCACGCAACCACACACGCACACGCACAAACACACACACGCACCAAACAATCATAATTTTCCAAAACGCCGGCTCACAAGTTTGCAACACAAGATAACACATTTTATTCGTTTGACCTTTCGCCTTTGTTATGTGTGTGTGTGTGTGCGTATTAGACTGTGTGTTTACTGTGTATCCTATTTTTCTTCCCCTGTTATTAATGAGATGGTAGTAGAATGGGTGTGTTTTTGTATAATGTGTACAGCGTCTTTGTAGGAATTTGTCCCACCCATTGTGTTCCCATTATGTTCCCGGTTCGATGTGTGCCTGTGTGTGTGTGTGTTGTGTGTTATTTAGCAGCTTCCAGTTTNAGCCAGCTTCATCACATTACTACAGCTCACGCTCTGCCATTTTGTGTCTCGTTCCATGGCCGCTGCAGGTACATCAATTCCGGTCCGATAGCGAAATCCATCCTGCAGCAGTACGATGACGACATGGAAAGCTCGTACTTCCGCCGAAAACCGACCTCTTTTTTATCGAACGCGGGCAATGCGGGCACCACGGGCGGTGGACCGGGAGGCGGCGGCACGGGATTAATTATAGGGAGCAGCGCAACACTGCCGGCGGCCGGTGACAGCAAGCGGTACGGCGGTTCCTGGCTGCCGGCCGAGGACGAAGCAGTACGGTTAGAGGGTCCAAGGTAGGTGTGCTTTTTGTCGGGTTGTGTAAAACCCCGGGCTGTATCCGCACTGCTCAAAAGTGACCTTCACGCAACCACACACGCACACGCACAAACACACACACCAAACAATCATAATTTTCCAAAACGCTGGCTCACAAGTTTGCAACCCAAGATAACACATTTTATTCGTTTGACCTTTCGCCTTTGTTATGTGTGTGTGTGTGTGCGTGCGTAGTAGGCTGTGTGTTTACTGTGTATCCTATTTTTCTTCCCCTGTTATTAATGAAATGGTAGTAGAATAGGTGTGTTTTTGTATAATGTGTACAGCGTCTTTGTAGGAATTTGTCCCACCCATTGTGTTCCCATTATGTTCCCGGTTCGATGTGTGCCTGTGTGTGTGTGTGTTATTTAGCAGCTTCCAGTTTCAGTACTGTTGTACCATTATACCCCGGTGTTCATTCCTCGTAAATCCAATGTACAAATTCCCTTTGTTCATACGTTCGCATTATTCGTTTCTACGTCCCAACTCAACAGAACGTCTGGTTGTTCCTGGAACAGCAGGAGGCATGCTGTAATTTCATACTATTTTCCCACCGAATGCTGATCTTGCCTGCATTGTTTTCAACTTATTTTTCCATCACACATCACTGACAATGCCGAGCAGTCGGAGCTACATTATTGTTTGAAACAAACAAATAATCTCCCCCGACACGATTCTAAGCCTGAATGACTGAAGCTCTCATTTTATTACACCCACGGAATCATCCCTCCCCACAGGACACGTGGGTGGTTTGGTATTTTGTATCGGTAGAACATCTATGCGGACATTTATTTGCACCGCAGCACATTTGCTCGTGCTCTCCCATTTTTGCAAATGGATAAACGGGTGCTAGAAATGAAAGTAACTGAATACCGACTGAATACTGCCGACTACCGAGCGGTGAGTGCAATGGTTTGATCTTGAAGCGTTCGCTGGCTCGATTTCGTACGGAACATTTAGCCCGCTGTGCTGTCTGCTGCAGTGAAGGAGCTGTGCATGGTGATGCGACTTCGATGGAGGCGCCTGGTGTGTTGTAAAATTTTTAAAGAATTTTCCCTTTTATATTGTTATCTACCGGCACCTTTTATGTCAAGCCGTCCGCATCAAAATGCTGCACGACACAATTATGGTGTTTTGCGTGAATGTTTCGCCTGAATGTATGCCATCATAATCCATACACAGTTCTTGCGCTGGCACAAGCTGCAGCGTGATGGGATTCCTGGCACGGCAAATCCCGCTTCGTAAGGCACACTGTATCTAGTTATATGATTCACATATGGGGCGAGACACAACAGCAACAGCAGCAAGAAAAACCCCAGTCTTGTGAAACGGCAAAACCTTTTATGCAAAAGCTACAACAGCTTACCATAACAGCACTCGGGTGGGTCGTTTTCTTTCCTTCCTGCTCGAGTGAAGTGTCTTTTGTTTTTGGTTTTTTCTTTCGCAAACAGACGCAGTTGTAGCGTGTCTGCATTTGTGACATTTCGTATTTTGTACGTCACAAAACGGGCCCACTTACCGGGCCGACAAACATCGTGGAGCGAATGGAGAACACTACAAAACTGGTCGGCTGGCATCCAAGGCCAAGATAGACAGTTTAAAGATAGTCGTGTACCGAGTCAAGGATAAACTCCCGGGTCGTTTGCATTACAGTTTACGTACTTCGTTTCATTTCACGTTGGGGGAGCAGATATAACACCGAAACTAGGACTATTGCTTCTAGCCAGCTGGGTTTTCGTATCGTGCAGCATCTTTAAGGATGAAAATAGTTCGCCCTGTACATTTTTGTTTCTCTGCTCTGTCCTTGTGTTTTACGCACAAAGCTTTAGCAGCATGGAATGAAGACAGCTTTATTCGGCGAATGGAAGTCATCCGCAAGAAAGTAGGCTTATAGCATGAAATATGAGCCAATCTGGAAAGTGCATGCACCAAAGCGTACATCGGTGATTGAGAGGGTATATCTGCTGTAGTATTAAATTGAATGTAAGGAGCCTTTCGTTCATGGATGCTGAGCAGATTGGCAGGAAATTGCAAATGGTAACTTAGTGTTCCTTTTGCCATCGGTGCGAACTGGCATTGTTTCATGTTAATGAGAGCACTTTGTTATTCTATCCATCGAAGATGTTGTTTATCCATGTTTCATGTGGAGTAGATCGAATTAAAACCATGTACATAGTAGAAACGATTTAGTGTATTAATTACAGACACAGTTTTAAATGGATTAACATAAAATACCCAGCTTCGTTAAAATTAATACGAGAATAAATGCCTTCAGATACTGCCGAGAGCGTCACATAGACCATTTCGTATAGCGAATTGCATACTTTCAGGCTGAATTTACTCTTTCGCAAGAGTTATGCAATCTATGTGCGGTAAAACATCACAAATTGTGCAAAACAGTGTAAAAACTTACGTCTGCTGTTCTCGTTAAAGTTCACGCCTTAGGTTATCAAAACATGCATTATATTATCCCATTTTTGGAAGCGATTGGATAAAACGCTCTTCAATGCATGCACATCTCCCAACACGAAACGTCTAATGAAGTGTGAAATTAATCCCCAGACAAGCTTCCCAGCCGCTTTCTGACCCTATCCGCCTTATTTGAGCCTGTGAATTGAATGGTACTGACAGCCGTTGGTATTCACCTTGAACTGTGCGCTTAAATTGATTTGCCCAACTTGGGAGCGTGCTGCCAACACCGTCTATCCTTTCGCTCCCTCCAAAACGCGCCCGTTTGGGCACATGGAATGTGATTGTGATGAGAAGTTAAAAGCATCCTCTCCCAGTTTGCCGCTACCAATCCATCCCCCTGCCCGGGGTGGAAATGGGTTTCGAATGCGATCGAAACACAACCCCAAGTGCACTTCCTCGGGGTGAAACTTAAGCCGACCGATCGTTTATCAGTCGTCATTGGGTGCCAATCGATCGACAACCGACGACGGATGTAGCGGCGAATGAACACGTCCTTGTGGCTTGACACGGCTGACACCGGTCGGCTGCTTCGGTGGTGAGGTTGGAAAATTGGTAACGTTTTAGCACTAATTGAAAGATAATACTAACCTGTCATTGGTGCGCTACAGTACAGCAAGAGCTTGCTATCGGGGTTAGCGAGCCAAAACTAGCCGTGTAGTCGTCGGTCCCAAATGCCAAATGTGACATGACAGTGATGTGCGGGTGGTACGATACGGACGATACGGTACCACTGTGCGGTAGTGATTTGCACTATCGAAGTGTCAACAGCGCGTCGGAATGGATGGGATTTCAGCTTTCGAAAACCAGTTCGTCAACACGGCATTCCACACCGAAAGCCGCACGAAATAGATAACAAAATGAAAATCGAATTATTTATTCAGCGTTGTGCTGCGGGAAGGCAACCGAAGGCAAGGAAATGCTGTTAAAGCACAGAAAATGCACAAACAGTGCTCACGGTTGAGCTTGTTTGATGTTTCGGTTTAATTAAATGATGATTTCATCGAAGGGCGGACGGACGACTGGTGATTTCCACCACGTCTTGTAAATATTTTTCCGTGCTCGAGTTCGTGTAAATTGGTAGTTGTTAATTTGGTCGTAATTGGATTTTAGCTAGCAAGTGCAAGCTGTGCAGTAGATGCTGCAGTCGAAAGTTAAATTTCGTTTCACTTCCATGTTATTTAGATAGAGTTTATTAACTATTTTCGTGTAAATACTTTAACTAGATAGTGATTTTTAAGAGTAAACAGCTGATAACTTTCACATATTCAAGCAAATTAACTTAAAGTTTAAATCATTGTCATCAAATTCGTTCAGTTTCTTTCCATCGTTTATTCACTGTAAATATTGATTTTTGTTTAACATATTTCTATTATACTATTTTCTTAACTTTTTCTGTAAAACTTGTTTCTCTCTTAAATAATATGTACATTTTATAGATGAATTGTTGATTTATATTTTGATTTTGCAGTCATTCATGTTGCTGTAGATTGGTCAGTAAAGCAATCAGTAAAGCTGTTTGAAATACTCGTCAGTTTGCTAATATTGTTTTCCTCTTTGATGTCTACTACCACAATTTTATTCACATGAGTTTAAACACACACATTTGTGTATAAATTTAAACAATGAAATGTATGATGTGCTGGATGTAAAATATTGTATCATAAAAACTTATATCTTGTGTATAAAGATACATCTAAATGTTTTTAACTTATATAAATGTATTGAATTTTGGCACTTTTAAGTCAACCTATTCTATCTCGTGAATTTTCTTGCATTTTCTTTTCCTCTCTTCTTCGCTCGTTGTTATGCTATAACACGGTAAATCTTCATAAAAAACTTATGCCCATAAAACCCATGTCTTAATTCATCCTGCCGGTGGCGTCGCAATCATTTGCTCATGTAACACTATCGACGTAAATAACAAAATGGCGGATGCAGCCTTTATCGATGTCCAGCTCATAACGATCTGCTTCCCCCACCACCACCACCACCGAACATTGGCCTTATCGATGGCATCCCGGGCGGACCACCAAGGTTTGTTGCAACGCTGAAATGGAAAACATTTTAAGCAAGTTTCATAAATTATGTTCCAATTAAATGTTAAACTGAATGTACAATTTAACCATTACAAAAGACATATTTTTCACTCTCAAATGTATCCTTTGCATCATTTAAACTAGAATATCGTGTTTCACTTCGATTGCCTTGACCTCGTCACACGACGCAAACACTTCATTGAGCGAATGGCATTTATTGCTGTTGGCATACTTCCGACCGACATTGATACTTGATAAAGCACACCGAGGACATTGTAGCAGCCGTGACTCGATGGCGAATAAATTTGTTCCCACAAGACTCAACAAGCTCTGCCCACTATGCATTGCTGTCGCTTGGGACACATCCAAGCTGCCGGTGAGCGTATTGGTGAAATGCCAACGCCACCATCACTGTTGCACTGATTGCACGGAAGAAGGCTTCTTAGAGCAGATAGTACGGTTTAGTGCAAAGGACAGACATTGCAACATGTGGCAAATCAGAAACACACATGCTGCAGCAGATGGTTTCTGTTTCACCTTCAATGGGGATTGCATCACTGTGTGTGAGTGGAAGATATTACCAAAGAAATTGCCTTCAATTATGTTTCTTCCTCGTTTTCACTATGTCCGTGCGCGTGTGGTGGCAATCGCATCAATGCATCGAACAACGACAATGAAGGAATAATTAAAAAAGCAACGAAAGATCCATTCATTAATCCTTTCCCACCTCCACAAACACAATCCGTCTAATGAGGAAGCATTATTTGCTTTATTGCCGCCGGTTGATGGTCACGACGCACCATCGCTAAATGTTAATTTAATCAAATACTTTCGATTAGATTGGATGGATGAGCAGGTTCGCAGTGCTGTTTGCTTTGGTGCAGAAGTTTTGGCAAAGCACGGAAGGAACCGCAACGGTCCCCGATGGCTGACTCCCATCCCGATCGCTTGCGCAATGAAGTTTAGCAATCGCATTACCCGGACCCGCGTTGTGTCGTAATGATTGGCTCGTCTGCCCGCCGAAGCGTTCAACGGTGAACGGTGAAATGCGATCATTAATTAGTATTAACGAACCTATCATAATATTGGGCCGTTGGGTTGGTTTGGATGTGACGATGTGCACACGAAGCTGGGGCGAATATTATCCATTGATTTAATTGTTCCATTGTTGTATTTGTGGAGCTGGGCTGCGTGTTTCTCTGTTCGCTCCTTTAAGATGTTGCACACTGTTCATCGTTGATTAAATATAAATACAATATTAGGAAACCTGGCCGTTCTTTATGAATAAAAAAAACAATACATGGAAATGAAATTATTCTTCAATTTCAACTTGTTTGAAGACAATTTTTTCAAGACAATACAGTAAAATTATTAAACTTACTTAATTTCAAAATTACAACAAAGGAAAAATAAATTCAATGAACTTTTTAACAATTCAAAGCATTCCTTAAACACTTTGGAACACTTTTAATTTATCTTCATCTAGTATAGTTACACTCTTTCTATCTGCTTCTATTTTACTTTTATCAATTGGCTTGTTTTTCTACATTTCTACGCAAAACCGCGTGATAAATTTTATTTCACGCAAAGTGCTAAATTTAAACAATTAATTATTTCCAATCCATAAAGCGAGCAGACTTCGCGCAACAGCCACCTCGAAGTGCTCGTTCGGAGCGCAATTTTATAAATTGTTATTTCCTAACAACCGTGACACACTGCACGAACGGCGCGCTCGCGTACTTTCGCGTGCATGCGCTTCAATAAATTGCCAACGCTCATTGCACAAAAATGCGCGCACAAACAAAACTCTTACCCAATGCTTGACGGGATTGCTCTTTTCCCTCTTTTTTTTGTGAGTAGGAAACCAATTCAAAGCTCACGGGCGGGATTAAGCCCAAGCAGCAATCAAGCATGCCGTTTGATGCTTGAAGTTGAATTTTGAGCCCTGTCCAAAACTCACCCCCCAAAAACAAACAGCGCACCATCTTAGCGAAGCCTTGGCTGGCTTCGAGAGTGAAAAGAAGCGCGAAACGTGCTTCGGTGCTTCCTTGTTGCCTCGGTCGTCTTCCGAGGCGTAGCTTTTTCATCCATATTTGATGTGGCTGCTCCGTGGGGATGATCTTCCCGTGAGTGATGTGATTTGGTGTGTTGTGTCTGCCAGCGTGGCCCAGCGAACGCACCGAACCGAGCAGGTGATTGCGTTTGTGTTGCTTCCTTGTTGCTTTTTGCCGCACGACAAGATCAAAAACAAACTTTACACGGAACACTAGGGAAAGCTCCCGATGCTGGCGGGCTGTTTCGCTTGTAAGAGTTGAATCCGTTGTCTAATCTGTAGCTGTGGGTAATTTTTCAACTGCCGACAACTGTCAGCAGCATCGGTGTGAAGGCACAATTTTCACCACTAGCCACCACCCGGCGAAGGGAAAGATTATGAAAGATTTTCCAACCTCGCCCCGAAAATGTGGCAGCGCAACAAACAGGCTTAGCCGGATGGTAAGACGAACGAACAAAGCGGATTTCGTTCGAAAGACGTTTGTTTTGCTTCGCCCGTGCGAGCTCCTTTGAAGATGCAGTGCCACGCTGGCAAATAGTGCCAGATTGCAGAAAAGGAGTGCATATTTCATAATGTGATATTGGGTTGCCTTTTTTGCCTTACGTTTCCGGGATCTACTTGAGAGCGTCTTACGCTTGTCAGACTGTTTCCGTGAAGGGTGTTTTTTTTTTATTTTGTTTGTGGTCGAAGGCCTTGCTTTTGTTTTAAACCTTCCGAAAAAAAAAATCACAATATTAAATCTTCCAACAGATAAGCCAAACAAAAACCTTGCTCCCATTGAGCCTTGTTTTCTTTATCGCTCTTCCAAGGGATTGTTTGGACACGTAAAACTACAGCAAACGAGAGCCCCAATTTGGTTATCGTTTAAGGATGATTCATCCACTGCAAACCAGACAACAGCTCAGATTGTTTTGTGTTTTATGGATGCTGAATAGAAAGAAAAAAAATGTTTCAGCATTTTTTGGTGGTTCTTACCAACAACACGGACCTTTTCGTTCCACTCGGTTCCTTTTCGTTGCCTGTCAGTCAAACGAACGTCTTTTGTTTATAAAAGCACTTGCACCGAACAATGGTGCGGAATGGTTGCGATGGAAATTCAAGTACCTCCGAGTCAGGTGGTTTGGAATTTTGCACGAATATTTGTTGATGGGATACACAAAAAAACAAACAAACACAACACCAAACCGGCAAGCACAAGCGTCCACACTTGTGTAGCGTTTTGAAGTGTTGTATAGTTAAAAACAATCCACGGCACTACTCGGCACTACATCGTGTAGCTTAATCCGGATGCCACCGCTACATCGCTTCGCATGATGTTGCGTCTGTTTAGATGTGTTCAGCGCAATGCATAACAACAAGTGGTGTTATCTTTGCGATCGTGTTGCAACAGCGACAATGTTGCAGACAGTATTATTTTCATTTAGATTTAACAGTGTTTTGAGTTTTTATTCTATTCATGGGAAAGAATGAGTCGTTTAGTTTAAATGACACGATTATCGTAATTACAATCCAAAGTACATAACAATCATCAACTTTTAAGTGATTGAACATTCCAAATCGTTGCTCCTTCTTAACATCCTTTTTTGATAAATAATTCAAAATATGATATTTGAATTTAATGAAAACATGTAAAATATCAGAACATAATAGAGAAATATTAAAACAATGTCTACTTTTTGTTAAAATGCCTTGGAACGAGAGTTTATTATTAAACATAAAAATGCAAACGTGATAAATTAATTAATTTCCTTTTCCTGTTAGAGATACATTTTCTTCACAATTTTCAGTTAGGAAATTCACAAAATTTAAATACTTCCAACAAAGTTTTTAACACAATAATCAAATCACAACTCCATTGTAATTGCCATTTAAGTTTTACGTTTTTTTAATCATAATTTCACTCTGGCAAAGACAAAAAAGAGGAAAACGAATCTCCAGCTAAAAATTTCTTGCCATCCATCACACAATGAAAAGTTTTAACGCTTGTGGCGGTTTCTTTCATCCCTGGCGGGTTTCATTTAATGAATTAAATTTGATTTCATTTTTCCATTGCTGAGCCACAGAAGCAGAACAGAGCAGAAGAAAAAACCACCAGCTACATGTGGAAAATTGCAGTTGCGTCATTTCCATCACACCAATTGTCACTCTCGGTTCCATGCACGGTATGATGTTTCAAAAGCACGAGCGATCCTGCGGCGCAAGTAGTTGATGCCCGCGGGACACATTTCCACCGCGACAGTGACAGTGACATTCATATTTAATTTAAACTTTGAATTACCAGTTCGTTGCTGTTCGTTGGGAGGGGAGTGTATTTGATTTCATAATAAAGACGTTGCGGCAAATTGCTCTTTTCCTAACAGCTCTTTGCTTAAGGAGAAATGAAATCTTTGCTCAATTCATCCATAAATCTTTGCATTTCTTTGTACCAGAAAGCAGAGCTAAACTATAAGTCGAATTGAAAAGCGTTTGACGGTAATGGCATTTCAATAAAGAACTGTTTCGAAATTCCACAACAACGGAAAAAAAGCAGAAAATTAAATGAGCTATTTAATTACTTTCGCTCTCTGTTGGACAACTTTCATCCCTCGGACCGGCAAGCATAAAAACCAATCACAAGTGAAACGAACCGTATCGTCAAATCTCCACCACCTATATTTCCCTATTCATTTGTCACCTGCTTGCTTGCCCCCCCAGCACGAAAAGTTTTGAGACCACCGCACGCGTCGCCTATGCCCGTGAAATTATTTATTGATCTGTTGACTTGTAAGCGCCTTAGCGGTAACAGTACCAACTTCTTTGGCCCAACGTGCCAAACATTAATGCCGCTCAACGAACGTGTTTTCAGTTTGCGGTTCAGCAAATTGGTACTAATTTTGTGGGCCCGGTTCTACGAATGCCATTGAGCCAGAAAAATATATGTGCGTGGTGGATTGATTGCACCAATGGAAATGATTTTTGCTGAATGGCCCATCGATTTGATGCTATTTTTGGACACCGTTCGAATGACACACCAGGCGCCTCCATTTGCATTTTGGAAAATGGTGTGTGTGGGTGATGATAAAAACGCTTTCCTTTTTTTACAAAACATCCGGCACGTGCGGTGAAAATTTGAAAATAATGTTTACAATCTGGAACGAATCAGTTGAATAAAATAGGGAAAGAAGAACAAGGAAACATTTTAAGAAAGCAACGAAGCGATACGGGAATTTCTAGCTATCGACTACAATTGTACCATTAAAAATTCCAGTTAATCATTTGTTGCGTATTTGTACACGATTTACAGGAATTTGAATTCTTAAAATGAAATTCATGAATATGACAGTATGCATTATTATCTGCACGCAATTTCCAAATTAAAATTATGTGACATCCAGTAAAAATATTCTTTAAAACAAAAATGATTAGTTCTATTCCAAAATTCGCACTATATTGTGGCGCTATAAACATGGCGCTCAACTTGTTAGCATGGAATTATTTTTTCTCGGACAACTAACATTAAGACGTTTCAAGCGTTTGCTGTCACGCTTACGTCTGATTGAATTTAAAATATTCGTTAAGCTGTGCAACATAGCGAACAAATAAAATAAAAATGCAGCTATAAATTTGATTCCTTCTGACGAAGTTTGCTATCTGTATCCTCAATGTTTTTCTCCTCATTTTGGTAAAGCCGTTTCACTCCCAACTGATGAAAATCAATTTTCAGCTCTGTCAAACTCGAAATGCAAACACCCACATTGACAATGTGGCTAACGAGCTCAAGTATCATCTTGAGCACAGCACGCTACAATTCCACTTCGGTGCAAAGCTGAAATTGTTTTGCAAAATCATCCAACCATATTTGCTCCCGAAAAACGTGAAAGCGTTCTCCTTGTTGAAATGATGAGAGTTGTCGAGACATATAATTCGTGGAATTTGCGCTGCAGCGTTGTAATTTTCTTAACCAATTCTTTTGAGAAAAAACAAAACAAAAAACAGCTGTGACAAGAGCACCGTAATCGATTTCTTCCTTCTTTATCTCTTTCTCTCACACACACTTACTTGCACACACCGGACAACAGGACGAAGCATGTCAGTTTCGCCCGCTCCTACACGCTCACCTCATTCGACGAGGCGATGGGTAGCCGACCCCTGTCACGGCTGGCAGCGGCCCGTAGCCAAGAAAGACTGATTGGCGGAAAGAAGCCCACCATCACGCTGGCCCAGCACACGGCCACACCGTACGTGGGTGCACCGCTGCACTCGATCCTCACGCAACCCACCGCCCAGCAACCGCTGCTGCCGCAAGCCCTCCAAAAGCAACCCCTGTCCGTGCCGCAGAACCCGAGCCACAGCCAACCTCAGCAGCAACCACAGCAGCAACAACCGCAGCAGCCTCAGCATGTGCTCATCCAGCAGCAGCCAACATCGCACCTACATCAACATCTGCACCAGCAGCATCTGCAGCATCTGCAGCACCAGCAGGCAGCGCTGCTTGCCCATCAAGCACACCTTCAGCATCAACATCAGCAGCAACAGCAACAACACCAGCATCAACACCAGCAACAACAGCAGCAGCAGCAGCAGCAACATCAGGCAGCACAACTTGCCGCCCAACAGCAGCAGCAACAACTGCAGCATCAGCAGGAAATGGTTGTGCTTGAGAAAGTGAAGCGAAGCGCAATGAAGACGCAAGCAACGCAGACGGAAGTGTACTTGGGCAAGAAAGGGACCGCACCACACAATCTCTCCCTAAGTCCCAGGACGATTCATCGGGTGAGTAAGATTGGTCTATCTTCTTTATATTTACATTTTCATTATAGAAATTTAGCATTAAAATAATTATTTCCAATTATTTCTATTACTTTATGGTCTACATTTATTTGTTTAATTAAACAAACAAACAAAAAAAAACAAATATTATGTAACTGAATTGAGTTATGAATGAAATGTGAGAAGTGCACGAATACATCTTCAAAACGCTGTATATTTTGCGTAACGATACACAACTTGCTCGTGCCACTCATCGCACAACGCCACTTGACGCTCGGGCATAGTTCGCCACGAGTGTTCTCTTCAGCCGTGACAGCTGTGAACACGCAGGATGGGACAGCAAAACTGTATAAAACGCTCTCCACTACCAAAAACCCCATCGGAAAGCGGCAGGGGGTCAACTTTGGGTCGATTTTACACCCGTGGGACGACGGGGGTTAAAATAGCATAAAATTACTCCCGCCATCGTACGGCCCTCCGAAGCACACTTAAACTTGTTCTTGTCTGGCTGGCGGGCTGGCTGGCCGGCCGAAGAAAAACAACGCCCTTCTGCCGCTGGCACTTCAGCTGACACAATAACAATTACGCCCGGGGAGAAGACTAAAGTGCTCTTGTGCGCATCGAATTATTTATCCACGGGGGGTTTAGAGGCAGGAGCGAACGGGGCTGAGTGGATACATGGGAGGGTTTTGTGGAAAAGTTCGGAAAAGCTCCACCAAAACACCCTAAACTATGAATCTCAGTCAGCTAGATTGTTCGCAGGGAGCCACACGGAAGACGGTTGCAGTCGTGGTCAGGATGCATAACTCTTGCACCCGTGACTTTCCGATGAGGTAGATGAGGCAGACTTCCTTCGACTGCTATCACCCCTCTCCACCCCCTTGTGACGGGGCGAAACAACTTAAGACGAAATGTTTCGAACTACCTGTCTATTACCGTTAACGAGCATGCAGCATGGATTTAACGTGACGGCGAGATGCACGAGCGTTTCTACCGGATATGCATTCTGTAGGTACACACAAACATCGCCATGTTGTTGGCTTGCAAAGTTGCTCATTTACAATGTACTTGGCATCCGAGTGCCGCTGGCAATGCTGATGGGAATGATAATGATTATAGCAACGTAAAATAGCAACCTTCAGATTGGATAACGTTAGTACTGGGTGCAATTTCCGAAGCGAGCTAATAGGATATCATGCAGAGGTTGAAGCGTTTAGCAGCACAATTGTTGGAAGCGAGCTGATTGGGTTGCTTGAGTAGCAGTGTATGCTCAAAAAGAGCGAGAAAATTACACAGTTTTGCAAGCAATTTTCCAATACCAATTTAAAATTGATTGTGCATTTTTCTTATATATCCCAAAAAAAATCCTTTTTTAATTCCTTCATCAGCATTAAATCGACTTATCGAATGTCTGGAGTAATAAAATTGCGATTAAAATAATCACCAAAAATTTAATTCCCTCTGGATCGCAGGACCGTTGAAGCGGCGGATTAATATATAAAAGCACCTTCATATCGGCTCTCGGACGCTCTCTGGTTTCGCTTTATTACTTTTGCAGTTCCTTTTCCATTCTCTTATTTCATCGTAAATCTGGTGCAAATGAACCATTACAGCTGTCGATAGGAGGATTATAATTTTAATCACCACTTTTTGTGTTTGTGTTCTCTTTTTGGCTGCACCTTGATGAAAAATTTCCTCGCTGGTCGAACTTCTGTTTTTCGTTGCATTCATTTTAAACCGTTTTATTTCATATTTTTGAATGTATCCCCAAACAAAACGGACTTCAATTTCAACAAGTTTTTACAAATATCAACGCTCCAACAATGTGGTGCCCCTTCACGGACACGACTCGTGTGCATGAAATATTGGGCCGGAAGTACCTGTTTTTTTACTTACAAATTGCGCACCAGATTGCAAAGCAAAAGACAAACGGGACAAAGTTTATCCGGAAACTAACCAATTGCACTCGTGCGCTCGTCCGATTGGAATGGGAACGGCAAAAAAGAGAGGATTATAACAAAAAGTACTCTACTTTGAATAGTTTTCAGCTGGCACTTTTCGTTTATTTTTATCATTGATTTGTGTTTTTCTGTCCGGTGGTAAAGTTTCGCCACAGTTTCATTCTGTTTGTTCGGTGTTGCGCGGCCGGCGTGATACGATATCGGAGTAATTGTCAACCATTCGTTTGCGCCTGGTGGTATGCAATGCGCTGTACAGGAAGGGCGTAATACTTCTATTTTACCTTTTCGATTACATTTTTCCAGGCAGCTGATTGAAAATCTGTCATTTGCTTTGCTAGAAGGGAATAAAAAGAAAGAAGAAGACAATATAAACCTAGTTTTAATGTTTTGTGAAGTTTAATTTTATTTTACTTTAAAATCGATGTGGAAATTCAAAACTTTCAATCAATCTTTTTGTTTGTTTGCCAACAGATATGTCACTAATCATCGCGGTTCTCCGGTGAAAAAAACACAGTAAAATCACATTCATCACAAACAACTTCAAACTCAACCACAATTACCTCATCAGCTTACCGAAATTAGGTTACGAAGCAATTTCAACCGTCCTCCACCTTGGATGTTCTGTTTTTATTTTTGTATTTTTTTATTTCATTTTTACTTGCTTTTTAAGCCGAAAAACATCTTTGTACGAAACTGTAAGAAACATTCTTTATCTGCCCACCACTTACAAACGGCTTGCCTCACGTTTCATGCCGGCTCCCGATTTCTGGCCCATCCGTTTTCTGCTCGGCTCATCCTTTCGTTTTTCGCTAGCGGAGCAGAAACTAAAAGTGGCAAAAAAGCATTTACCAGCATCCAAACCGAGCTGTCTGTACTGTACGGATAAATGGATAAACTTGCTTCTAATTATGCTGCAAACTTCATCAACAACAGTACGACCATTCGCAAGAGAGAAAAAAGTACACTCTTCAGCCAGAATGTGGTTGGTTGGGGTGCAAAAAAACAGGCAAGATGAGTGAGTTCTTGGATACTGTTTGACGGGAAATTTTCATTAAAGCTCTGCATGGAGGCGAATTTTCACTCCGAGAAGGATACAGTGCAAATGGAGGTGATAATTTAGTGCCGTTCTCTACAGTTTCTACATCATTGCGAGACGGTAAAGGTTGCAGAGCATTGTCTTGTACTGTTTACTGTTTGTTCATCCACAACTGTATAATACGATGTACAAATATATCATGACTGTTTGGGGATGGTGAAACTGGGAGCCGGAAGAAATGAGTTAAAGTTTTACTTGTCATATCATGCAAAATCTTCTCCGTTCAACAGTTTCATTCATCAAGCCAGTTGCCAACAGGCATCGACATGGTGTAACGTTTAAAGGTTCTGAGGTCATAACAATTTTAACAACTACAATCACTGACGGCATTTATTTCAAGGTTTTTTTTTTGCCACGAGCCAATTCCACTGCCAAAAAACTGCTTGACCTTGGCAGCACTCGGCAGCATAATCTGAAACCTGGAACAGTCCAACACACTTTCACTCTCAGTTCCGGCCAAGTTGCCACGGGAACCAATACGCCTGCTGCACTGCATCATTATTCCATGCCGACCAAATCACGATCTTTTACGAGGTCGAAGCACAAAACTGGGTCACTTTCATGCTTGCTGCCAAATCGAAAGCGACAGCTGGTGACAGTCTGAATCTCATAAAAGCAGTACACCCGCTCGGAACGCCATCCCATCCCGCATCTAACAGGATGACACACTCTACTTCCATTCCCAAATATCGATCTCGTTTCTAACCATCGTGCTAACAATTTGCATCACAAGAAACAAAAGACGCTACAGCAACTACTGTTCCTGGGCATCGAAAACACTTGGAAACTTGGCTGCTTTTTTATGAATGCCCAAGGATTGTGCACGGAATGTACGAAGCATAAAATCTCCATAAATTTCTCGGCTCAGATTTATTGCATATGCCGAATCCGGCCCATGCTGTGGTTGAAGTTTGTTTGTTTTTGTTCCCTTAAGCTCGTTTAGCATCGTTAGATTGGAATGTGAAGGAGGCCCGAGTTCGATAATAAACAGAAAAGAATATAAACAAGAGAAAACCAGGAAGGATCTATTTTGTTTAGCTTGTCTTAAATCGATAAAATGCTGTCAGTGTTACTCGTACTAACAGTTACAAAATATGTATGAGAATGATAACATAAGAGCTTGTTATTTATTTACCAATGAAGAGACGATTAACATTCTGGTAAAGGATTGAGCTTTGTCTATGCATGGTGAAGAATCAAACAAACACTTTTATTCTTGTGTGTTGAAAATGAAAATCTACGATTAACTTTAACTTTACACGTATTATGCTATTTTGTTGTGAGTATTGCATACTACCAGGAGTAACAAATTATTCTCTCATTCCCATTGTTCCAGGTAAAAATGGTTTCCCAAGGTGCACAAACAAACGGTGGACTCAACGGTGGAGGTCGTAAGCTAACCAAGAGCCTATCGGAAGCGGGCGATCGTATTCAGGAAAATGGGATCGATCCCAATGTAATCCAACCAGTCGACACGGGAACGTAAGTACTGTTGAACATTTTTTTTCTCAATTCTGCCATAAACGTCTAAAGGCATTTTGCTTGCCTTGCCTCGCATGCACTTCGCTATCAAGCATCATCAAAATCGACCGGATACATACGTTTTACGAAATGTTGAATACATCATGCCTCACCTGTGATTCCATCCGTTCTCGTTTCATGTTATCGCTTTGATTTGCTTTCGCGCTGTCATAACATCCATCGGATGGGGCTTTACACATAAAAAACGCACGCCTCACACCCATAGCAGTCCCAATGTAAACTTCGATCATGAGCTGCTGCATCGCACGCAATCGGAAGAACCGCCGAAATCCCCATTCACCATCACGTCACCGCCCGCCACCCATGTAGGGCCACATTTCGAGCTACCATCGTCACGCACATCGTCGCAGCTGAGCCATTCGGACGGAACGCACCTGACGCACTCGCGCAACCACTCGCAGGACAGTGCAACCTCCTACCGGTCGACGGATGGTTCGCGGACGTCCTACGAGACGGCATCCTATCCGTACGATGCCTACGATAGTATAGTGCTGCCGCGCCGGGCCAGCCATGCCACCGAACCGACATTCCAGTTTCTGCGTAAACAGGACCTGGAACAAGTGCATCACCACCACCAACAGCAGCAGCAGCAACAACCACACCAACAGACACCACATCAGTCGCAGTACACGCACGGCTACGAGAACGGGTACGTGCCGTTCGAGACGCACAGCTTGCCGCGGCGTACTTGCATCCACCACAAACCGGAGGAGTTCCACACGCACACGCTGCCCCGGCGTGAACTCGGCCACGCTCATCACCATCACGAGATTGTTTATCGGGATCAGTCACACCCGGCGCTACCCGCCCCCGAGCATCTCATCCTCTCCAACGGAAGCGTTAATCAAGATGTTCGATCTTTTGACAGCACGCCGTCAGCGACCGGGACCCTCAGCCGGCGGATGTCGGCCCACGCGATAGTACTCCCGCCGGAGAAGCAGCAGCAACACTCCAGTGGGCTTCCGCTCGTGCAAGGACTGCACCAGCAGCAGCAACAACATCAGCAACATCAGCAGCAGCAACAGCGACGTGCATCGTACGCCTTCGTACCGCCCGACACGCACGCACTGGCCAAGCGGAACTCCATCCCACACCAGCAGATCCAGAATGTGCAGCCCATCATGCAGGCCCAGTTCGCAACGCCGGCCAAGACGCCGCAACCCTTCCAACCGCTGGTGAAACCGCAACCACCCATCCTGCCCACCCACTACACCTCCCATACTGCGCCACCGTCCTGTCCGGTGACACCACCCAACATTCAACCGCTGGACATGCAGGACGACACCAAGTCATCCTCCGAGGGCAGCTGTTCCACGTGTGAGTCGGAGAGCGAACCGGAACTGGACGGCACCGGCGAGGAGCGAGAAATTTTCATCGACTTTAAGCCGCGCGTGTCGCCGGTGCCGTCGCCCGGTGCGGTCAAGAAGAAAAAGCTCCAGAAGGCACAGTCCGAGGGTGAGCTGGCCCATGCCGAACGGCGCAAATCCAGCACGGGCGAGGCGGATGGTGGCAGCTCGACCGTACCGACCGCCAGCGACGATGACGGTCGGACAACGATGCGAGAGCAGTGCGTACCGCCGCTACCGAAGCCGGACTATCGCGATGCAAGCGAAAGTTCCGTGCCGGACGATGAGCCACCGGTGATTGCGGATCGGCGCAAGGAAAGCTTCCGCAAGCGTTCGGTAAGCTTGGATCAACCGACGAGCTGCGAGCAGGAGGACGATGAGCTGCCGGACGGACCCTTCAAGCAGCCGGCTGGCGAAGAGGTGCGTTCCCATGGGCACGGTGCGCAGCGTATGTCGTCCCGGTCCAGATCGATCGGAGCAGCGATTGGATCCCGCCATCTCTCAGCACCACCATCGCCCCAGAAGGAGGATCATTCCGTCCCTGCCGGGAAGCTACACCGGGAGGTTTCGCCCTTCCATTCGTCAGAATCGCTGGCGAACGATGCCACGCGGGACACATCCGATGGGAACTGGAACGAGTCGCAGGCAACAATCATGACTACAAGGTGAGCAGATTTTCGTGGGTCAAGTTTTAAGGTTTATTCTGTAGAAAATACTAAACACGTTTTGTTTGCCTAAAGCTTAACGGACAACGGAAAATTAACACCATCGTCAAGGAGGAAGAATCTGCTACTGCAACACCAGCAGCGCAGTTCGATGGATACGGATGTCCTGGATATGGAAGACATTGCTGATCAGGTAAACATTTGTAATGTTGCAAGTTGCACAATTTCACAAGCTCTGGATTGTTGTTCAGCAAACAAACAACAAGGCAAACATTATTTTCTATACATAAAACACTAAAAAGTGCCCATCATGAGGTTTGGTCGCATACCTTGCAGGCGTAACAGATGAGCTCGGTTGAAATCGTCATTTGAAATTAAATTTTTATAGAATTTTATTAGATTAATTAAATTAAATTTACTTTAAACATTTTGTTCATTTGTGTTACCTAAATCTAACACATGTATTATAAAATTATTAAAAAAAAGGTTTAATTTACATTAAAATATTGTATTTCGTGAGAAAATAATTGGCTTAGTTAATATTAATGAAAACTGATAACTAACTGGAGCTTGATTATTTAAACACTAGATGTATGCCATTATTTCATTTCTTTCAATTAAACTATGAATTTTATGATCAGAATTCAAAAGTAATTATTAAATCAGAACTTACGCATATAAGACTTTTGAGTGTCATAACCTCATGACTTTCAATGTTCATAAAATGATCAAGGTTTTCTTAACAATAAATTTAGTATGCTTTATTGGTTGAAGCCTTTTAATCCACGCTCCTAATTTATGATTATTTTATGTTTAAACATCATTTAAAAATTCTTCAAAATGAAAAAACAAACAAAAAATGTTCCAATGTTGCTTTTCCATTATATCGGGCGAGAAAATACGCAAAGGCTCGCTCGGCAGGAAATTGAACCCCACGGCAAAGTATCCTTTTTCCCAAAAAAGTGTTGATTGAGGTGCCTCAAAGCTCGAAGGTTTCCTTTGTTTTGTTTTAAAACGTTACCTATTGCCTTTTAACGCGACTAACCAAACGAAAACCAAGGTTGAGTCGAAACCAGTTTTTTCATCCTGATTGATTTTCTGCTTGTTTGTTGTTTTTTTATTTTTGCTGCTGTATATTTCGCTGAAGATATACCACCGGAAGCGACTTTCGATACTTTCACTGATTCTTCTTTTTTTTGTTTGTGTGCGCGTGTATCGGTTGCTGTGCAAAGTGGGCGCGAGCAAACACTTTACTAATTAATAATTTCTACACCTCGCTACGGTTGCTTGAAGCCACTTGGAAGCTTCCATTTTGCTGGGCTGCACAGCGTAACCATACTTACTGGGCATGATTTAATTCGGGGAAAAGGCGCACTGTAACGTGCCTAGCATCCAACCCAAACCGGAGGCGCATTTTACGCCCCCGCTTTGTTTACATCCAGCAAACTACAGCTAGAAAGCACCGGATAAGCTCGGGATGAATATTTACACTTCGGTCGGTGGCACACCATAACCTCGGGGGCTGGCTCACCCGGACCGTCGCCAAGCGGTCACCATCGATGCAATCGAGACGATTTCGATGGAAATTTGACATCCAATTTGAAGCTCAAATCACAATCATGGGTTGCCAGTTTGCAGCTAAGCCGAAAATTGAATTGTGTATTGTGAAAGCCGAACCACGCCGGGAGATTCGTTTTTGTTATTTCCACGCGCACAGTTTCGCAAACCGATGAACGCATATTTTAAACTGGTTCGCCTACTCTGCACAGAATGGTTTCACAATGATTTCTATACAGATTTCGCAAGATAACAAGCATGTGAATGGTTGGCCGGTGCTACGGTTTAATTAAATTCGCATACATAATCCAACCGGGCGAGATGAGATTTTACGTACGTTGCTCCAGCTGAGAGCTGGAAGCTTTGTCTGCTATAAAACATTACTTATGGAAAACGGGATTCAACCCCTATCCCGAAGCCGATCGCTCGATGCCCTAACTTAGTACGACGGCTGGACGGCCATGGTGCAGATGCAGTTTAGCCACAAGAAAGAACCCGACCGGAGATGTGATTTAATTTTATGTTGTTGTGCCAAAACGCGCTGTGTCGTGCACGCTGGGGTTGAGTTTGTCCAAAACTGCTGCATCGCATGGTGATGTCCATTCTTTTCCACCCAACGTCGCCTCTTTTTGTCCATACCGCACCCATACCGGTGGTTGATTTTATTTATTCCCTACTCCGTGCAGGATTAAACACCGGGATTTGCGGAGGATTCTGGTGCAGTTTTCATGCGCATTTTTGCCTTCTTTTTTTATTTGGTTTTATCCTTTCCATTCAGCCGCTGCCACCGCTGCCTGTAACCGTGGCCGTTACTGCACTGCAGACAAACATTGTGTCGGCGCCCAGCACGGGCCACCAGCAGCAACCGAACGGGACGGCCATTCAACCGTCCGTGGCCGGTATCGGTATTGTAAAGCCGACGACCCCACTGATCGCCGTCATACCGTCGCCGAGCATGGAACGTGAGGAACGTGATCTGCAGTGGCAAAAGTCAGCCACACTGCGCCGTCCTTCCCGACCGTTGTCGCCGACCAAGCGTGCCGCACGGAGCGAACAGCAGCAACAGAAGCAGCAAAAGTTGCAGAAAATCGAACCTTTAATCCATCGGTAAGTGGGAGAGCTGTATTGAAGCAAAAACTAGTAATCTGTTTCGTGTCGATTGATTTGGATACATTAAGTGCAATTATGCTTATTTTTTGCTGTACCAAATGGATTAAAAATAAGCTTTAAAAGCTTGTTTTCATTACAAAACGTCACACTATGCAATGCGAATAGCCTATCTTTAGGCGCTTTTTATAAATTTTTTCGATGTTAACGAATTGAATATTTAAATAAGGAATCTTTTTTTCTTACTTTTCTTGACGACAATTAGAAAAACATTGAAATGGCTGAAACAACTTTAACAACTCCAAATTAATGATTATTGCATTTCAGTTCCTCCGAAACAAGCGAACGTACCGGCAAAGCCGATGCCAGTCCAACGTCCACGATGACACCCGGAAGTGGTGGTCCAACGACACCCCAGCAACCTATCCCTTCCTCAACCAAGCTAGCCCACCATCATCATCATCCGATCGTGGTCACCACGCCGGTGGCCGCACGGTTTAGCAAAGGGTCGCCCGGCAACGGGGTCGATCTGCTCAAGGACCACCCAGTGCTCTGTCAGGAGCCGGGAGCATCCGGTGGTGGCGGTGGTGCTGGATCGGAGGGCAGCACTACCGAGGACTATGTGACGTGCACCGATAACTCGAAGCGTGGCGCTTCGGGAGCTAAAGGTACATACAAAACGGCCCACGCCACTAGACCGACCAAGCCAGTAACAGGTTCGAAATGTCCGATTCTTACACAACTCGCACGCACTGTTCGTTTACCCTTTGCCAAATGTTTGTTCGATGTTCACTCCCCGGCCTGGTGTTGCGTTTTGTGGTTCGTCCTGCCCTTTATTTTCGATATCCTGCTCCCTTTGTGTTCTATGTGTATGATACGTTTGTTGTGTTTTGCTACACTCGTTCGTTTTTTTTCCCGTTTGTGTTCCAGAAATTAAACGCCAAAAGAAACACAAAATCTCATTTTGATTTGTTGTTTGAGCGGTTGATAATTTGATCATCAATTAACAATGCGAATGTGTGAAACAATAGCGGCAAATGAAGGTGTGTCATATAAAAACACAACATGAATTACCTTTTAATTAAATCGTTGCACTTAAAAAAAAACGGACCTCACATAATTATAACCCTCGACGGGGCCACGTCACGTTAACAATAACAAGCGTAACTTTATTTAATTTCTGCACGCTGCCTAAAGTCTGGCCTGGTTTGGTGCAATGCCCAACGAAATAATAAATAAAAGTTAATTATTCCAACACATGATCGCGCACAATATGGCGTGGCGGTATGTGCTAACGATATTAATTATTGGAACCGCTTTAATGGAGAACGATTCATTTGGGCTGCGATAGAATATCCATAATTTTTAGCTTAGACGCGGCAGATTAAAGCTATAGTACCACATTAATTAGTTAATTTAATGAATTAATTCTGAATTAGTTAGCGTATTAGAGGAGCTCAAATGTATTAAAAGTAACAAAATACTGCAAAACTAAACTTTTAATCTGCTTTGACAAAATTACACCGGAAAGTATGCAATTTTCGCTACAATATCTCCTTAAGAGTTAAACTTGGCATAGCAAAACAATCATTTATACTTTAAAACATTAGTTAACTTTTAACTTAAGCTTTTACCGACTAAATTTCTGTTCGGAAACATTTTAAAACTAGTTTTCGTTAAATATTCTTCATTGATATGCAACGGGAAATATCCTGCCAAACAAAATGTTATTTTCCTTTTTGCGTATTAATGTGCCCGTTGTGTCGTTTTCATATTAATCAATCATCGTTAGCGCTTATTAAGCCCCGGATGTATAATTGCAATTTATGGTTCATTCAATGTGCTTTCTATGATTTTTGTTCAAAATAAACCTTTTCCATTCCACATGATTCCAATTGTCATTCCCAACAAACATGCCTTAAAGACGATATTTCGGTACCCAGTCTTGTCCATCAGCAAATGTAATGTGCTGCAAATTGAAAGAGTAAATTGTCCCATCCCCATCGTAACATTGATCCTTTACATCCCGATTAAACCGTTGTTAAATGTTTGACAGGAGCTTTCAACGGAAGTTGATGCTGTTTGGTTATAGCTACCATTTGCTTTAATTTATACGGTACTCTTTCGCACCATGAAGGAGGCTTCTTGCTAGTAGACGTTACAAACCTTCACCGTGCAGTGGTAAATAAATATTTTCATGTTTTGTTCATTGTAAACTGATAGCCACCACACAGGAAGGATCATCGTTTGAGAGTGCGTCCTCCATCTATAGCCTGGCGCGCGTTGATGCAGTATGCGAAGAAACACCTCCAATCGAGGAAAAGTCCGTCTCACCACAGATCCCACCACCTCCCATTCCGAAACCTTCGCCAACGCACTCCGTCAGCAGCAGTTCGAGCGATAGTTTCAGTGTCAGCAAGAAGAGTTCACCTTCACGGCCCGCCCTGCCGAAAGCGATCGCTGGCAAGATGAAACCCACCAAGCCACAGTCGTTGTCAGACGATGAGCGAAGTGAAAAGCGATACTCTTCTTCGCATGATGAGAAGGAGACGACACCGAAGGTACCGTACTCGGCCTCCGCAACCGGAACTATCGCCCGAAGCGCTCGGCGGGGTCGTGACTGGAACGAGGAGGAACGGCGAAGGAAAAAGAGTACTTTCAAGTTGGAGTTTGATAAAGATTCGATCAAAACCTACACGACACCGATGCTCCGCCAACCGAGTCCGGGTTTTAAGAAGCTCTCACCGGAGGACAAGAGTGCGCTCAATGTGTTGGACGGTGCAAGCCCCAGCAGCAAGCAGAAGCGTTTCCGACCGAAGACACGTAAGTCTCCGCGAGCCCGTAGTGCAGTGCCGGAAGAAACATCCGCGACGCCAACTGTTGCATCCTCAGGGACTTTGCCAAGACGGAGTAAAACACCTCTGATACGATCGCCCGACAAACCAACCACAGCGACGACGACGACCACTACGACGGCGGTCGTTCTGGCGACACCTCAACCAACCATCGTTACTACCGGTACGAAACTCAGCCCCTCGCAGTACTACTCACAGATTCGAAGTCCACCCACTGCTGGATCGCCTCGCAAGCAGAAGATATCACCTGAGAAGCGCCTACAAGCGATCTCCACGGAATCGCTACGTTCGGTGTCGCCCGGTTCGGATTCGGTGTTTTACAGCGAAGCAGACGCATTGTCTCACTGCGAACAACAGGTAAAAGAATAAATGAAGACCTACTATTCGTAACTACTTCTTACGAATACTCCTTTACATCTCTAAAGGTTCACTGTTCCCACTGTGGCAAGGAGGTCGAAGTGGCGAACCTTCCGGGCGAATCCGAGGAATCGATCCTTACGCTCGACTCCACGGATAACGATCGACCGGACATTGTGCAGCCGCCGGAGGGGTTCGCTGATTCGCCCGACTGCACCAAAACGCCACACCACACCCGGCTGTACAAGAAGATGGACAAACGCTTTCGCTCCGAAGATCGGCACGTCGATCGGCGACACTTCAAGAGCCGGCAGGAGTACCGCGCCAAGGTAAGCGGTTAGTGATCATCTCTGCCGTTGTTGTGTGCTCTGGGTAGTTGTGTGAGTGTGTGTGTGTGTGAGGGAAGTTACGAGTCTTCCTACTGACTGTTTTTGGTTTAAAGTGGCCAGCAAGCCATTGGAAGGAAGTAGCCTTAAAGTATGCAATACCCTAGACAGAGTATCAGTTTTAACCGACTTTTTGTTACATGAGTGTGTTTAATGGCCGTACTTCAATAATTATCTTATTATCTTATTCCATACATGTGTGTGTGCGTGTGTTTTTGGGATGATAGATATAATTCTAATTACGATCCACCCCACCCAATTAACAACGTTTTCAGAGCGAAGAGCGTGGCAAGGAGGAGATCGAGCAGAATAATCTACGCCCCGCCGGTTCGTCACCCTGTGTAGCGCCGGCCGGCCAAGGTTATATCGATACCGTGTCGGAGCCGGAGCAGGGTATCTATCATGGCAACTATAAGGCCGGTCTGTGGATCTGTATCGCCGATCGAGACGTTTGGCGGCGGCACGAGCTACCGGACGGGAGTTTCGATCGTCCGAAGGATGCCACACTCGAGCGGCGTGGCTCGACCGATTCGGAGCGTGACTTTCGCAAGAAATATCAAGCCATCACGCATCGGCTAGTGCACCGGAAATCATGCGTCGAGATGTACCGGCGTCAGAATAGTAATAGTTTCGGTAAGTTACTCAGACATAAAGGAACCCTTTGGAGAAATTCACTTCGTTTCCTCGATTACCGTTCCCAGACACCGACAAGACGGTGGTCGTATGCAGGAAGTCGGGTGAGTTCGGTTTTCGCATACACGGCTCGAAGCCGGTCGTCGTGTCCGCGATCGAACCGGACACACCGGCCGAAACTTCCGGCCTAGAGGTAGGTGATATTGTACTGTCGGTCAACGGTATATCGGTGATCGACAAAAGTCACTCGGAGGTTGTGAAAATTGCCCACGCTGGCAGCGATACGCTCGAGTTGGAGGTAAGTGAGCAAGCTTATGACGCTGCTGCTTTAGCTAGCAGAGTCATGCTGAACCGTATTCCGTCTCACAACAGGTCGCTCGTACGATTGGGATGCTGTCACCCTTGGAAGATGTCTCGTCGCATCCCTCGATCTACACCGGATTCCTCTGGAGGTATTGTGCCAGCGGTGGTAAATGGGTCCGACGATGGTTTTCCCTTCGGCCAGACCATTGTCTATACTACTATAGGTCGGATGCGGTAAGACTGTTTGCTATCCCTCTATCATTATAAAATTTTAAACGCCTAAAAGTATGCAATTGTCTTGACGTAATGTTCTTTTTAATCGGTGGTGTACCTCTGATACAGGATAATCAGCCGATCGGTGCGATCATGCTGACTAATCACACGATCGAACGCATTCCGCTTGAACCGATTACACGCCCATTCAGCTTTGCCATTGACACGGAGGATGGCACTAAGGTGCAGCTGGCAGCCGATTCTGAGGAGGCTGCCAGCCGTTGGATAGCCATTATTAGTCACGCTGCCCAGCAGTGTGATCCTTGGCTAGAAAATAGGTAAGCACTGTAAGGCTGTTAGAAAAAGTTGTTTTTTTTTCATTCATATCTCTTCGCTTCTTCGGTGCAGTGCGCGTAATCTGCGACTATCGGCCACGGGCATCAGCAAACCGGACTGTAGCGGACCACTGACCAAGCTGGGCAGCAAATGGCGCTCGTGGACCAAACGATACTGCGTACTAAAGGATGCGGTTATTTACTTCTACCACGATGGCGCAAGCAAGAGTGCTTTCGGTAAGTTGTTTGTCATACTGTGCTGCCTTGCGTTTGTCGTGATTCTAATGCACTGTGTTACCGGTTTTGGTCGCAATAGGAATGGCCTGCTTGCAAGGTTACCGGGTACAGCCATCGTCGGCTGGCGGTAAGAAGTATGCGTTCGAGATAGTGCCACCGGAGCTGAGCCTCAGACACTACTACTTCCACACGGAAACCGAGATGGATAAGAAGCGGTAAGTGGTTTAGAATATTTCCATAGCCCAACTTATAACATCTATTCATCGATGTCTAGGACAACAAGTCATAAATATCGTTATGCCATCAATGTCATCACAGATTACCTTTAACGCTTTTTAGCAAGGGAAAAGAAATATTTCCCCCACTATATGACGTGTCGGAATCGCCAGCTTTCATTCATTTAGCTAACGATGCATAACGTACACCAACGAACACTGCACCATAAATCCTGCCGTGCTGGATCAGATGCAAATTTTTATTGAAAATATTGCAACAGCTTCTTCCGCACAGCTTGACCCGGTTATTGTTGTGCCATAACGGGCTGCAAAAATAAAATCTCACGATGGCTGTTTTACACCACCGGTAGCATCCTTCCGCTACAAGCTATACAAAGCGCTTTTCCATTCATCGCAATAAAGCCATCAATTGGAAATTTAATTTTCTTTTTCCCATTTCTCGGTTCCACGTTTTCTCGCTCTCTATCTCGCTCCCTTTCTTCGGAACAAAACGATTCTTTCTTTCTTTCTCACGTCATGATACATTTTTTCCCATTATCCATCCGGGCCCGGGAATGGAATGGTTTCGTCCGCTGCGTAACAACGCTTGCCTGTCGCATCCCGCTAATCGAACCGTAAACCATACCAGCTGGGTAGCCGCGCTGGAATATTCGATAGACCGGTGGATGAGGGCCGGCTGAAATAACCTGAAACGCTACGAGCAGCTCGTATAGTACACGGCAACTGGCCATCCGTTTCGCCAATCTCCGGTCGGCAGCAATCCTTCCATCCACCAACAGCAACGGCAGCATGCACCGTCAGGCGATGGTCGTGCTGTGGCAGCATAAACAAAAACACAACAGCCAAGCTAAAACCCCGCCGTAATGGTTTGCTCCTTCGGGCGATGTGGCCATGTGTTGGTATAAAACAACACGCTTCACTACAAAACCCATCGTACCTACAGCGGGCAGCGTGTAACAGCGTGCTTCGTACACAAAACACACAAACACCCAGTCGCGTCTGCCCGTGCGGCCATCGTAAAAGCGACGGTGATTGCGGTGTGCCTACCTTTCAGGCGTTACGCGGTTCGCTGATTGAAAGACAGCGACTGTGGAGACAATTTCTGCATACATGCCGGACAGCAACGGACACAAACACACACAGACACACAAATAGCCCACGGTCACGCTTCAATTACGATCCGGTACAGGCTGCTGGCCGTACACTGGTACCGCCAAACAAATCAACCGTGCCAAATTATGAAAGCAGAGTAATGTGTTCGGAAGGGAATAACTAGACCCACTAGGTAGCGTTACCGTGGGTTGTTTGCTGCCCGGTGTCATATCACGCCATACCCGCTGCACAGTGATGGTTGCCATTTTGTTGGCGTGATTTTCGCCCATCCAGCCCCGACAACATCACGCTGTAAGAGGATTCTATCTTGATGGTGGTTGCTGCTCGTTTTCTTTTTTTTTTTGCTCTCTCTCGGCAAGCTCTCTTCACCGAGCAGGCGGCTGACCTTTTGTTGTTGACGTAACGTGTACAATTTATGCTGCTGGTTGCCGTAAACACTTGCACCATTCGGCTTTCGGGCCATCCATACCAACCCCTCCCTCCTTCTTGCCACCACTTCCTTTCCATTTTCCGGAAGCGTTAAGCGTCATACCGAAACGGTCGCTGTGGCTCGTGGAGGTGGAAAAAAGTGTTTTTCGCTCCTTACTTTTTCCCCATGGCAACAGCAAAACGGTGCTTGGGAAAAAGTTTCGCTTATAAAACGTCCTCTTGTAGACGCCCACCGAGCAGCTCCCACGTACCTCTTTTCATTTGAGCACCAGCTAGAAGAGCAACAACCCTCACTTTTCGTCGGACGAAATTGATGAAAATCTTTCCCGTTCCAACAAAAAGTTAGACATTGGAGGACCCGTTTCATGTAGCAGGTGTTTGGCGTAGGTACTGAAGCTGATGGTTTGACACCTTCGATAAACATTTGCAACCGCACAAGGACACCAAACTTCCTGGGATATGCAAAACGATTTCAATACACACACATACACACACACATTCACAGCAATAGATGCGAAACGAGACCAACTTAACGAACTTTGAATGAAAGCATTCAAATTGGCCCCCTTCTGTAGAGCTGGCGTAGCGTTGTTCTCATCCGGGATAGGAGAGATAGATCCTTCCTACTAGCGTAGTATTCTAGCAAGCGAATGTTTAATAGATATATAAATGGCACACAATGATACAAAACACACACACACACCCAAAACAAGCTATCGAAACACGTCGACGATAGCGGATAGCGTCATATTGATAGGTAAAACCGGTAACCGAACGCTGTAATGTTAGATGTCACGATAAAACGTATTTATCTTCACCGACAAAAGAAAACAACCGAAAATGATAGCTTTAAGAGTACGTCGGGTAAGGCTCGTTGGCAATGTGTTTAAAATAGTGACTTTGTCATCGCTGGATCGCATGGTGGAAACCGGTTAGCCGGTCTGCAGGGAGTAAAACTGTAGCGCCTGCAGTTATGCAATGCGCGTAGCAAAGTTAGTTGTTTTAAAACATCTGCCAGCATCTTTTCCCACACACATACACTTTTATGAGAACGATGTCCAGTGGGTTATGGTTTTCGCTTTCGCCTAATTGAAATAGGATAGGCCGACTGGTGGTTGTTTTGTTTGAAGCGATATAAATATTATCGTTGGTGTAAGCGTCACAGCTGTAGGGTGTCAGATGCTAAAGGAAAGCGTCTTAATAGTTGAATGCTATACACACAAAGATAAATATATTTCTAGGCATGCAAAAGAAATCTCCCCTCCTGCTCATAGACAAAGCAACCAGATCGTTTGTGCGTTCGAACGGAAGAATAAATTGTCTCCTCCAACAGATTTATGGATAAACAACGAAGCATACCACATCTTTTTGAACTGTTGGAACATTTAGCTCGTATTTTGTATGGAGACACTTACAAAACAAGGTAAACCATTCACGGTATAAATGTCCGGCAGGTGCGCGTTTTGAAAAGGTGGTCGGTTTTTTGAAAACTTTCTCCGGAGAAAAGGATCCCGGTACGGCAGCACTGTCGACGGTCGTAAGTCTCACTGGTGTTAAACAAGAAGCGGTCGCTTCACGTCTGTTTCCCCTTTTAATGTGTACACACCACCAAAACTTTCCAATGAAATTAGATAGGATAGAAAGGCTTAAGCAAAGGTGCGCTTAATGTCACAACCGATCGTTGTACCGACACTATATAGAATGATTATTACACACAAGAAAAACAAAACTTTGCAAACACTATATATATACACATTTAAACACTAGAGGACCCAACTGACGGTGGAGAAGAGATGCATATAGTAGCCACTAGAAGAAGAAAAAAACCAAAATTGTAAAACGTGTGCACACCGTGTGCCGGAATGTCCGCCCTGTAGAGAATGCGATCAATGTTAGAGCTTTAAAAGTTTATCCAACCGGGGACAGCAGGAACCGGACGATTGCGCCAGAAGCGCAGGCTCTTTTGAGGTGGGTATAAAGTCACGAAAAGAGACTATTGGGGTTCTTGTTTTCATGTTTGGACTTGGGAAAAGTCATTCATGCATGCACAGTAGCATTTAGTAGAATGAGGCGGAAACGATAGCCACAGTGGTTAGCAACATTACTAACAAATGGTCGGTAGAGTAAATACCATATCACAGTATATTTGTCGGTAGTAGCATACATTTAAACCTTAACCAACGAGTCTAACTAAACTAAGCGGTGATAGAGATAAGCGCAGAAAGAAAGCCGGTGCAAACGGATAGAGAAACCGGTACAAGAACCTTTGGCCAGTGTACTATTTTGTGGGTTATCGATTCAACTTCGAAACATTCGGTTTACGATTTCTTGTTTGTTGTTTTACTGAGAGCAAAACTTTATAGTGAAGCGCACCGGTGCAGTGCAGTGGTAGGACAGTATTGGTTACAGGTTGAGTAGTATTTATATATGTTGGCTAGATAAATGGTAGTTAAAATCGGAAACAATTAAACAAAAGAAAACAAAACAAACCAATGCGAGTATAAAACGTAAGCGAATAAATATATAAAAGACGACACGAGTGTGGCAGACGAGTAGTAAAATTAACATATTAAATAAAATCGAAACTCCCAGTGCCAAAAGAACGTAACGGATACAGAATCCGGAACGATTGCAACAATTTGCTAACGCGAGTTTGGTAACCAACCTCACTTTTGATAACTTTGTTTACTTCATTTCGATTTGTTTTATGTTTTATGTTACTCTGCTCACAAGTTCTTGCTATCTCTTACTCACCACGGAGCTAATTATAATGACCCAGAACTGATGATCAATACGGGTATAGGGACGACGGCGAACAAATTATATTGACCGAAATTTGGTGTACTTCTGCGAGCAAAGTTTCTCCGCTCGTTTTCTTCCACTACCATCTTGTAAGTCTTTTAATAGCTTATTCTCGAGCATTGTTTGGTATCGCAACGCACCGAAAGTAAGCAAGAAAGTATACTTGTCAACTTATTTTATCTTCTTTTTTCTGTTTTCTCCTTCAATGCGTTGGTTGCCTTACGGCTATGTTTGTTGGATTCCTCTCGGTAGGAATCATTCTTGTTAAGATATCGCCATCACAAAGCGAATAAGCGAATAAAACAAAAACATACACACACATGTACACAAACATACAAAGAAGCACAAGAGCAGTAAGCTCAACAAAACTCCACTCTAAGACGACAAATTAAATCGAAAAGCGTCCAGAAGCGCAATTATACCAGCATCCAGAAGAGACACACAGAGCAAAATACACTAGAAACAGAACAAATGAATGATTCAAACAATATGATTAAAAATATGTATGTTTTGTACAGCAAATTTTTAAAATGCCTTTGAATAATTTATGGACTATTTAAGTTCCAGTACGGCGTTAAATTAAAGCATCATTTTGAATGACTGTAAAGAATAATAATGATATGCATACTGTTTCATAAGTACTTCCATAACAGAGTTAAAAAAAACTAGTTTTTAGATTTTTAGATATCTTTGAACATTTGAGATAAGCCTGAAAGTATGCAATTAAAATAACAACTTTTCCTTTTAGTTATGTTGCTTTCCGGTGTTAATATTTTGAATAGACATTTGAAAACATACTAACTCAGCACACTTACACATTACCCCCTACACACACATATATACACTCCCACCTCCCCTCCAAAAGGTTTCTTTGCTTGAATAAAAGCAAATACCATTCGCCATAATGCCGGACACCATCGACAGGAATCGAAAAAAAAACTGTGCGCAAACACCTCGACATACATGATAGGTTTGTTTACTCAACAAACAACACAAACATACAACAACAAAAAAAGCAAAGCACCACAAACCATCAGCCTGGTGAAGAAGCTGGCGGGAAACTTATTAAACAAACAAAACAAAAATATTTAAAAAGAGAAACGTTTTTTATAAACGATTAAAGACTATAAAGCAAGCAGAGGATAAATGGTATAAAAGCAAAACAGAAGCAGAATGGGCTGGCGATAACTTGTAGATTAGCTCAGAATACAACCAAATTTACGTCGATATTTGTACACGCGTTTGTGCAAGTCACATGGTTATATTTTTTCACATGGAAATGAGTTTTCCTTATTGTTAGGGTACAGTTTAATGGAATGCGGTAGCTATAGAACGTATCCCACAAGGTATCGTATTAACGAACCGGAGCTCATTTACTGCACTGGCGCACTTGGGGAATGAGAAATGGGAATGGGAGGAAATAAAAAGTAATTCAAAGTTTTATTTGAATTTTACCTTACGTTCCAGGGGACCGTTTGTACCGCAAACGGGTTGGGAAAACCAATTTACTTACCCAGTAAATGACAATGTTGTGAATCAGTTAGGAACAAAAAAAAAGAAGATAATTAAACTCGAGCAAAGCTCCATTGTAGAGAGTTTTCATGCCGGGGGATGGAGGTTAAGCCCGCACCGTGGAATGGTTGGTAGGTTTAAGTTAAATACAAAACTCCGGTTCGAATTATGCTCGAAGCACTGCCATGAAATCAACTATCTACCAACAGAAACAGCAGCAGTGAGCGTTCCAGGCCAGCCAGAACAGTAAGACAGATGCCCCATTTCTACTGGCGACATCGAATGAAACCGTGTACGATTGGTTAGGGAGAGAGAGAAGTACTAGCTTTGAATTTGAAAACTAAGTGTTTAGTGGATCAAATAGAATGCCAAAATTGCGTCTAACCCCTTCCGTAAAGGGAACAACTTGTTGGAGAAAAAACATATTTGCCAAGTACCGTGTACAGTGTGCGTGTGTGTTTGCCACACCCGATCAACGCTAGCCACGCAAGTGTCGAAACGTAATTTAGGGCGTTTCACATAAAACCATTTTTGCAAAACGGGAAAAATATGATACAAATTATATATATACACCTACATACCGATTTACACACAACCAACGGATATGCCAAACCCTCCCTTCACAAAGCCATACCCATACGCTCAAAAGTGCTACACAGCTACACATTGTGCTACTAAAAGTAAACGCTACAGAAGCAAAGACAAAGAAACAAGAAAACACAGTATCGTAGACCAAACAACCCATCATCAAGCATTAAAAAATAGAAGACGAAAAAGGCGAAATGGCTCAATGGAACGGATTACGATTGTAGACAAGACAAAAAAATAAAAAGAAACCAGAGAACCAAAACCCCAGTTTTTGAGCTGTTGTCCGATGTGGTTGGGAAAAACAAACAGAAAATGTTGAAAAATTAATACCCTGTAAAATTTATAATGTGACATACATTATCAGCGAATAAAAACAGGGGGGAAAGCCCCTTATCGGAACGATTCAGAACATGCTGCGTTCGTGGTTTAATTATAGTTTTGAAATATCACAAAGAAGAATTTAATTTTTATTTGTAGATTGTTTTTTAAATACTACCAACAAAACTTCTGTAACGTTGAATCTTTTTTAAATTAAACAGTTTTCAGATTGCATACCTGCTTAGCATTTCATAACAAGGCGGTCAGTAGGGCATTCTTCCGTTGAACTTATAAACGCCTGCAGGTATGCAAAACGAATGTATTCCTTATACTCAAACCATACCGATGAAGGTATCACAAGGCTACGATCACCCCTTATATATTTTTGTATAAGTGAGGTATAAATTAAATGTTTTTTATTACATAAATTTAATTCAAATCTATCTTAAAGCATGCAGAAAACAATTAAGTTATTATTGATTTTGTTTTCCACTTCACTATTTAATTGCACACTATTTAACAGATTATTAAAATGTATGCTTGCAATATATTCGAATTAATATTTTGGGTAGTAAGTACATATTTTAAAATCTATTACGGTATTTCTTATTATAGTAATAACTAATTCATCTTTCTTGTAGATAACACTAGCATAGAATATTATTACGCTTAGCTGTGCAAACATGAAAGTCAAATGTTCCTCTTGTCTTTCTCCTTCTGGGATGCTTCTCCAGTACACTTCCAGTTAACTTTATTTGTACTATTAATGGTGAGTTCGACCATCTTTCGTGTTCTGATCGCATCTAAAGAGATGTAACATTATTTTATGAATTGATAATGGTTTATAAACATAAAAATAACATATTAATCTATTTCTAAATCAAAAAAACCCATTTCTACCAACAATAAATCCGATGCAATAACATGCAACGGCAACAAATCAATCCGTTCGCGTTGCGATTTGCTGGCAGGGATAATCCATCCCAAAAATTTCGCATCTCCCCATACCTTGGGCGATGCAATTCCTTAACCTTCACCTCGTTCGCCCACAAGCTGCGAGGTCAGTTGCCCGTTTTTTCTTATTCTCTGCCTGCAAAGCACTCGCATACAGTCATACACCAACACGTGCGCAGGCCGTGCTCTTCGACTGCACTCACGTCCGGATGCTGCTGCTGCTACATCACCACGCCGGAGCAGATAAATCATTTCTTTGCCGTCGTCTTTCGCCCGATATCCTTTATTTTTCTCTTCTGTTTCGCTGCATTCCATCACATCAGCAAATCTGACAAGGGCAAGCGGGCGGGCAGCACCGGGCCAGGCAGCAAATCTATATCTTACCGTTTTAGTGCCAAAAGCGAATGTGCAAATACGACACAACAGTAACAAAATGCGAAGCGAAAGAGAGCCAAACAAAAAAAAAACGAACCCATAATCCCAAACAGGGTAACGTTGCGGACACGGAGAATAAAGATGTAATCCGCTTAAAAAATCAACTTGGCTTTAATCGTCTCACTCCCGGAATCGACGCCCCCGGAAAACGCGAATCATTTCCCTCTGTCCCTTGGCTCAGGTGAGCGAGTCAAGATGCGTGCATTTTTTTTCGTTATTGATGGCTCCCAATACGTTCGGGATTTGAGAAAGAAAGCGACTCGCCCCACCCAGGTCCTGAAACCTTATCGCACCGACCGGGATAGGATGTATTGGAAACTTGACCGGAATGTAATCGAATCGGACCACGGGACACCGCGATGAAGAAAATAACGCTTGTGTACGTGAAAAACCCGTTCCATCATCCAGCCTCGCTTAACGGACGGTAGCAAAGAAATTAATCCCTCCGGCATGAATATATTTAATTTCTGGAATAGACATCCAGAAAACAACTACATGTCCCTTTTACCTTTTTTACTTGTCGCCAGCTACTGGATCGAGCTTTACTTCCCATCTTATCGATGTCCGTGACGACCGTTTAGGTAGGTCGCATGAGAAGTGGTGGAATAAACGCTAAAAACATTCTTCCACAGCTTTAAGGCTTACTGCAGGACGGGTTTTGGGGATGGTAGAAAACCTTTCTCACCCGTTAGCTGCACTCGATTGAGCTTTGATCCAGCTGAACAGGTTATTGGAGCAATAAAGTAAGTGCTTTGGTCACAACCGTACCGTAATGTAGTCGCCCCCTGCCAGAATTAGTAGACACTGGCAAGATCTCGGATCGTATAAAGTAAAGATTATGCAAATGTTCGCCCGTTCCGAATCGGATCGGTTGGTCATCGAACTTATACACGCGCAAACCTACGCCCGTGGCCCGTGGTACAAAGCTCCGGAAGATCTGATTTCTGACTCAACGGCGTTTAATAGACGCCACGATAGTGTGTGCTGTTTTGCATGAGATCATTCAACAGTAGCGAACGAACCTGTCCACCTTCCCGTTTTGTTCGTGCTCGAAATGGACACTTTAGATTCGATCGGTTTGCTGGCGGAATGGAATTGGAATCGCTATCCAGTTGCACCGGAAATGAACACGGGCGGGGAAGTACTCAGGCGCGCGCGCTCGGTTTCTGCTGCGTGTAATACAATCCGCGGATGAGCAGCTAGAGTATGCTGGAAGTATCATTTACAAGACATCCGGTAGCAAATAGTAGGCACCATTACGATGGTGCTATGATTGACACATAAAAGTGACTTCTGATGGTGATTTTGAGGAGGTTGAAGATGGGGTTTAAATATCATTAAAATGCAACTACAGTCAAATATATTTTGGTGGGTTGATACTAGTTTATGAGTCCAATTAATTGATATTAGTTTATTGATTGTCCAATTTTTGTAAGTTCACTAGAATCGCTCTGAGACAATAATATTCTGCATCTTGGTGGAATAGCTTAAAGGTTGTCTATTATGACCTAATAGGAATATCTTCAAACAGCATGATACCGATTTCTCGATGTTCTTTTAGTGTCGACCATCGTACTCAAGAAACTTGATGCCACCATTAGCGCCACTGAGCTTCCTTTGACTGATCAGGATCTCTGAATTCCTTGAATCCATTTTTACTGATCAGGAACTCCGAACGCACAACAGAGTTTGTGAGAACAGATCCACGAGTTCAGAAGTTGATAGCTTTTCTTATCAAGCATATTGAGAAATAAAGAAGAGTCGTATAATCTGAGTCTTTTTTTATTTTATGTTAGAACGGCCAGGCCATATTAGACTAATTTTACCACGTAGCAGGCTAGTCAGACCGTGCTACGGGGGGACGGTCCGAATGGGAGTTGAACCTGGTCCGGTCGTGTTAGGGACTAGCGCCGTTATTAAATACACCACTGGGCCGCCCCAATCTGAGTCACATTTCCCCCAAAAGCCCTCGAAAGATTGACGTTTCACGAATATATTAACAAATTCCAACATTTTATTGAAAACTCACAACTCTGTACCATAGTTCCAGAAGCACTCAAACTGCGTTTTATGTTTATTTACTTGCACAAGCAACACATTGGGCAATAAATATCTTCCAAGAACACATTGTTCCGCATACGATCCTCGTCAAACTGATCGTCATCTGTGCACCAGAATGTACACAACTATCCAATGGCTACTTTGCGCTCTGTTCGGTTTATCTGCCATCTCACTTGTTGGTACATTTATTGCAACAGTCAGCATCATTTCCTTCACGCACGCTCAACGATGGCGGTCTCGACTGCATATGGAACCGATCAGTTTGTTATGTGTCGCTTGTTTGTTGCTGCTCTTACTCTCCGTCCATCAAGTGTGTCCTACGCACATGTACGCGCTCATCAGGGTATGTCCATCCAACACGGCTTCTGGATTCTGCACAGAAGCTCACTGCGGATGGGTGTGCGCGCAGTAGCGCAATAAAATCCCAACCATCGCCGCGCAGTCAATGTATTGGAACTGTCGGGGCTTTTGCGTTTTCCGGGCTTCACAATTGTTCACACACAATGGATTGCGCCGGTGCAATCCGGTTGAAGATTGTTCTTGTCTAGCATTGTAGCCGAAAGATGTGCACACCTCCCCTGCCGAGAAAAGGAAAGTCTTTTGCGTTATCGGATTGCTCTTTCGGACTTCTTTTTCGTGATCAATTCCATTATTTTTTACCCACCTCATTTCTTCCCAAAGTCTGTAGGATTTCCTTTTGCGCCGCATTTGTGTGTTTTCTTTCTTCAATTCTCTCCCAAAACAGAGTCGCGCCGGTTTTCTATCCCTTCTGGAAGAAAGAAGGGATCACACGACGGGGCATGATTACTTTGTTGTTTGAAAAGGACCAGCTAATGGATGTGTCCGCAGGTAGCACTAAAAGCCCTAGAAGTGAGAAATGGACAGGTTCCCTTTTTGTTCACTGATTTGGTAGCAGTCGTCCCTGGAAGTCGTCCTGACGCGCATGCAGCCGAAAGTGTGAATTAGAAGGGAAAAGGCAAAAAGTGAACTTCTGGCCTAACGAATGCTACGGAATCTAGGGTCTCTAGGGCTGGACTAGCTATATTGCTTATTGAGCAACTATGATGCGGCCAATGAGTGTGCTTTTTATCGGTTTTATCTTCAGGCCATGCTTTGTAAGCAATCGTTAGATTAGGAAACATAAAGCACATTACAAAAGGACATTATTATAATGCACAGTGGGGTTTTAAATATTTGTAAAAGTCTCGCACCGAATTGTGATCTTTTTGTAGTGCTTTGGACCTTGGAAGTTTAACGTGACTTGTCGTTTTTGACTGAGTTTTGTAGAGAGTTCTTTTTCAAGATCTCCCTTAATGTACATGTAAAGTTCTGCTGTGGTTACACGTACTGAAACATTCCGATACTTAATCGATATGGGGTTTTATTTAGCTCCCTTTCTCAACTTCTTTCCCATCCATCCCACTTTCACCTATTTCAATTCCTAGAAAAGAATATCCCAAACACTGGGCAAAAGAACAACTAAAGGTTTTTTTATGTTTTTAATTCCAATCTCTTTTTATGCTCGAAAGCACAAGAACCAAAGTCATGAAGAACGCATCATGGTAGGAAAAATAGAGAAGCGAAAGCAAAAAAAAAATCCCTCCTTCTGGTCTGGTCCCGTCCTTACGCCGGAGATGAAAAGTACAACACCAACAGGAATAGAAAAAAAACCTGTCCAAATTCGGGGACGAACTCGATAACAAGCGCAAAGTGAAACAAATTGAACGGGAGCCGATAGCTTCTCTGGAAGCGAAACGGACGGACACACACGTGCAAGAACCGTGTAGAACGGTGTACCCGGTGGCAGAACCGATAGGCGAAAATGACTTCTTTTGTTCATTTCCTGGGAGCCAGTCCTGTACGAGCTCGGGGGAAAACGGGTAGCGGAAGTTCACAAAAAAAAGGTGATTTCAATTTTTTTTCTCCCGGAAATGTGTGCCGCGTCATTGTCACTGTTTTTTTCTTTAAAGGGACAAATCATGGTACGGTCCATAGTACAGGTTTTGTTTATGTTGCATAAGTACTGAATGGGATAGGAATGGTTTACAGGTTTAAGGGTTACTCAACGATTATTTAGAAGGAACACCCTGAAGTTTTTCACCACAAACTTTTTTCATTGAAATGTTTAATTACAAATCAATCTTCTAAGGTTTTATTGAAGGCTGACTATCAATTTTTATCTTTTCTTTATTTATAACGCCGTTCTTCGTTATTTTGCTATTTCCCAATGATGAATAAACCTAACTAATAAACATTTTGCCTTTTTATACGCAGTCTGAATTTCGCATAGATAGCGCATATTCTACAAAACGCAAAAGAAAAGTAAACTGACAGCAGGTCAAACGATCATCGTTTGGCAAACATTGCATTGGCCCAAAAACAGCCACCACCTGTGTGTGTGGACAATCGGTATCGATGCATGCAAGTCGAGATGGAAAACCCCAAAAAGCACTAACAATACACACAAATCTTCCCGGTGCAACCATTACACCCTGCCTGCTGGAGGCTAAGAGGTAAGCCAAGCAAGAAAAACACCACCCTGTACACAAGTGCAAGAAAGCGGGGGGAAAAAATGACAGCTTTACACAACAATAACTAGAAGCGAACACACACACTCTTAGACGGCCGGTGGTCGTATGTGTATGTGTGTGTGTGTGTGTGTGTATGAGAATGTGATACAGATAAAGGTGCTTTTTCCTTTTTTCCTTTGTGTGCTTTTACGCTATCTTTCTCCGTTCAGCACGATCGTTTTGCTGAACTATCCCTTTTCGCCCGTGACTTGAGACACCTTAAATCTTCTCGATCTGTCCAGTTTCCTGTTCGGTGTGTGTCGTTCGATCCTGCCCTGGCTGCGTTTTCTTTTTCTTTCGTTTCCTTCTTCATTTGGTTGCCTTCTTGCCCAGCCACCAAGGGCATCGGTCGGGCTCTGTCGTGTCGATGGTTGTGTGTGGGTCTTTTCGGTGCTTCTCCTGCTGTTCCTTTACTGCTGCCGTTAGTGCTGCCGTTGGTGCGTCTTTCCGAATGCCGCCCAACACGACCCGTCACGTCCCGGCAGCAACAAACACCCCCCCGCAACAAAACCTCCCGGTCCGACGGGAACGAGAAAATAACTTTTATAAATACATTACACCCAACCCAAACCTAACCCACCCATCCTTACCGAACCCCGCGTAGTGCAGCATCTTCGCCCGGCCACAGACACCGGACCGATGCTTCGGGACATATACGTACGCCTGTTTGCGGTTTTGTGGTGCGCTCTCGTTGGTGCTGTCTTTCTTCTACTGTCTGCCTTTCGTATGCTTCACTCGCATCTGATGCTGTTATTGTTTGCCTTTACGTCACCATTTGCATCTCCATCGTCTTCCTCCTCCTCCGACTACCCACCAGATACGTCAGCCAGGGTCCAACAAAAATAAAAAATAAAAAAACACATCACATCCCCAGCATCCCCTGGCGACGGCGAAGAAGCAGAAAGGAACGGACAGTAAGAAAAGGTAGGAACAGCTACAACAGCAACAACAAAAAATACTCCATCGGCGTAAACGTCGTCCCTAATGATCGAACGGAGGCAAACGGTGTGCTTGATCACCGACCACCTCCCAAAACCTTCGCCATGTTCACCGCCCTCCTCGGCGCACCCTGATGCTTCACCTGCCGTTCACCAACACCAAGGTCTGCGTGCGATAGAGGCAGACACGGTCCCAAACCCCATTCGTACGAACGGCGAGCAGAATGAGGAGAAAATGAAGAAACAGAAACACAGTCAACCCCCCTTTAGGGGATGGGCAGGCCCGATCGTCGATCGGGTGCTGTGTGTGCGAGGTTCGTGGCTGGTGGTATCGTCGAAGTCTTTAGTCTCCACCTCGCCGCGGTTCCTGCTGCATTTCGGGTCCCCATACCCCATGCCAATGATCGATCGGCTTTGGCATCTTCCAGTTCGCGCTCCACATCTCTTTCCGTCCGTTTTGGGACGATCGGGCAAAGGCTCTCGGTCGGTCGGTCAGGATCGCGATGCTGTGCTTTGCAAATGGGGAAGGGGCAGCGTGGGGGAAACGGAGGTAGCCGAGGTATAGCCGAGCGGTTGCTGAAGTAGCCCGCTGGCAGCCAGAGACCACTTTCCTACTACATGCAAGCGACATACCTACCAGACACCACAAAGCCGCCTCGCGCACGATGCGTCTTGAGCTCGCTTCGGAACTTGGCTAACGGCTGTCAGCTCACTATAGGCGAATGGGCCTGATTTGTTGGTCAATATTTAAAATTCTTTATTAAATTGCTTAAATCTTGTGGTGATGGCGAATAGTTAAACAACTGAATATTTACTATTACTAACTATAACTTACAAAAACAACTCTCGATCATGTACTAAAGATCTCAGGGTATTAGAGATCTGCAAAGCTTTTATAGTATTTTTATATCCCAAAATGAAAAGTCAACTTCTCTTCACAGTCTGTCTAGCCTAACGTTTGGTCAATGGCGCAACATTTCCCACAACTAATCCCGCAGTGCACAGCAACGAACGATCCACACAGCGATCATGCCGTACGTAGAGTGCGATCTCGCCTGTCAGTGGGTTGAAAGAGCATTTTGTTTCGCATTTCGTTCACCGTCCAGATGCTCTCCATCGATGCTCGGTTGTAGTAGTATGTTTCTTCTTCTTCATCTGCCCCTGCCCATTCCACCGGGGGGACGTCTCGTCGTCATGTCACGTACACTCCGCTTACATTTAACGTCCATTTTTGTTGTTGAAGTTGTTGTTGCTGTTGGTAGTATTATTTCGGCAAACGCGCCTGTCCTGCTACGGTCCATACCCGTGGCCGGTCACTTTGGTCTCGGAACCGGGTTGAATTTTTGCCTTAGATTGTTCCTTCAAACCGAGCGGTTTGAACTCTTTGAAAAACACTCCCTCCGGGATGGATGCCATTAGAGGACGCCTCGTCCATCCGCCCGTCCGTTTATGCTGTTATGGGGTGGTATGGTGGCCCTCTCTTTTTTTTTGGTACGCTAGGAAGGAATTTACTACTCCGGCCTCACACTGAAGGGCCCTGACAACTGTCCGACCTAGGCGGGGTAATGTTTTTGAATGCTGAATGTTGCTCCTAGGTCCGGAGGCGCTTTCATCAAGCAGCTCCGTTGTTTGACGCTGACCTGCGAGCGTCCGTGCGGGTGGAGTGTTGATGCACTAGACAGGAGGGGAAGCAAAAAGGCATGGTGGCATGGATGGCGCAAAAAAAGAAACAAGGCATGAAACAATTTCTCCCCTTTTGGCTACGGCTCTGGATCTCTTACGAAAGGAGAGCAAGAGTTCACTAACCCAGGTCGAGTATGCTATCGCACGGGAACTCGTTTTTATGCTGCGGCTGCTGCTGTTGCTGCTCCCGTTGGCCTGACGATGGGGTGCGTGCGTACATGATCTGCATGTGCGTGTACGTGGATATGGATTAGATCCCGGAGATCATCTAGGAGAAGAAAACGGTTCAGTTCCAGCTTTTTTACTCGACGACAAGCGCGAATATTCGTGTAAGATGCTGTGTAACGGATTAAAATTGCATTAAACAGCGAATGCGCTTGTGAACATCGGGTATTGAATGGTATTGAAGCTAGGAAAGCCATTTAGTCGAGAGATTATTGGATACACGTTATATTCCCTATTACTAGAGAATCAAGAATGGTTAAAAGCACGTTAATTTGCTTTTATTTTGATTTTTATTAACAAATTCCTTAAAACAATATAAAATTTTATTCATTTTTCTCTTCTGCAATTAGCTCATCTTTCGGACTGTGTGATTCTTACACCTTTGTACGCGTTCACGATACAATCTTAAGTGTCTTTCGCGCTTGATAAATGCTATCACGCATCGGAAACAACACAGGAAAAGAAAACTACCTTCAAACCAGACAGTCTGTCACGCCGATCGCTCTTATCTTAAACACAACAGAGCAATTAAAATAAGACGGCGTCGCTACTTGAACTGTCTGCGACTGGCCTGGTTTGCACGTGCAAACTCACACCTCATCTCGTTGCGCATCGCACGTCTAAAAACGGTGGCGGATCGCTGCAGTATCGCACACGGTTGCTCTTAATGTTGTCAATGCAAATGTCGGCTCGCTCGGCCTCGTGCAGATGCATTTTAATGCAACACGTAGTAGCGATGCATCACGGCGAAGGTCTTTTAAATCCACGCCAAGAACTTCTGCAGTGGCCTCCATTGTGGGAAGAAAAAGGAAAGAAACCCGAAGAGCCAGCAAAAAAACGAAAGAAACTGAAGCCCGGAGAAGAAGAATATCACAATAGCCTGGTCCACACTTAAGCAGCACTGTCCAGCGCAAGCCCTCACACACACTGTGATAGCGTTAAGCTCAAGATGAAATTACAGCGCTCAAGACGTATGCGTTTACCCAAAACACGCATACCACACTGGGAAGGTGCAGACGAGACAAAAAAACCGGCTTTTCTTGTTTCCGTTGTACACCGTGGTGTCTAAGTGTGTGTGTGTGTGCGTGAGCTTTTGACATTCTTTCGTCGGCGGTGGGTTTGCTAAGGGTTGAAGCACCTGCAACAATGCTCAAGGAAGGGTAAGTAACACAGTGAGATTTTGTGAAGATCTATGGAGTTTTAGCTACATAAAATAATCAAAAATAAGGAAAACATTCTTGTGCAAATCAAATAAATATATACGAAAAAATTGAATTAAAAATTAAGAAATACCTCAATCGAATATTTGTAATAAAAATTAAAAATAAAACTGATTAATAATACTTCGAATACCATAAAAATAATAACACCTTTCCATCTCCAAACACCTTACTAAATGAAAAAGAACAAAATATGTTAAAATTTGTAAATATATTCCCAGCGAAAGCCATCGCTCTCGCTCACTGTGCACTGTGGCTTCCCTATGTGTACGTGCCGGCAAACGGTCAACCGCACGGCGCTTCGCTAGTGTGCGTACGATCGTGCAAAGCTTCTGCGTCAAGGCGGGCTTGTTGTACAACAATGCGATCGGGAAAGCGTTCGTTTGCTTCGAGATACCGTGGCCGCATGACGCTACGCACCTGTGTGCACCGCTCGTCACAGTCGCGCTAAAAAGCAAAATCGCGCAAACATCGCGGGTCCGCCTTAACCTTCCGAGGTGCCCAAAAGGCGGGCTATAAGATCGTCGATCGTATTGTGCAGCATCGCAAGCGTTAACGCCGAACGCCGAAATTGCCGTCGGGAATTGTGGCAACCGATGGAATCGATGGCGCACCAGTGCAGTGAAACTTGTTAGCTACTTCTGGAAGTGCCTTCAATAAACCAATAAAAAGAGGAGTATGAAAGTAAGTGAAAACGTACCGTAAAAGTGTTGGAAAAGCATGTAAATTGTGTAAAAAATGTAACAACATTCAAATGAGTTTGAGATTAGAGGCGATCAAGTGAACAAGTGAAAATCTCCGTAAAAGTGCAACAACCCACAAATATTAAGTGACTTAAGAAGTGTTACAAAAGTTCCAAAACACAAAAGTGTATTGAGGTGTAACAAAACAACAAAAGCAAAAGCCAATGAATTGAATGAAGAAGGGCAAATATGAAAGGATAACGCATCGCTGTAAAAAAAAAATAAACCCAAACGGAAAGAAAAGAAGATTAAAAAGTTAAGCGCATTGCGTGCGTGTGAGAACGTGTAGATTCCAAGCGAAGGGGTTGGCAATAAGATAAGCAGCGGGCAGGAGGATAAGCATGAAAGCTGCATAAAGGTGGGAGATGGCCACAGCAAGCAGCAAACGAAATGTCGAAAGAATAACAAACAACCGAGTGTGGTACCGAGAATGCAGCCACTGCACCGAAGCGGCAAGCCGAAGCCGGAGTTGCTAATGGTTCGGGGTGAAACAGTGATGTGCGGTGCGGTACTGGCGGATTAAACTGGCGAAGGCCACACGGGGAAAACGGCACGGGATGGATGCTGTAGCGATATATGATATGCTGTGCCTTGGCAGTNCGTTGCGTTTTTTCCTTCGCCATCTTCAGGCGCACTCGCTCGCTGGCTCTCTCTCCACGGTACATAGCCCTTAGCAAACTGATCGTCTTGGCTGAAGACGAACGGCATGGACCACAAGTAGATGCTGAATGAATAGGTTCGATTTGAATAATTTATTCATCACCATCACTCGGTCCTGGTCGCAGGAAGCGTAGGAATGTGCTTCACCATCGCAAAAATGGGAAAGAAAATATACACACCGAGACGCTCGTTTCAAAATGGCGATAAAATAATCACCCGACCAGTGCGGGAAGTTTTCAACTAAAGTGTCCCATATATGTCAGGGATGCCCGCATCCTTCATCAACCGTATCACTTTAGTGTCCAAGCGATCGAGCGTTTGACAGTTCTGGTTCGGTTGAAAGCCGTGCGAGGGCGCACTCAGGCAAACGTTTCGTCGGTCGCTGTTTGTGTTTGCTTAATCTCGCTTGCCTGCCAGCGCGGCATGGGGCAACATTAAAGAGAAATAACATTAATTAGTGTTATGTTGCTATATTTAACACATTCCACCATTCCCGGCCCCTCGCCAACGCGTTCACATAAGGTGGACACATACAGGAAACGTAACGTTGCCGCGAATGGATGGATGGATTCGTTTCCTGTCCGGCTGCGGCATTCGAACGTGTAAGAATCGGTAATGGCCCAGGCCCGGGTACGGTTTTAAGTGACATTCTTGAATGAATTCTACAACCGGTCTCTAGCATGGAAAGTGGCTCGAGAACAGGCACACCGCTTCGCTGCGTTTGAGATGAAGTGTTTCGTTTGTCTTTTTGTTGTCTTTTGGTTTTTTGCTCATTATACAACGGCCGCCGTTGTCAGGTAATGCCATTCCGTTTAATGTTCCGGTTTCGTTTTCGAACTGGCCAAGCCAGCAAGATCTTGCCGCTTTACTGAATGGGAAGGTTTTGGAATGCCATAAAGGGATACGGGGACCTTGGGGACATGAATGGAAGATCCGAAGATGTTGTTCGGATGGATAGGGCGGAATATATATGACAATACTTGTGGTCCGTCAATTTGTTCTTTATTCTCAAACTCGTTTATATAGCTGCATAGCGAAGCGTACGTACTAGCAAACCCTTCTTTGTATACAACATTAGCACTTAAACCACTTAATGTGTAACTGCATCAATGACAGTTCATCTCAATCTGTTTACACTGTCGAATCGAAAACCGCAAGCAGAGTTATCTTCAAAGCTACCAAACCAGCACCACACATCAATACACATGACGAATGGCATTGTAGTAAAGATGGTTGTTTCGTAAGAATGGCTCTTGTGGCTTCCTTTTAACCACTCTTAACATAAACTTGAGATGAATTTTCTCTGTTTGAGTCGAGGTCTTGCATCGTAATCTACACCACAAAATGCATTCTTAAGCGAACGACAATGTAAGTGCTGCACGGCAGAATGAATGGGCCAAGGGAAAAATGCACACTCGAACGAAATAAGAAAAGGCAATTGCAAGCAGCAAAAAGGCAGACCTTCACAAGACAAAGTTTTACCAGAGAAACAAAAAAATGAGCGAACCTTTTTTGATTTATGGTGGCGAATCATTTGCGGTCGATCGGTCGATGATAATTATTTTGTCCGTAATTTTTCCCTTTCTTACACGATGGAATAAGCTTTCTTACTGCGCTCCAGCACCTTCAGTCGTTCGTTCTCACATATTCCTGTCATTCAATGTTCATGACACCGCGGCTCATAATAATCGGTCCCGCGGTGGAATGCAATCTTATCATTATGTCGCCAATGTGCAGCTATAAATCTCGCCCGCCACGGTATGAGCTACCATGCAAGGTGAATTATAATTATCGAACCCACTTCAAGCAGGATACTGTTTTGCAGTGGCATGATTACCGACCTGTCGATCGCTCGGTTTCCAATCGCCCGAATGGCGATTCGATGCATTCAGCTGGATGAAGGATAAAAATGGAGATAATGTAGCTGTGCCCAGACCGTGGTCCATTAGCGCACGATGACGCTCGACGAAAGTTGCCCGATCGTGTCATTGATTAATGCATTCAATGCCCGTTCATCATTACACCGGCGACACAGCGCACGGTGTGTCAGAAGTCGTGCAAACCTGGTGCAAACCTTGCGCCGGTGCTACCTTTTCTTGACGCTTTCGTAACATTGTAGTGCCGGACATCTGCTACCGTCTACGGTTGCTCATTCCGCTCGATTACACACCCTGCTATGATTAAGCATCCCCCTCCCCCCAAATGGTAGGTGAGAAACAGGGTGGTTTCATTGCAAAAAAGGGGAGTCGATATTAAATGAGATCCTTTAGTACAGGACATTTCATTTCGGGCGCGCACGATTGAATGTGCAACGATCGGACCATCCGTTGGGAAAGCACGGGAAGAATGAAATGAGTTTTGGGAGTAATCATTTATCAAAACCTTTCTCACTGACCTGGCTCCAGCGAAGACGCTCCGATGGTGCATGGTGACAGTGACAGATGGATGGGAACCACTGTGAGGGAAGACACCAACACCAAGTCTAATAAATGATTGCGCGGCACTTGATCGCGCCGGACTGATAGCATCCAAGAAGTGGACCGTCTCCTGTAAAGCGATGCGCTAATTGATATCGAAGCAACCGTCCTCCTTGCGAGCAAAAATGATAGCGCGTTCGGAATTCGCTACTCTCGCTTACCATGTCATATCATTAGGGTCCATTAACGGGGAACATGCTTACGGACGGGCATTCAAAAAAGTTGACTTCAGTTCTTCACCGGGATTGCATCCAATAGTTATTCGCAGTGTCGCCGAGTAATTCCATTTTGTGCACCATAATCGGTGGTACTTGATTTTGTGGTTGCGGCGCGATTCGTGTCGTGCCTGAAATTATGTCCCATTAATAGAATGTCTGATTGTCCCAGGCTGACCTCATCCACTATGAAGCAAATGCTACAGAGAACCAAGCAAAGCCAAGAGCTGCGGTTTTGATGAATGTTGATCACTGTTGTCGTATCGATCGAGAATATCATGATAATAGAATAGAGGGAACGCGCAAAAGAACTTGAAGAATACAAATCTGACACAAAAAACCGCATCGAGGTTGGAGCATCGAAAAACTTGCATAATGCCTGCGGGTTTGCAGCAGGGCCCGGTTTGGACGTCGACTTCGTCAGCGTTGTTTTGGGCTCGGTGGTCGTTCATCATCGCTTGCATCGCACATCAATCGGTGTATTACACCGAAACCGACCGATCATCAATCGTCCATGCAACCACACACACACACATCCTGTGGAGAGGATAATTATGCACACCGGAACGGTCGGTCACTATACCCGGAGCGTTATACGGCGGTGGAGCAGAAATTGCAACAAAACCGATAATTACCTTCGCGACTGTACCAAATGTCATGAAGAACTCCAATACTTACAACAACAACAGGAATAAAAAATCTTCTCAATTCTTGCCTCGACGGAGTGTGTCGTAATGAATAATTTCATGCACCTAATGATTAAACGTGCCTTGGGAAGAGTTCTCCATTTTTTTGTAACATTTCTTTCTCTCCATCTTTCTTTACTGCCAAATTCACTTGGAAAGAATTTGTCTTCCCAGCCACAGCCAGGAATAAAATGTTGCAAATCTGCCAAAGCTCCACCGAAAGGTGCGCGCCCATGAGCGATTCTGAGATTTGCTCTCGCTCGTCTGGGTGGGTGATGGTGATTAATTTCCCAAATCAACCGACCGTTCCAGGCAGTTCCCTTCAATCTTTGCTCCACAACACAAAACACGCAACAAAAACCACGAGCTTTGGGAAGGGAAGAAAATTGGACCACGCCAATGTCTCGGTGCGGTTCCGCAGTATGGTAACCCGGTAATTACGAAGCCCTCCACCATTCGAACGCCAACCTGGGCGCAGCTTGGGCGTATGTGGACGCTGTTTCACTTGTGTACACCGGCTCCCATTGTGCTCTTCTTGTTCGCTTGCACCCGTGAAGTTGCGGTCCCGCGGCTCCATTTGTCTTCCGAGCGGAGATCGATCGAGGTCAAAAAATCGGCCATAGAATCAGTGCCGAAGCATGACTCGGCCGATGGTTGGTTGGACCATTAGCTGCACAAAAGCAAAACAAAAAAAACCTGTTGTGTGTGATGTGTGATTCGCTACGGCACACAACATTCCATCGGCTAGGTGGTGCGTTAGATAATAGTAACAAGCAGCAAGCTCATTAGAAATCAATTACCAATTCTCAACAGTTCACACTTTACGTTACTGGCCTGATTGTGAGTAATTGTTGGAAAACACTGAGGAAGATCCTCAAAATATCCGGCTTGTCCTAATGTTTTATCGATCAGAAAAGTCCCGCACTAAACGATGCTAGAGCTTACTACTTGCTTTATACTAAAATCGCATCATCATCGCACTAAAAATACCGCCATTGTCTTGTTAGAAAACCAATCAACAGTAAAAAATATAGCTATATTCTCAAGTTACCTGAGCGCAAAAACATGGCATAATAAAAACACGAGGGTCACCCAAACGCCACTTCAGCCGAATAGTCGAATAAAGTTTATCGTCTTCATTCTTTAACTGCAATAAAATATTTCGCCTAAGAGAAATAAAAGCTTCATCAAAGTTTTGATCCCGGCCCCAAGTCCACGTTCGTGACATTAAAAGCAAGAAACCTTCTCGTCTCGCTTTTAAAGGAACTTCTAACGAAACCACAAAATGCAATCAAACCAGATTTCGGACCAACGGACAGAACGGAAAGGAAAGATCTTCCCAGTTTGGCAAAGAAGTGCATCTTTTATAACCCAACGTAATCCTGGTCCCTTCCGCATGTTCCATTCCTTCCGGGTCCTGTGCGTCCTGCGGTTAGCGTCGCGCGTTTGAACCAGCGAACCCTTCTGGCAATGAGCCCGCCAGCACTGTAGACATAATTTTCAAAACTACCTTCCCAACCGCTTGAATGCTTAGGACAGTTTTTGCCCAACGCTTGTGTGGTTTTTGAGGATGATTTTTTGTTGCTGTTCATCACCTCAATGTCCGACTGCCCTTGAGACAGGTTTCGCCCTAAACGGATTGATCCTAGATGATTATACATCGAAAATCATCACGAATCCGAGGATCGCCCAAAATCTCATCATAAACGATCGAACGGCCGGTTCGCACGTTCGTAAATCATTGCAGTTTCGTGATTGGCAACCAGAGGAAGAAAAATACCGCCCGATCGCCATTTTACGACACACATACACGAAATTCTACATCTCTGTCATAATTGGACGAAAACTTCATTCGTAAAGTTGCCGCTTCCCAAACCAGCCAGCTTCCCAGAAAGCCTGCTTAAGTCGCACATTTTACAGCTCAGCACTGTCTATCTCGCTGTTTGGAAGCAAATACCGCTTAACCTTGACACTTCTGGGTTGCTCAAAAGATGGCGACATGATGTGTGCGAAGTACCAATCACACACACAGTATGCAAAAAAGCACTAGTGCTGCAATAAAATAGAAGCTTTGCACAAACAAAAAGGCCACCATTCAGTTAGCTTCATTATGTGGCACAGTGTGTGTGTGTTTTTGTGCACGTTCGAACGAATTTCGTGGTCAATCGATGCACTTAGACGGATGCAATCCCAAACCATTAGTGAACGTTTGGCTGGTGGTAGCTGCAAAATGAAGCACACAGTAAACAACTAAAAACGTGAAAACTTCCCCATGCTTCTTTATGTGTCTCAAAGAAACGGTTCTTCGTAGGCAAACCACAATCTTCTCTCTCTCTCTCTCTCTCTCTCTCTCTCTCTCTCTCTTTCTCTCTCTCTCTGCAGTTTTTTGGTTTTTTTAACGGCAACGGAACAAGAGCAACAAAAAACCTGGAAAAGATTTGATATAAAATATAGCCTGCCATGCGGCTCGTATCGCTTAATTATGCTAATTACCAGCCGCGAAAGATGTCGGCTGATATTGGCCCGTTCGGCACGGCGGCGTATCGAATGGTGTGCAAATGAGGCTTGGGTGGATGTTTCTTTTTTTTTGCACCCGAATGAAGCACTCCTTTTCATGGAGAAGGCCAAAAAAAAAGTCACAGTCTGCAGCCTGGAGATGGCTTAAACGATTCGATTATTTATTTCTTTTTTTTTTGGAAGCGATTGCTATTAGGAGCCCGGGCTCCAGATTGGCAGATGGCAGATTAATGGAGCTTCTCGCACTCGCTTGACCAATCGTGAGTGACGCAAGCTGATCAATAGGCTCCATCGATCGGTCCATCGATGACCCTTTCATTTCTTTGTCGCTTCCAGCTAGATCTGATGCTATCTGATGGTATCGTTTTTTGTTTCTTCGGGGTCAAAATGGTTTAGTGCGTTACGATTGACACAAAAATTCCACCCATGGGACATTCTGGACGTTGGGTGAATCCCCATTCACTCACTCAGCTGTAAAACATTACGATTACGAATGCTGTATTTGTCTAGCCTTCTCGAACGGTCTTCTGTCCACCAAACAAGCCCCAAACCCAGGCTAAAGACCTCCTCGTAGCTCAGGTACCACCGAAGTACCTCGCGGCGCACAATATTTGAACTTGGCGGTCTGGACGCTTTAATCTTCAACCCGGACCCCCGGGTGCTTCGGTGTTCCGTTTGTCATCGTCAAAGTAAACACGGTGCGGTCGCGGAGCATGAGTCTCTTGAAAACCGCGCCACCTATCCAGCCAAGTGCCATTCGTCGGTGGCCTTTTCGTCGAGTGTATTAAATAATTCCCATCCTGACACAGATAGATAGAGACGCACCGTCCGTGTTGACGTGTTTACGCTAACAAGAGATTTCGTTTAACAGAGCTAAGAAACAATGCCAGTACCTGACCACATACCGAAACATCCTCTCGAGATGCTCCATTGCAAGTGCATTCGAACTGGGGGTGCATCGTTTTGCACGGGGGAAAGCGCAAGATTAAGACTTGACAAGTGTTTAACGCGAGCTAATATTGACCAATCGACTTACCGATGATCGGCCACGAAACACTGCTGCTAGAAGAAGGATGTGAATATGTGTGTACATGAAAAAGTCAATTAATATTCAATTCCCAAACCATTATTTCTTACTCATTGTTCCGTCACGTCTGCGTTGCGGTTTTGTATATCCTGTTTCACCAAACACAGCAAGTCGCTAGTGTCGGAGAAATCGTTTGTGTTGATGAGAACTGTTTGCGGATGATTTCAATTGCAAACACACAAATCAATAAACGCACGGAGCAGAAACAAAAAAAAAACAGCAAAAAGCTGGACAGTTTCTTCTGCCTGTGTTTATTCTTTTGTGTTCGTTTCCAAAGACACGAAAAGCTACTCACTTACCACCCAGGGATGGGAGCCCGGATCCAAAGTGCCGCATAAGGCACAAACCCACCTCCCCCAGGCCATGAATGACGCACAGACACACATACACACACGCCGTTCAAAAAACGACCATCTTTTATGACCGAACCGTTAGCAACCAAGTTTCCGATGAGGCTTTTGTAAAAAAAAAAAACACGAGTGCTTCACACTTCTGTGTACACGCAAAAATCATCATCCTACCCGGGCAGCTATTGCAACAGTGTCAGTTTTACTGAGCCTGGGGAAGCATTTATTTTTATATCCTACATTTTTTTGCTCATCTGCAAAAACTCGATTTACGGGGTGAACATAAAATATAATCCTTTCGTTCGGGATTTTTTTTCTTTTCATTCCGTTTCGCGAGCAAAATCGGAAGTGGAAAATTGTGGCCTAAGCCGCTCACGCTCACGATCCGATAGGATTTTGTTTTATTTCACTTTTTTTCCATTCCCATCGGTATGTCGGGAGTGTAAAAGCGACTGTAAGTGCCAACACTTTCACAGTAATTTTATGTTCGAAAATTTCTCCTCTTTTTTTGGTACTGAACAGCCGTCCATACCGTCCGAACGTTGCGAGACGGCTTTTAATCAGCTTATAGGGCTGGATCGATCGCCGTGTTCGATGATAGGCAGGAAGGCACCAGTTTCGGTGGAATTTTGATAAATTTCAATCACCCGAACAATGTTTGATGGTGTACGGCTTTACAAGGACGTTCAGGTTTTACCTTAAAATCGATTTTATGTTTGAAGTTTGCGACATAACAAAATCTGGAAAGCTCATAATTAATTCCTTATAAGTGAATTTAGTCAAAGATGTGGTTAGGTTATGTAAACTAAGTTCAGTTAAACGTAGGAAAAACGAAACTAAATCTTAACGTAAACGACAACACACTGTTTAGTTGCGTTATTTGTATTGCTAATTGCCTACCTTTCGGCGTCACCGGTTAACACAGGGAAATAGATTTAAAACATCGAACAGTTCGATAAACTTTCCCTTTATCAGTCCCCCGCTTCTTCTGTGCACGTTCTGTGGCCATTCTTTCAACCGTTCTACACCGCTCATGAATATCAATCCCGCACATCCGGTCGCACTGCCACGTTTCCTTGAAGACGCTGCCATTAAACCTCATCCGCAGAAGAGAGCGAGAAAAGAAACGAAAAGAAAAAACGGCAAACGCGCACCCATCCCGGCTATAGGATCATCGTCGTCATCTTCGTTGTCGTTCTGCCGTTGTCGCGATGGTCGATAAAGATAACACACAGAACGAAACCAGTTTCTTACCAGTGCGCAGTGTGTGTGTGTGTGTGTGTATGGGATGTGTTTTGCAAAACACACGGCGAACGCTTTCGCAATCCCGGACTGGTTTCCTTCACTAGAACGGTGCCTTTCTTCCTCTTCCGTGGGTTTACTTTTTCGCTCGTTTTTCTACTCTTGGCCGTTGGATGCTTGGGGGTTTTGATCAACAGTTCCCTATTCGATGTTATCAGCCTTTCCGTTCGAATTACTTAAGTAAAAAAGCAATTAATCCTGAAACTGTGTGTGAGAGAAGTGGATTTCTTCTTTCTCACTCTTTCTTACGCTCTCGGTTTACCAACAACTATTCCGGATGAATAGGTGCCTTTAGTTGAAAAGCTCGGGTTGAACGGGGAGGGGGGGGGGGATGAAGTCGGGGTGGGTGGCCGGTGTTGGCCCATCGAATAGACTGATGCGATTAATATTTTTCCACCCCGTTGAGCATCGATTGCATCGATGGCAGCTTACAATGTACCGCTTTGCCCGTGTTGACTTGTGTGTGGAATGATGCTAATATACCCGGATTGAGCTTCTTATTGAATATCCTACTCCCCGTTTTTTTTTTACCAGTGGCATTACGGCTGATTGCGCACGATGGTTTCGTGTCGGTACTTTGTTGCAATCGATGAAGCTAAGAAATGAAAGCGGACGTAAGCGTGTGCTTCTTGAATTTCTTATCATGCGGTGGCGGGTGCAGTAATCACTTCAAACAAGCTTTTAATGTCTGCTTGTATGACTGTCAAAAACATGATTGTTAAATTGTCAAAACTTGATGTGCCATTTAAGGTATGAAAGATGATTATCGAAATTTAATATTCAGGCAATTTTGTGCAATTCGATGAGCATCCGACATAATTTACTTTTCATTAATTCTGTACATTTAAGCTGCCGATTTTCTTCCTTCCCATTGCATGACGATGAAATTTCATTAATTATGCTAGTTTTAATCGCTTCGCACAACCACCGGTGTCAGTCAGCACGATTGAACTGATGATCCGCACCGGGTCAAACATGATGTTCAGCTCGTATCCTTTCCATCCCGGCCACGTTGACACGCGTGCTGCTGTGGTCATTCATGTGGAAAATTTTCCGTGCTGCTGCAAATGTGAAATCAACTCCCGGAAGCAGGCAGCAAAGCTGCTGTCGAAGCCCGCTTGCTTTCATATATGTGCACGGAAAGCGTCCAGCACACGCGTTGCATTCGCGATGACCGGTCGACCAGAAGGCAAACATGGTTGTCCCGCTTTTTGGGACAGCGAGAGATTGAAATGGATGAGCAAATAAATTATTTCTCCCATCGTGCTGCTGTACATTATTGACGGGACACTGATGTTTGGTCAAAATTTCCCAGTTGCACCCTTCGCTCATTTGTTGCTGCTTCCTGCAACAGGTCTAATACTATGTAACTGGACCACCTTTTTCATCCCTTTATTGCATTCCATCGGTATCGATTTGATGCACACAAAGAAAAAACCTCATAATCTGTCATCAATTAAGTATTCCTCCGTACGTGTGTATGTGTGTCCCCATTTGGAAAATTGTGAATAATTTCTAGCCCATTAGTCACATTACATTCTGTCCGTGCTTACAAAATCTGGTTCGCACAAATAATTAAGCGAACCGTTCGCAGAAAACTGAAGCGAGGCGCTAATGGTGCGCCATTCAGTATCATTTCAGCTACCGTTTTGCATGGAAAGGGGTGCAATTTAACACCCGAATGCTTCCAAAAATCCTCATTGCGGTAAATAAGGTACCTATAATTTTATTGGCCCGCTTTAAATGGATGTAAAAATAACGCATGCAAAAACAAAA